>JAJMFR010000010.1:0-405364 GCA_030574835.1 Yamadazyma cerambycidarum
TAAGAAGTAGCCAATATTACAGCAATGATTTTCTTTGCTGATGCGTTGTTCAAAACGAATGCTCCCTTGGTTCAACGAACAGCCTCCATGTTCTGTTTCCTCAATTTACGTCTCAGAAGAGTAGTCTAAATCTGTAATTAATCAAACCCTAAAATGGCAATGATTTCATAAAACATAACGTTTAACAAATGAGGTAGAAACATGCAAACCCTTAGCAGTTAATGACGTGAGTCGTCCTAAATAAAGTTTCGGTAAGGGCTATATCAATGTAAGGGGTGTATGCTAAAGTTTAAGACGATCTTTATTGTGGGGGTTTGATCGACCTTATTGTTGGATGTAGATATTCTAGACTAATTGGGGAATGTTTGGACCGAGTAGTTGGTAAATGTGGAGATTGATAAAATAGCAATTAGAAAGTGCCATATAAAGTCAAGAGCACTCTACGAATTCCAGTTGTAGTGTCAACCACAGATAGATAGTGAAATGTATGAAAATGCTACACACCATGGCTTTGTGGTCAAATTGAATGGATAAACCTTCTTATTGGAGTGTCATTATCATTCTAAATGCTACACCATGGCTTTGACACCTCCAGATCTTATTGAAATATCATTGTCATTCTCTATTAATATACAAGTCTATAGACATAATCCTATTTAATCATTTTCATCATTATTTATGGGTAAATACTTATTATATGCAGTGTCATTAACTAAGTACTCACCATTTATTTCATCATTGAAATAACTGCCAATGAATTTATCATTACCAAATCTATTATCCTTTTCGATTAAATAACTTAACCAGTTCAATTTCATTTGTTTGATTTCTTCTAGGTTTTCGTCACCTTCTTCTTGATCTAATCCTCTTATGATTATATTATTAGTATTAGTATTTGGACCATCATCTTTACGATTCTCCCAAATGATTTGTTTATAATTTAATGGTACTTGGTTGATATTTCTTAATGTATTTTGATTAGTGGAGTGTAGCCATTCTTTAAATCCATCAACACTCTTGGTATTATACTTATCATTATCATTATTGTTCAGTATCTTAGTTGTTGATCTTTGAGTTAAGTCATTCAATGGTACTTTGATCAATCCAATTTCAATCATTGCTTGTAGAATATCAATTGATGTTATTGAACCATTACCATACTTCAAGGATTTCGTGAGTAGAAGTTGAAAGATTTGTAAATACAAGTCTGTTATTACATTAACTGTTGAGTTCTTACACTTATCATAACCAGCGGACTTTATGATTTGTATTATTGATATTCTTAATAAGTTAAAGTTGAATTCTTCCATAAAGTTGTTCGCGAGCTTCCATGAGATGGTCGCAAATTTGTACCACATCCTCACTGTAGGCACAGATCGCTTTTAGAACTAGACCTTGAACTAGACTGGTGGTAAAATAGGTCACGTGCCTTTACCATTTACAAAACTACAATACATTATTTATTATTATTTCTATTTATGAATCCTTAAAGGATGATGTTGAAGAGTCTACCATGACCATAATTAAATGATATTGGCAATAAATTTATGAATAGGTTCATGATTTGGATAAAGTTCATAAAATCCATTTACAACATTACTACCATAAACTGCTTTAAACCCACTAATGAAATTAAAGACTAAGGCGAAAACTAATCCCCCTACAACAACTAATGGACCAACCATATTATCTAAATGTTTGGAATCTCTTTCCATGATAATTTCTCTACGTCTTTGGAAAATATAATAAGCCCAAATTCCTGAAAATAAAGTTAACCCAAAATAAATATAAGCTAAATAAGTTGACAAATCATAGGAATTGGCCTTATTAGCTGAACTATAAATAATAAATGTTAAAGTTGATAATAAAGTTGTAACATGCAACCAACGATTAAAAGTACGTTCATTAGCTAACCAAACTTTTGGTTCGATTTTTAATGGACCTTGGTTTTTGATGTAAGATTCAGGTTTGATGACACCAGGTGGTAATTCAATTTCTTCATCTTCTGAATCAATGTCTAATTTGTTCTTGATACTTCCATCTGATGATGGGGATGGTAAATCATCAGATGTGACTAAATCATCATCTAAATCGTCATCATCACTTTCGTCTTCATCAATGGCTTCAATAACGACTTTATTTTGTGATAATCTGTTTAATTCTTCTTCGTTACCTAATAATAATGACCCACTAAATGATTTACGTAAATTAAGATTATTTTGATTAGAAATCAATTTTTTGAAATTACTCAAATTTTCTTCGTCATTTTGGATTTTAGGTTGTTGTTGTTTAAAATATTGGGTTGGATCAACTTTAATATCTTGTTCTAATTCATTATACCAAAATGGGATATTATCTAAATGATCATCTTCTAAGAATAATGAAGAAATCCCATGAATGAATTTAGAAAAATTTGGAATTTCTTTAACTAAATGACTGTTGATTAAATCTTCGATCCATAAAATTTTTCTTTTGCTACTGAATTTTTTGATTCTAATTTCCATTACACTATAAGGGAATTTTGAATATTCTCCGGTTCTAAGGAACTTCTCATAATTAGGATTGGAATCAATATCTTCCCTATGCCAATTTGATGGGTCTCTAATTGGTCTTTGTTGGTCAAAAGAATCTTCTCTAATAAATACCAAATTAGAATCAATTGTGACTCTAACTTTATCATCACCAGGGATTTGAAATGCAGTTCTTTTATAAGTAGTTCTTAAAACTGGTTGTAAATGATGTTCTTCAATGAATTCACCAAATTTCTTGAAAATTTCGGTTTCATCATTTTTTCTTTTAATGAAGCTTAAATCATTATGAATCAAACTATTAATGTTTTTCTTCTTAATAACGATTTTTTCATTAATATTGAAATTTTCGGAACTTGGGTCGAAATTTTTCTTCTCAATATTAACTTTCAAATTTTTGGATAAATTACCCAACCATTTTAATCTTAAAGTTGAAGATTCTTCGGCTTTAGTTAATTTCGAATTGTAAATATCGAAATTATTATTATCGAAATAAATACAATTGATAGTTGGATCGGTTTTGTTTTCATCATCTCCATCATCTTCATCGTCATCACCATAATCATCATCATCTCTATTAGGATTATTTCCTTGGTTGAAGATAAGTACTGGTAAATGTCTCAATAATGTAGTTTTAACTTCCATTAAGTTATCAGGGTGAACCCAAAATTTGAAATTTTGGAAATTAGAATTGTCCTTATCATTAAAACTACTCAAGTTCTTAACACTTTGGTTTATATCATAATTTTCTCTTAAAAATTGGAAAATAGTTGAAATTTTGTATAATAAAGGTGAATAATCTTCAGAATGGAATGGTAAATTCTTTAATCTAACATTCAATAAAGGTTTAACATTGAATTCTGGATGTAATCTATCATGTTTTTTAACAATTTTGAAAAACCCTGTGTAATTCAATCTTTGGAAATGATCTAATTCTTGAGCTAACACTAATATTTCATCTAATTTATCTAATGTTTTATTCAAGTCAAATCCACTATCTTTAGTATTCAATGATGATGTTAATTTATCCAATAAACCATTCAATTCATTATATTTATCAAATTGGAAATTATAAACTTTCTCTAAGTTTTCATCAAGACTCCCAACGAATTTTTGTTCATCTTCATCATTCCAAGTATTTTGTAAGATAACATTCTCCTTTAACAACTTCTTTAACCCATTATAGTCAATATAGTATTGAGACCATGGTTCATAAATCTCTTGTTGGAGTTTATTCCCAAATAACATTTTTTGTTTCATTTTTTAAGAATTTTTAATTTGGTTTAATTATATATGCAATTCAATATGGCAGATATTCGGAATTTATTATTCTCGCAAAGTGCGGCGTTGGATTTGGACTTAAAAGAGGGTTAATTAACAATACTACCGATTGTTGAATTCCAATTTTTTAGGTGATTAGGAATTTGGGAAGTTAATGAAGGTGGCGAGGTGATTTTATATAATTACAGCAAACCTTTATTAAAGTTTAGATCTATAATAAAAGTTAGTATGTCATGTCCTTTACATTACCATCATCTCGTATATTAATTGACACAACGTGGGGTCGTGGATTAATTAATTGATTAATAGGTTTGCATTAATTTAGTTACTAGTCGTGTGAAGTTAAGTAGAGGAACAATAGAAAATATTCGTTAATTATTTCCGTTTTATAATAATTTCGGAATTGTCTAGGGTTCCGTGGCTAATAGTTAAGAGACGAGTCTATATTTAAACCGGTATTGTTGTAGATGTCAACTTGCAACTCTTTCGAGCCCTAATGGAAGACGATAAGCAGCACATATACCAAGATTATCATTTCTTCCTGGTACTGGTGCTGGTGCTGGTGCTGGTACTGGTACTGGTACTGGGAACTTCTTTCTTTCTATCGATTGGAACCTGGAAATAGCACGATACCTAAATGATTGAGTTTCACTATGGTATCCAATTACTTTTTTATAAGTCCAGGTTTGAGTTAGCATTAATTCCTGAAGAGTTCATGTTATAAAATTATAGATTTCCTGCCATCCATAGAATAAAGGTACTGATGCAAGTCGCTGCACACTCGTATATTTAAGCACGGTAAATATCAAACCCAAGAAACTGTTTCAAATCTCTCAACTTTTGTAACCTTTTAAGTCTCACTGGAATCCCGTAACAAGCACAAATATCGTTGAGTCTTTCATCATCAACTTCTTCCAAGTCGCCAATGGTTCTTGGAAAGTCAGCTAAGTTTCTATCATAGATTGGAACCCAATCAATGGGTGTACTGGGATTGAGGCTTTTTCTCAAGTTAAGGAGCCATATCCTCATTATTTGACCAGTGCTTTCTACTCTTTCCAAATGTGATTGTAATACTTGGATACTATCTTCAGTTCCTCCTCTTGTTATTGAAGGGTGATTTTCCAAAGCTTGAAGTCTACGATTCACAGATTCTTCAAGATCATGGAATCTTCTTGCTGTAATGTTAAAACTTGATTCTCTGAAAATTCGTCCAAATTCATTTAATTGATTTCTGAAACCTTCCATTTGAATATCAACATTTCTCTCGAGATTTCTCAAGACATTCTGATTAATTACATCTGTATCACCTGAACAGAAGAAAACTTTACCTGAATAGGTTTGTAATGAAACACGAAATTGGGCATTTTGACTGGTAGTTAAATGGTATCTTAAAGCAGCACCGTATCTAGCTCTGGTGTGATTTTCCAAAGGAAGATTGTAAAAATCATAAGCTTCATTCAATATTTCATTTGATACAGTATTGCCAAAAGTTAAAACGTCATTAATATTGATTTCAATTGAAAATCCATTCTGATTAAGAATTGGTCTTAAATCATCAGGATTATTTCTATTTCTGTTTCTTCCTTCTTCTATGGCACGATAAATTACAGCATTTGGTTCCAATCCGTATAATTCTAACAAATTTCTGATTCTGTTAGAATCAACTTCAATATGGTAAAAAGCTGCTAATTCATCACTATGTTCTAAAATATAGTTGGCGCTTATATCCACCTCTGGGAAACGATGTTCAGAATTTGGAACTAATAAAAGTGGTGCAGTTGGATCGATGGTAGATTTGCTCTCTTTAAATATGCTTCTTGCAATCTTGAGAAATCATTAATAGATCTTTCTAAAGGAATATATTCACTCATTTTATCAATTTGGAAAGCACTTTTGCAACTTGAACAGCCGCACTAAAAAAAATGCCCCATTTTTATGCAAGTGTTGTTAATGATACGATGGCGATGGTAAATGGTACCATGGCGATGGTTAATGATTTTTCGTATATGACCTTAATTGTATTGAGGCTGTGACATATGTTTTGACCTGTTCCACCATAACAGGTATCAGGAAGAAATTGGGAAGACAAAAGGTTTGTTGTCCTATCTTGACATACAAATGCATCTTTCTATTCATTTGAATACTTATAATATCTAGAGCCTCACAAACACATGTGTCTTGTGGATATCAAATTAACCAAATTGTTTAAATATCCGTATGTATCACACAAATTCATTCATTTGGTGTGTATCTTTTCTGGGTGTCGTTCGTGCGGCAATTTATAGTTCTACCACAATATTCCCATTTAGGTAAATTAATTGACGATTTCCTGATTGAGTATGTTTCAGAATATGAAACCTTTCCATACTTAGTAAGAGCACTATAGTGACTTGAAACGACATTCAAAAGTCAATACATAGACACATCGATCATACTAAGCTGCTCCCTCGTTCGCTGGCTATACCCCATACCCCAACTTGCGACATCATTATGACATGAGATATATCCTCATATTAGCCATCCACCATTAACTCCAACCACCATACCCCTTACCTAAAAGTCCCAACTGTCCAAACACCACACCACCCTTATCTTAACCTTATATCATCAAATAACTTCAACCCCCACATTGACCCAAACCAACCTATCAAACTTCACATTCATGTGGTAGCGAAATTTCACAAGTATCTGAAAATTTCCCCATCCTCAACACCTATTTAAGTTTGACAAGTGCCTAAGTTCCCCAGAATTTTTATCTACACAAACTTTTTAAAAATGCAAGTATCAAGCGACGAATTAACATTTAAGGGAACCTTCCAATCCCCAACTTCAACCTCATTGAAATTAACTAATCCAACCTCATCACCATTAGCCTTTAAAATTAAGACCAATGCTTCAAAAGTCTATTCAGTTAAACCAAATTTTGGTTCAATTGGGCCAAACGAGTCAGCCACTATTTCAATCACTTTACCAGCTTTAAAACAATCCTTACCAAAGAATTACAAGTCCAAACATAAGTTTTTAGTTGTGTCATTACCATCCAATGGTGGTGACGTTGAACTGAACTGGAAAGAATTAGAAGCCAAAGCTCAAGATAGTATCAGTTTAAATAAAATCAAGGTCAATTATGTCGATCAAAATAAAGGATCCGATAGTGGTAGCGCCGGTGCTGGTTCTAAATTGAATGGTAGATCTCAAAGAATCTCCAAATTTGCACCAAATGGTAGTGCTGGTGGTAATAACTCAGGTAATTCCTCTAAAGCTGTAGGTGGAGCTGCTGCTGCTGGGGCTGGTGCCGCTGCTGGTGCTGGAATTGCCGGTGCTGCTAATCATCATAACCATCACAACAATCATAATGGTAATCATAAAGGCAATCACCCATACTCTCAATCACCAAATGAATTAGAAAGATCTGAACCTAGATCTTCTCCTTCAGGTCCTTCCAGTCCAAGTTACAGCTCACCTCCCCAAAACACTGGAGGCTCTCCATTTGTTGGTAGAGACATTGCTAAGGAATTGGATTCATTGAGTGCTCAAACTGAGAGAGTGGGTAAGAAGTTGGATAATGTTGAAAAGTTAATGATTTTAGCTTTGATGTTATTATCATTCATTCTTGGTAAGTCAATGGTCTAGGGTTAGACTGTGTGTCAGTGGTCTAGGGTCAATGGTCAATGAACTAGTCAATGACTTAGTGTGTCAGACATCTAGCACTGTTAGTGATATTTATGTTTAGTGAATAAAGTTTGAAAATTACATTCTATTTACAAGTCATGACCAACTGGTCTTAAAACCATCCTTTCTTCTTAGGATTCTTAATATCCAGTATATTCTTTTCCCATCCTAAAATCTTCTTATTCAGTTCTTCTATGTTCTCCGTCAAGTACTTCAATCTTCCCTTCAATCCTAATCTTACAAAATCAACTTGACTCAACTCATTTTCAAATTTCCCGATCTTTGTAGCTTCTAAATCAATTAAATAGTTGAAATAATTGATCTCAAAGTTTTGATAAATAGCCTTGTCATCAATAATACTCTTAAATGCTGCTTTATAGATCGGTCTACCAATTGTAACTTCTTGTAATACTCCCTTTTCACGTTTCAACATGATCAAATCATTCTTTTCCAACGACAGTAACGTTGATATCGTGTCATTATTATTTTTGAACGTTGGCAATTTAACTAAATCGTTGTACTTAATAGAATCTTTGGTTGATAAAAGTTTAACTAACGTCCAAACTTGATTTGGACTCCAATCTTTATAATCATGATCACCTGATTTAGTTCTATTGAAGAGGAAAAATGTGGTAATTTGTTCAGCAGCTTGAGTTACTAATTCATTTAATGCTTTAGTCGGAGTTTCACCTGATTTAATACGTCTTATAAAACTTTGTAAATCTAACATTCTACCACCTAAAGGTTTTAAACAATTGGATATTAATTTAGAGTCAGCTTTTTCATATTTAGTGATTGACTTGATTTGATTCATAACATATTGATAACTTCCCTTTTCACTAGCATCATCTAAAGTGATAGTCTTAAATACTTGATTAGGTAATGCTTGATTCAATTGTTGAATGGATCCTAAATCATCAATTATAAACAAAACATGAGCTAAATTACTTTGAATTAAACTTGCAGACCATTCACTTATCATCTTATAGACAAACTCATTACTATCAGATTTAGATGAAAAGTTATTGATAACAATAACCGGTTTAACTTCAGGACGATTTTGTAAGTATTCATCTTCTTTCATGATTTCGTCTAATTTGATGTCTAAATTAGGATTTTGACGTTGACGATGTTGTTGACGCTTTATACGTCTATTCATTTCACTCTTATAGTTACCATAATCATCTAAAGCAACGTTTTTAATGGCTTGAGTGGCTAACAGGAACATATTTTTGATTTGAGTTTCCTTAGATTCACTTAATCCTGATTTTTGTCCAGTCAAACTTTGGACCCCTAAATCAATAAATTGTGATACAGAATTAAGCCAACTGAATACTGGATAATACCCGATTTGATTGGCGACATTTTCAAGTAATTTAGTGTCAGATCTTGACTTGATGATAACATCACAATCTACCAATAATGTCTTACGACGTAAATTTTGGTCTGGAAGTAATGTTTCATCCATAACTAACTCTCGTTTACCTGAACCTCTTGGTCCATTGATAATAATAAAAGTATTGATATTTTCCATGATCCATAATTTGATTTGCTTAACTTTTTCTTTACGATCATTCCAAACTGTATTAGAATTATCAGAATCTTCATTTGAATCCAAATCACTTTCATTACTTATAACATCCTTATGACATTCTGAATTCAATTTTTCTCCAATATAATCATACCCTGAATTGAAATAAGATCCTAATGTTGTAAATGGCCACAATAAAAGTTTGAAATATTTATTATCTTGATAGGTAGTCAATGAAAATTTCCTACTGATTTTTTCTTCAATGAAGAATTGTCTAATTGGGTCGAAGATTAAAACTGCTGCTCCAGCAATTATTGCTAAGATTATGGGAATGGCAATTCTTTGATGATTGTTAATAAACTCTCCAATAATATTGACTTTATTGTATCTCTTATATTTCAAATGTAACGTTGTTTTACCCTTATTCAAAGTAATCCCCGTAATACAATTCTTAGCGATGATGGCCGATCTGGGGTTTCTAAAAAGAATAGTTGCTTCTCCATTGCTTGGTGGAACAATATCAATAATTGGACCGTACCTTCTAAATAAGAGGTAAAGCTCTTCTTCAGTTAAACTTTCACCTTCAAAGTGTACAGTAACAATTTGACTAGGAAGTCTTCTTAAATCTTCAATCCATGGAGTTCCTTTGACTTCAAAACATAATGGGATCACTGGGAATCTAGCATTGTATAATTGGTAGAATGTATTGGTTTCATATTGACTTACATGATGTTTAACATTACCAATAATCAATTGGATCAATTCTTTAGGAGTGTAATTATCAGGCACTGAAAATTTCACAAAAGCACCTCCGTCTCTTGTTAATGGGATCAATTCAATGATGTTAACATCTTCAGGCAATGGATTGTCTTCGGTAGTTGAAAAATCCAATACTTTCTGTTTGGTTTGATCATGTTTGGTAGGTAAGAAATAATTGAAATATTTTTTGAAATCAAAGATCGGAAACCTACTGGAATAAATGTGATCATAGTATAATAAGATTTCTTGGTTATTTACATCCACAACCCCTGTGGTTTCTGAACTTTGGTCATTATCATTAGCATCAGATTCTTTCTTGATGCTACTTATATCCGAAGCAAATCTTCTGAAAGCCAGATATTGGAATGACGACAATGTCCTGTATTTGAAACTCGACCTAGTTAAAGTATGTAAGCTTCTGTTTAATGTCCTTGTGGTAGGACTAATGATACATCTGATCATTAGGGATAATTGCTTTGAGATTGAGAAATGCGGCTGTCACTCAGATCTATAGAAGGTCGTGTGTGTATCGATATTATCGGATATACAGACATCTGTGATTTAGAGTATAATGATATATCTATATATTCTATATATTAGTATATAATTAACGTAAGTTTTATATCCATTTTATATCCATTTTATATCCGTAGTAGTGTCTCTGTCCACCAATAGTCCTTGTCATGATCATTCCTATGTTAACCTATTCTAATCAACACTAGATGATGGGATGACATTAGGCAAATTCTTTAAAAAATCTTCGGTGGTTAATAACTTCACTTCAGCGACATTATCATTGATCTTCTTACCTCCTTTGTAATTATTTCTAATGAAATCTCTCATAGAGTTCAATGCTGCTTCTCTACATAATTCCTTCAAGTCTGATCCACTATACCCTTTGGTATTATTGACAATCAAATCAAAATCAAAATCCGATTCTAGGTCAGTATCTTTCAAAATCTTCTTTAAAATTGATAATCTTTGTACAGGGTTTGGTTTGGATATGGCGAACTGTTTTGGTAATCTTCTCATAAATGCTTGATCAATATCGTTTTGTCTATTAGTGGCTCCCATAACCATAATTCTACCGTTTGATAATAATCCATCCCATAAGGTCATGAATTCTGCCTTTAACATTGCACTTACCTCATGATCTGATGAAGTTCTATCTCTTAAAAATGAATCAATCTCATCAATAAAGATAATACATGGCTGTAATTTGTTAGCCAATGAGAATATAGCGTCAACGATTTTATTACTTTCTCCATACCATTTATCCATGATAGTGGACATTCTGATCAGTAAGAAATTTGCTCCACTTTCTTTGGCAATTGCTTTAGCTAACATTGTTTTACCACAACCTGGTGGTCCATAAAATAAAACTCCTTTCGGTGATTGAATCAACGATTGGTGTACTGAAAACAATTCCGGTTCAGTCAACGGTAAAATCACTGATTCATGTAATTCATTTATGACTTCTGTAAGTCCTCCAATATCTTCAAAATCAATATCAAGATCATTAGGTATAATCAACGAATTCAACAACAGCTTTTCATATTCGTTAAATACTACGTTCTTCAACTTGGGATTATTATCTATAAGCTTCTTTAAAGTATTCAGACTCTTCTTTCTACTTTCTTTAGACTTTACTGTATTTTCCATCCCATCATTTAATATATGGTTTATTAAATAGTACATGGATAATCCTGCACCTGTAAGAAAGAATAAATCTCCCAATAGTTTTAAATCGATTTTAAATTTGCCAAAGTCTATTTTAAATCTGTTCATGTTTGGATTTGTGTTTGTGGTTCTGCTTTTGTGGTTGTTAATTATAAGTTCCTTAAAACTGCTTGTGATCTAGACAAAATCAACTGTACCGCGAAAAGTTTTGAGATGAGATATGGAGAAGCACAATATTAGATTACCAGGTGTATTATTGGATTCCATACGAGAAAAGGAAGAAAAGGGGGATTATGATAACAGGCGTTATAGTACGTTTGAAAATGGAAAAAAGAGGGGCAAAAATGATGGCAAAAAGAGGAAAGGTAAACCCTTATCTAGGAAAGAGATGAGACAAGCTGACAGACAATTGAAGAAACAAAAGAGGACTAAACAGGAAAATAAGGGTATTGCCAATAAGGGTAAAGTTGGTCCTAACCATAATCAATCTAAAAGGGAAGAAGATCCTTTGGAAGCTCTTAGAAAGCTCAAAGAGAGAAAAGGGACACCTAAATCAGAAGTAAAGATAATTAAAGAGGATGATTTGAATGATGATAGTGTTTCTGATTTCGAGGACTCCTTGGAAGACGATTCTGAGTTTGAGGATCAAGCTGAGGATGATCCAATGGAGGCATTAAGGAAATTGAAAGGAAATAAGAAGAGTTCAGAAATACGAGTAGTCAAAGAAGCAGATTTGATTGAGGATGATGCAGAAGACTTTGAGGATTTTGATGAGGAAGACTTCGGTGAAGATGACTTCAGTGAAGGCGATTTTGATGAGGACTTTGATGAAGAAGAAGAATTAGAAGAAGAAGAAAATCCATTGGAAAAATTAAAAGCATTGAAAGAAGCAAAGAAGGCTAAAGAGAAAGAAGCAAAGAGCTCAAAAGATGATAAGAAGGACAAAAAAGGCAAAGACAAAAAAGACAAGAAGGAAAAGGACAAAAGCAAAAAAGAAACATATGTAGTGCCGCCTCAAGTATCAGAACAGATGAAAAAAGATGAAGATGATATGGAATTCTATGCAAAGAAATTAGGACTTAAAGGTAAGAATGCTAAGCTTTCTAGAGCAGGTGATGATGATATGATTGGAGGACTTTTGGATGGACTTGATTTTGATTTCTCTGGAGAGGATGATTTTGGTCATGGCATACTAGAAGAAGAGGAAGAAGAGGAAGAAGAGGAAGAGCAAGAAGAAGATGTAGAAGAAGACCCAGAAGAAGGGCAAGACGAAGAACAAGAACAAGGAGGAATACAAAATCCATTTAGTTCTGATGATAGTTTAAGTGAAGGAGATTTCGATTCAGATATCAGTGATTTCGAAGATGATGATGATGATGACGAGAATATGGTACCAAGTAAAGAAAATCCATTTGTAGCACCAACCACTGAATCAAATGAACCATCGAAGTATATTCCACCAGCATTGCGCCGTAAAATGGCTATGGAAAGTGGCGAAGTATCACCTGAGGTGTTGGCCTTGCAAAAATCCATTAAGAGTTCATTCAATAAGTTAAGTGAAGCTAATATCAACCACATAGTGAATGATATAAATGGACTTTATATGTCCAACCCAAGACATATAGTTAATGAGACCATCACCAACATTGTGATCACGAGTGTGATCCAACAGGATAGATTGTTAGATACGTTTGTGTTCCTTCATTCATGTGTTGTGACCGCCATCTATAGATTACAAGGAGTAGAATTTGGAGCCCATTTCATTCAAACTTTGATTGAGAAGTTTGACAGCACCAACCATACTAAACAACTCTCCAATATTGTTTCATTATTATCATCAGTTTATACATTTGGATTAGTATCATCAAAATTGGTTTATGATATAATCAAAGCATTGATCGAAGACTTTAGTGAATCAAATGCTGAGATCTTATTAAAATTAATCAGAACATCAGGGAACCAAATTAAAACTGATGATCCAACAGCTTTGAAAGAAATCATTTTATCAATGAACAAAGTAACTGTTGACAAGATGAACCCAAGAACTCAATTCTTAATTGAAACCATCAACTCTTTGAAAAACAATAAACTCAAGATCAATAATGATTTCAATCATGATCTTATTTTAAGGCTAAAGAAAGTGTTAGGAGGATTAGGTTCAAATAAACTTGATGCTATACAGGTGAGTCTCGAAGATATTAGAAATGTCGATAGTAAAGGTAAATGGTGGTTGGTGGGATCAGCATGGAAAGGTATAGACACGGAAGCTGTTGATGATAAAGATTATAACAAAGATGCTATGAACTCTATCTTGTCATCGGAACCTAATTGGGTTCAAATAGCTAAAGATCAAAGAATGAATACTGATATAAGAAGAGCTATATTCATATCAATCATGTCAGCTGAAGATTATGTTGATGCCTTAACCAAGCTTGATAAGTTAGCGTTGAAAAGAAGTCAAGAACGTGAAATTCCCAAGATTCTTATTCACTGTGTAAGTGTTGAATCAAGTTGGAATCCTTATTATGGATTATTAGCTCATAAACTATGTGACTCACATAATTATCGTAAGACGTTCCAATTCATGTTTTGGGATAGTCTTAAGCAATTTGAAGGTAACTTGGATGATGAGTTCGGAGGGTTTGATGATAATGAAGATGATAAGTTAAAGACAATTTATAACTTAGGAAGGTTTTACGGGTTCCTCTTAAGTGAAGGTTCATTACCTTTACATTCATTAAAGAACGTGAATTTCTTAGTGATTTCTAATGATAGTAAATTATTCTTAGAGATCTTATTGGTTACATTCTTAGACCAAATTGCTAAGAAATCTCAGTTGAATGCAGTAGGAATGGGAGTTGGGAAAGTTAAGGGAACTGATATCAAATTTAGTGATCAGTTATTGATAGAAAGAGTTTTTAAAGCCAAGGAACAATTGACGTTATTGAGAGGGTTACGTTTCTTTATAGAGAAGATTGGTGATAGTTTTGTTGATGGTAAGAGACAACGGAGAAGAGTTGAATGGGGGGTCAAAGCCTTAGGGAATATTATAGAGGATCTTTTATCTGAATCTTAGAGTTTTAGGTCAAGTATTGGTATAGAAACATGTAAATACGTTCTAGTTGTCTCTGTCATATCATATATTAACATACACTTAGAGCTTGGTTACTCTTGCGAGGACCTGTTCAGGATGAGGACCTCAGCTCCTAAGTAAGCACCTCTTCTGGATACTCTCTTAAATCTAAACTTACAGTTTTACTACTATTCTCATCTTGCTCTCTATATATCCCCACCAATGCATCTGATTTCTCAAACAAGCTATTCTTTAAACTGATAACAATGAATTGGAATGTGGGACTCGAGGTGCTCTTGATATAATTAGCAATCTTATTGACATTAGATGAATCTAGAGCAGCATCAACTTCATCTAACACAAAGAAAGGTGAAGGTTGGAAAGAATGAATTGCAAATAACAATGCTAACGCAGCAATGGTCTTTTCACCACCTGAAAGTAAATCCATATCTCTAAACCTTTTCATTGGTGGCATAGCATGATATTTAATACCAGAATTATAAGGCTCCTCTTCATCTTCCAAGGTCAAATAAGCTGATCCTCCTAATGGACTTGAATTGGTCTTAGTTAAATCTTTATAGATAGAATCAATCTTATCAGAAATATGATTAAAAGCTTCCATGAATAATTCATATCTTTTGGACTTGATAGTGTTGAACTTTTCAATGATTTTATTCTCTTGTTGTCTAGCACGAGTGAAATCTTTATCAAAATCTCTAAGACGATTTTCTGTTTCCTTTAATCTTTCTGAAGCTTTTGAATTTGGTGTCAATTGTTCTAACTCTTCAATCACTTGTTGTAACTTAACCTTCAATTCAGCTTCAATTCTACTATTATATGATTCCGTCAATTTCTCATTAAGTAATTCATAATTGATTTCAATCTCATGGATTTGGTTAACTAATTCATCAATTGATTCGTTAAGTGAGATTTGATCCAAAAATCCATCTTTAAGTGGTATAAGAACATTTTCAATCTTACAATTCTTAAGTAGACTGATTCTCTCGATATCAACTTTTAGGAGTGATTCTTCAAATAATGTGATAGATGAAGTTTGGTTAGTTATTTCTGTTTCAATATCAGCTATTGTGGATTCAATTTCTTTAGTGGTCTTAAGCTTTTCTTCAAGAGTTGACTCAAATTCTGTAATATCTTCTTTAAGAATCTGTTGATCAGCTATAACCTTATCAGATTCGAGTTCTATTGCTTCTTTTGATTCTAAGATTTCATTATACTGGAACTCAAAATCACTCAATTTTTTAGTTAATGATTCTTTTCTGGTTATTAAATCATCAACTAATGATTTCTCGAAGTTTATTTCATTAGTAAGGGTATTGATATTCTTAATGAATTGGGTTTGTTCTTTAGTTTTGGCCCTAATGGAAATTCCATAAACTTCTTCATATTGTTTGGTAGTGATCTTATACTTCTTACAGAAGTCTTTAAAGATATCTTTACTAATCTCTTCCACTTGGGTATCAATGTCATTGATTTCATCATCAATAGCATCAACCTTTTCACCCTTTTCAGTAATCAAATCCTTTACTTCTTTGATTTGTTGGTGTTTAAAATCAATTTCACGTTGTTTGTCCTCAATTAATCTCAGTAAAGTTTCCTTTTGGTTTCTTAATACTGGTAAATTATCATCGATTTCAACAATTGATTCATTGATGATATTTAGCTCGATTTCTTTAGGTTTTGCATCACTAATAGTCCCCAATTTTCTTAAAAGCTCATCCTTAACATCCACTAATTTCTTCAACTCATTCTTATCCCAATTGACAGTATCAGTCGTTGATCCACCTGTCATCAATCCTGATTTATTGATAATTGATCCATCTAAGGTAATCAACTTGTTTTGCAAATTATGATCCCATTTCAATTGTCTAGCAACAGTTAAATTATCAGTAACTAAACAATCACCAATTATATATTGAATGGCATGTTGTAAATCATTATCATCATATTCAACAATATCAATTCCAGGTAATGCCTTAGGATGAATGGTCCTAAGGTAATTCAAATTGACTGGTTCAACCGTTAAAGAATCTAATGGTATAAATGTAGCAATTCCAGCTCTTTTTTCTTTCAAGATTTCAATACATTTATAAGCCACTGAAGTAGTTTCAACAATAATTGAGTTGATGTTCTTACCTAATATTGTCAGCAAACTTTGTTGATATTTATTATTGGTAGGACGAATTAATTCATGAACGAATCCTTTGATTGACCCTTCAGGTAAAACATTTCTTAACATCAGTAAATTATCTTGAAGTTTCTTTTGACGATTAGATTCACGTTGTTTGCTTTGTAATTCATCTAATCTAAGTAGAACTTGTCTTAATTCTGAATTTATCTGTAATTCTTCGTCATTATATTCGTCAATCTTGGTTATAAGATCATTTTTAACTTTGATTTTATCTTCCTTGGTCGATAAAAGATCATTAATTTCACTATTTATAATCATTTCTCGATTACGTAACTCTTGGATTTCATTCAATCTTATTGATGAATTATAATGCTTGATCTGGTGATTATAATTTTCAATTTGAGACTCAATCGTTTCTTTTTCATTGATCAATAAACTCAATTTCTCTTCCAATTGTGATCCTCCATTCGATAAATAATCACTACGAAGCTTTTCATACTCCTCATGTCCAGACTTTGGTAGTTTACTAGTAGTTACATTAGCTTGGAAACTCTTATAAAGTTTATTAACTTCTTTTAATTGTGACTCTAATGATCTTATCCCAGCTTCTTGTTGATTTATTTCATTTGTAAGATCTTTAATTTTTTGTTTTGTACTATTGATCTTATTAAGTAACCCTTTCTTGTTATTATTGATTGGTATAAGTTTCCTTTTGTGGACTTCAACTTGCTTAGTTAAATCATTTAAATCATCATTTTTCTTTTTCAATTGTAAATTTCCTTTAGAATATTCTTTGATTAATTCACCAATTATCTGTTGTTCTTTAACTAATTGTTGCTTCAACTCCGTTGTTTCCGTGTTCTTAGTTTCAATTGATGTTTTAAGTTCATTGTGTCTCTTTTCATTATGATACAATTTATATAATTTTATGATTTTGATTAAATTATTCTTATCCTCTAACTTTTGAGTGAAAATCTCTTGTTCTAACATTTGCTCTTTATAATGTTTAGATTCAGAATTCAAGGTTCTCTTTCTGACAAAAACTGAATTAGAGAATTCATGGGCTTCATCCATTTGTTCTTTTAATTCTTCAAATTCTTTACTATACTCATTTGATCCTGATATATTTTCAATTAATTTACTTAAATCTTTAGAATTCTGAGATGCTATCAGTTCAACATCACCTTGAAACACCAAGAAGTTTCTGGCTTTTATAAGGATATTCTCTTGTTTCAAGAAACTTGAATATTGTAAAGATGTAACTGCCTTATTGTCAAGTCTATATTCAGTTGAACCATTACTATTGATAGATCTTTTCAATTCAATTCTTTCTCCATTGTTGGTTTCGTAGATGATTTTCACATATGCTCTTTTAGGATCAGCTTCTCTATCAACAAGACCAACTTGGCCCTGGTCTGATCCTAATGATCCTCTATAAATCAAATCTTTCATGTTTTGAGATCTTAATTGTGAACTTTGAACTCCTAGTACAAACGATATTGCATCCATCATATTGGACTTACCAGCACCATTAGGACCGATGATCGATGTGAAGCAACTTGTCCCAAACCCAATTGAACAAGTTCCTTTATAGGACTTGAAGTTATTTAATTCTAAACCAACTAATCTTCCCATGGTATACGCGACGCGTTAAGTATGAGATTTGTGATGTATCTGTGCGGTTGCAACTGGACTGTATGCAGTGACACTTATGACACCTATTTGGAGGGAGGTGAAGAGAGAGGTGAAGAGAGTGTCAGTGAGGTGTGAGTGTTCAGGTGTTGGTGTATAAATGAAGAGTTGACATTCAACCTCAAATTGTAACTTACTTAAGGTTTTCACCTAACGAACTAATCTTCGTAAAGCCACGTATTGCTAACTGTACCGTATACTCTCTGAAGTTACATCTAATCAAATCTCATCCCAAAGTCAAGCGTCACCCCATACTTAAGCAATATGCCTAGTTACATCCACCTGTTTATTTACTTCCCACAGCCCATACATCTCCACTATTTAAAGTTCACGCCGCACAAACCTTATCCTCACCACTGAGGTGCCAGACACTTCCAAGGACTTAAGTCAGAAGACCCTCAAATCTCACATTAATGATTAGTGAAAAGGATTACTTATTAGCAGATAATTCTGAAGTATCCACAATCCCAAGACCATCCTTCACAAGGTTGATCTCTAAACCTTTCCAATGTTTACCAACTTTCAAACAACATAACGAATACATTGATTATAGTGATGATGATGAATTTGAAGATTTACCGTACAACTCAAGTGCTGTAAGTAATTTACAGACTACTATGACATCAGACCAAAAGTTAAAGAAGTTAAGGGTTCTCATGAGACATTATGGAATAAGTGTTTATATCGTACCAAGTGAAGATGAACATCAAAGTGAATACACTGCAGATGCTGATAAGAGAAGAGAATTTATAAGTGGGTTTACTGGTAGTGCCGGAATTGCGATTATCACTTTAGATAATGATGATGACGAGTTAATAGGGGAAGCTGCATTATCAACAGATGGTAGATACTTCTTACAAGCAGAAAAACAATTGGATTTAAATCATTGGAAGCTTTTAAAACAAGGTATGGCCGGATATCCTAAATGGACTCAATATTGTATCACCAAGGCATTAAATTCTAAAGTTTCCAATGTCATATCATGTGACCCAAGATTATTAAGTTCCCAACTTGGAGAGTTCTTTGAAAGTTCAAGTAAGAGTCATTATCACGGTAGATTTAAGTTTGAACCATTATTAGAGAATTTGATTGATAAAGTATGGGGGGACGAAAGACCACAAAGATCAATGGATCCAATCTATGAATATCCTATCAAATATTCTGGTGAATCTGCTAATGATAAAATTAAAAGAGTACGTGATAAAATGAACCAATTAGGAGGTGAATATTTGATTATCAGTGCTTTAGATGAAATCGCATGGTTATTAAATTTGAGAGCTGATACTGATGTGGAGTTTAGTCCTGTGTTCTTTAGTTATGTGATTATAACTCCTCAACATGTAAGGTTCTACATCAAATCTGAGAAATTAAGAGGGACCCAAAGTTTGAATGATCATTTGAATCAAATTGATCAATTAATTATAAACCCATATGATCAATTCTATACGGATTTAGCGGATTTAAAGTCCACAATTGAACATCCAATAACTTCAATAATTTTACCAACAAAATCATCAGCAAACTATGGATTAATATCAACAATACCACCATCGTCAATTAGAATTCAAAACTATTCACTTGTGTCGTACCTTAAGATTTATAAGAATGATACTGAGTTGTTTAACTATAAGATTGCTCAGTATAAGGATGGGTTAGCATTCATTATTTTCAGTTCATGGTTAGAACATCAATTGATCCACAAAAACAAAGTCATCAATGAATATGAAGCTGCATGTAAAATTCATAGCATTAGATCGAAATTCCCCAATTTCAAATCTGAAAGTTATGAGACCATTTCATCATCAGGTCCTAATGCAGCAATCATTCATTATGCTCCTTCCAAACAAGATAATGCTATAATCGATAAGAACCAAATTTACCTTATTGATAGTGGAGCTCAATATTTAGAAGGTACAACTGATATAACTAGGACTTATAAGTTTGGTAATGACAGCTTATTAGCTGAAGATAAGAAGCTTTATACTTTAGTGTTAAAGGGACATTTAGCCGTAAGTATGGCCAAGTTTCCTCCTGATAACTCTAATAGTGCAAGTGTGTTAGATAGTTATTCACGTCAACCTTTGTGGAATGAAGGATTGGATTTCAATCACGGAGCAGGTCATGGTGTTGGAGCTTTTGGTTTAGTTCATGAGTCTCCTTTATATTTCCTGACAACTTCTGGTGGTCCTGGTAATGAGCCATTATTTAAACCTGGTGGTATCATTACAATTGAACCAGGGTACTATGCTAATGGGGTTAAAGGTTTCAGAATTGAAAGTGAATTGGAAATCATTCAATGTGATAATTCATTAGGTAAGACCCGTAATGGTGATAATTTCTTAGGGTTTAAATATTTGACAAAAGTTCCGTTTTGTAGGAAATTGATCGATAAGACTTATTTGGATAGTTTAGAGGTTGAATGGATCAATGAATTCCATAGAAGTGTTAGAGGGGATTATGGTGATAAGTTATTAGAGATGGGAGATAAGAGAGCTTATGATTGGTTAATGAATGAGACTAGACCAATTTAGTTATTGTACACCTTTATAAATATATAATATACACTATTAAACATTTTGTACAAGCACCTGACTTGTCATGGGGTTCAGTTAACGAGTAATGGTTGAATAAAACTGGGGAAACCCTAAATCTTTCTTCTTTGGCTTACCATAACTTGGTCTTTGAAAAGTACCTGGTCTCTTCAACATTTGTCCTTTCTTTTCACCTGATTTGTAACTTGGAAATTTCAAGTTCATTTGATTCAATTGATCTCTGAAATCATTGGCTAACTTGATACGTTTATTCGGATCATCATAATCTTTAATAGTAGATTGGATTCTTGTTAATATCTCTTCGTTAGAATCGTTGGTTAATGAAGAATGAATAGAAGGTTGGACTGGCTCTTCTGAAACGAACAAATTCGATCCTCTTGCTAGATAAATGATTCTCTCTTGTTGATCTAAACTATTCATATTGTTGATCAAATTAGTTAACACTGAAGTAATTATACTTTCTATTCTCTTGAAATCAATATTAAATTTTGACAAATAACCAATTGCAACACATGCTATGGTGGTACTAGTAGTATACAATCCAGTTTCATTATCATCACGTGGAGCAAAATTCAGGAAGATATTAAAGAAATCATCAATGATTTTAATTAAGTTCTTATCATGAATAAATGTTGAATTATTATTAACATTCACATTCTTAAACTCTCCTGTTTTGAATTGTCCTTCTTCTTCCTTTAATTGACGTGCTAATCTTTTTTCTTTACGTTTTTGGAACTCTTCTTCCATCCAATTGGTCTTCTCAATAGATGAGTCATTACCGAACATCACATTAGCTCGTTTTAAAACTCTACTTCTTAAATCATTGTCCTTGTTACGTTCACTATTATCTTCTCTCCATTTCTTCTTCCTTTCTCTATTTTCTAATCTGATTTTCTCTTTGTATTCTAAGCTATTAACTTCTAGTCTTTCATTTCTGAATGTCTTTAAATTCCTAAAATTGGATATAATATTTATGATATTCTTTATTAACGACGATATAAGTGAAAAATCATAATTCATGTGATCTTCTTGATTCTTGCCGAATAATAAAAGAACATTATCAATGGCAATAATCGATTTAACTTTATTCTCTGATTTAAGATAATTCTTAGCTAAATTCAAGGAACTTAAGAAAATCAGTTCTAACTGAGTATTTTTATAATTGTTGATGATGGTAATCAAGCTTGTAGAATTCTTAAAAACTTGAAAATTCGAATTGGTTAAAAATGATGTGATTTGTTTAATAATATTAACTAAATTGCCTCCAATGTTTTGATGACTTAAATTCGATAAAATCGATTGCAATTGATTATCTCTTGATCTGTGCAATGCTAAAGTTTCCGCTATTGATAATCGTTTTGGTACCAAATTTCCGGTCAAATTGAACTCCTCAGATTCTAAATTATTTAATAATTCTGATGGGTTTTCCATAGCCATATTAAACGCATTAGTTAATATATCATTCATTTGTAATTGATTCAAATCTTCGGTTTCATCTTTTTCTTGCTGGTCTGGATGTTGTTCTTGTTCGTGTTCTTTTTCATGTTCTCCTTGTTTATTGTCTTCCAACCTCTTTTTATCCTTTGCTTGATTAATAAAATGATCTAAAACAGTTTCATCGATTTTAGGTATTATTAAATTCTTGTTCTTTGGCTCATCGTCCATTTGTTGAACTTGATGAGTTATTTCTTTAGCTAATTCATTCAATATATCATCATTTATCGTCTCTTTAGAATCTAATTTATGTTTTAAATTTTGGAAACTTTCACTAATGACTTTATTAAGTCCTTCGTCATCGAGAATTTCTTCTCTTCTTTTATTGAACTCTGATGGTTCTGGTTCTTCTTCTGGTTGTTCTTGTGTTTGTGGTTTCTTTTGTTGATCTTGAATAGATGCAAATGCATCACCAATGGCATTTTCAAGATCTAAATCATCATCTTTTTCCATGATCAAAGGTGAATAAGGTTCTTTATGTTTATTTTCCGTGGTTTCCTTTTCCTTGATTTCATGTTGTTGATCGACTTGTTGTGGTTGTTGTTCTTGAGGTCGTATCTCATTAATACTTTGAAGAGCACTACTTATAGCATCTGCTAATAAATCGTCATCATGAGTTTTTGATTCATTTGGTTCGACTTGTGGTTGTGATTGTGATTCTGGCTGAGATTGTTGTTGAGATTCTTGTGGTTGTGGAGTCTGTTGTTGTTGTTCTTGAGACTGCTGTAAATGTTCTTGTACTTGGTTTTCTATGTCAGCTTCCTTGCTTTTTTCATGTGTTTCAAGACTATGATGTTGCTCATGATGATTTGATCCTTCTGTGATTTCTTTACTTCTTAGTATATCTTCATTCAAGCTACTAAAGACATTACTTATCGCATCATCTAAATTTACATCATCATCATCACCATCATCTTCAGAATGCTTTTGGGGATCGTTTTCATTTGCTATTACAAGTTGGTCGTCATCGTCTTCTTCCTTCACATTCTTGTCCTTCTTTAATTCATCTTCGAACTGTTTAAAAACATCCCCAATAGTCTTATCCAATTCAAAGTCTTCTGACATCCTTAAAATAAACAATTCGCACTTCGCATTTTTTGCCTTAACTATGGAGATAATGAGATGTGTTTGATAACTGATGAGTGTTTGAACCCGTAGAGGAGTCGGTGAAGCTTTGAACTATTGGGCAGCACGGCGATATTGAGTATAGTGTTCTGAAGATCTTTAAACTAGAGCATGTCAGAGTTTCACGTTACACAAATAGAATTTAACACTATATACAACTCTTACAACTCTTTAAGCTGACATTAACTCTTATAACTCTTTAAGTTTGTAACTCTTTAAGCTTTTAACTCTTACAACAACTAACATTCTCTCCTTTTGGCTCATTGTATCCAAATATCAACTTACCAAAAAATGCTCCCAAAATACAACTAATGATTATGTACCCATTATAGTACATAAATAATAACATAATCAAGTATGATAACCCCCATTCAACCGTAAATACTGCAGACTTTATGACATGACTGAATAATTGAGTTCTTGGGATTTGTAAGTACCTATGTGATAAAGCATAAATCAATGGACTTTGTTTGGCCCCGGATGGTTCATCTAAAGGCATAGAATTATCAGAATCTGATACGATCTTTAACTGAGGTGATGAGCGTACTGGTTGTGATTGTTGTTGAATCATTTGATATTCAAACTCTTTGGCGAATCTTGCTAACCATTGACTTGCAACTACAAGAAAGAAAACTCCAATACAAGTACCGGCAAACATACCTTTTGATCTTACATGCCAAGTTCTAGCAATAAAACATGAATCGATAGTATACCAATTCCATAACATAGAGATCTTACAACTATGAGGATCACTATCTCCCATACTCATTTTGTTAACTAATGGATCCATTGTGACCGTTAATACCTATACCAAATTTGCAGACATCTTACAATCGTCTTGGTATTTATATGGTCTGATTTATGTGTGTGAGCAAATTATATTTCTAGGGTCGGCTTAAGATTATAAGGTTATCGACTCAAGAGATTTCGACCCCCACAATAGGAAAAATTAATAGCTCAATAATTTCCGATCTGTAGATCTGTAGCCTTAAGGTTATTGCCTTAAACGGTAGTTTAAGTTGTCAGTTACTATAGGCTACAGTTACCGTCAGTAGAGCTGGAGCGATACGGGCCATGGCAAGAATTCTACTTATCTTACATTCCATTTTCCCACTAATTATTAACTACCTTAATCAACATATCCTGTAAATTCAGCTTACCAATTTGACTTTCCCATAAGAAATGGTTCCCACTAACAACTCCCCATTCTTGGCATTCTCCAACCTTACTTAATAACCTTTGCCAATTAGACCAATTCCTCAGTTTCTTTATCATATAATCACTACTAATAACGTAAGTTGTGACCCTATTACTAGCCAAAACCGCATTAGCACCTGCTACTTCATTATATGATAAAATCAGAGAAGTGATTTGTTCTTGAAGCCTATACCTTAAATATTTTGGTTGATGGATCATATCATCACCCCAAATTCTTGCATTGGATGAATACGTCCTTGGGTGTAAAAACCAATGGAAATTGGTGATAAGTCCTAATGGTGAAAACATTCCTTTCAACCAAATTTTAAACCCTACGAATGAATCCATAAGTTCAAATTCCGTGAATTTAGCCTTTTCTTTAAACCTAAATGGTCGAAGCTTTAATAAGTCTTCGTGCCAACTTTCTACGAACATAATTGATTTTACACTAGAAAGTTTTGATGCTAAAACCTTAGCATAAAGTCCACCTACATCAAACCCAACTACTGTGAATGGACCATTGATATCTTCCAGGTTTAATGCTTCAATCAAGTAATCAATTATTATACTGATTGAAATTGGTGATGGTGCTCCATCACTAAACCCATAACCTGGACGGTCCCAAATACAATATCTATCAACCTTATTCAAATTATATAATTCCTCAATCCATTCGCTAAACTCTTCACTGGATGTTTGCTGACCTCCTTCTACAAGAACAATGGGTTGTGTACCATTATTCATATCACCATAACAACTTAAATGAACTTTAAATGAGTCATTATTAACACCTACAAGTTTTCCCCAAGGTTTTTCATGGGTATCAAATCCTGATATCCATATACTTAAACTTATATTCCAAATACCAATTAAAAGTAGTAATTTAATAAGAAACCTTATAGTTATAATGATCATTTCTTTAACGGTTCTTCTGTATTCTGGTCTACCGGTATACTTTATTTCTTGATGGATTTTGCCTTGTTCAACCCAATAGTCTACCAAAGTATTAAACATTATTGTTAAGCCTGTCCATATAATTACTAAACTTCCAAATCCAAATTGTTGTCTCAAATAAGGAATTGAAATTATAACAAGTAAATCGACTGCTAACAATCCACTTGAAATAACTCCTAACACTCTTTCATAATAATTTGGTATTGAGATATACCATAAAGTTACCAAGTTTGTTAAGGCTGATATAATGATGAAATCGGTCTCGATGAATGATTTGTTGAAATTAAGTCCAGGGATCGATACAAAGTCCGATAATAATAGAATGAAAAATATGATACAATTGATAATCCAAAGTATATAAACCATGTAGTTAAGCAATTGAATTTTATATAAATTCAAAGGTGATACTTTTGGATCATCAGGACTAAGTAATGGTGTAGATTCACTAGGGTCACTTGTTTCACCTAGACTTCTACCTCTTCTAGGATTAGGTCTTTCTTCAATTGGTTCATGAGACGCTGTTGATTGACTAGGTGGTAAATCATTGCTATGAACAGTTTCTGATGTGTCAATAGTATCTATTGCTTCACCATTATCAGTAGGATCTTTTAAACTTTCAGTCATGATAATTGCTATGGTTGCAAAAGCCGCGACCGAGATTTTGGTGGGACCCAACCAGCAGGACCAGCCAACAGGACTTGGTTCGCGAAGACTTCAGCCCCATCCAATATGCTTAGAATAAATTCAATAACACCTAGACTAATTAGGGTATTTCCTAATAGGACACTTCCTAATAAAGTCCTTCCTATTAAAGTATCTGTAAGATATGCTTCAAACCTGCCAAATCTGGAAATGGACGTAAAGTTAGTTCAAATCACAAACCTAATCAAGCAAGATCCAGAATTACAAACTACATTATTGAATTTAAAGAAAACTTTCAAAGAAAACGGAGTATTAAATAACGGAAAACCAAACTTGTTCAAATTGTCAATGTTGTTAATGGACAAAGATGTTAGAACTGGCTTAGAAACTTTCAGTCAAAAGATTAAAGATGCTAATATTGATTTACAACCAAGTGATTTGACTAGTCTTATGAATGTTTACAAAGATTTCAAAGACTCCGAAAAGGATTAACTTATCTATTTATATACTATATACTGTAAATACCAAATTATTTCTTTGCAAAAGACTTGGAAATATTTGCAGATTCTTCAATTGCTCTGGCAATTGCCCCTCTAACTCCCAGATCTTCTAATTTCAATAAACCTCCAATGGTGGTACCAGCTGGAGTACAGATCTTACTTTTTAAAATAGCAGGATGTTCATCAGAATCTAATACCATTTTTCCAGTACCTTCCATAACTTTTGCAGCACATTGTTTAGCAACATCATATGGCATTCCCATTCTGACCCCACCATCGATTAATGCTTCCATCATTAATAAGCAGAACGCAGGGGCTGATCCAACTAATGCAGTCGAAGCATCCATATTTTTTTCAAGAATTTTAATGGCTTTACCAACAGGATTAATTAATTTCATAACTAAATCTTCTTGTTTACTAGCTTGTTGTGAAAATGCAACAGTTGCCATACCACATCCATATTGGGCTGGGGTGTTGGTCATAACTTTAGCAACTTTTGGTGAAAAAATTGTCAATTCATCAATGGTAACTCCTGCTAACAATGATATAAGTAATTGTTCATCATTTAAACTATCAGATACTTGATCATAAATATCTTTATACATATAAGGCTTACATCCAAGGATTATTATATCAGCTTGTTTGACAGCATTTTTGTTATTTTCACCAAAGGAATATTCAATGATTTCATTAGAGATTTTAGTCTTTAATTTTTCACTCAGTGCTTCACTGTTAGTACAACAAATGATTTTACTAGGGTAAGGATCGAATTGACTATTCAAAATAGCAGATACGACAGCAGATCCTAAGTTCCCACATCCTAAAACAGTAATTGTATATCCCATTGTAGTATATTTGAAATTTTTTGTATTTTATGCAACGGCTTTAATCACAATGTATCGTTTTGATTTTTCTGTACAGATAGGTTGGAAAATTTTTGCGGAATTTTCTTAAAACGGAAAAGTAATTAACACGAGAATCCTTATCAACGTTAAGCTTAGAACATTTGATATTTTTTTTTTTGGGTAAGCGTCATAAGGATAACTAACAAAGTAACGGAATTATTGTTTGAGGATTATAAAGCGGTAGATTTCAAACAGCTAAATTCTTAATCAGGAAATTTTCAAATTGAGGGTGACGTAGTACCTAATTGGACAAAATAACGTTACCAACACTAATTTTTTAATATTGCACGTATCAAGTTCAAATTTGATTAGTTACTGTCGCTAGGGTCTAAGATTAACAATAAACCTATTCCGGGGGTTTTAAAGTGAATTTCAAAGGAAAGACGACCATAAATTCAATATGTTCGATAATTCTAAATTAACCGAATGTCCAACATTAACACCCACATTGGATGAATTTAACGATCCTATAAATTACTTATCCAGATCCGACATTAAAGAATTAGGATTAGAATATGGGATTTTGAAGATTAAACCTCCAAATTCTTGGAAACCACCGTTTGTGATCTCCCCTGATTTCAAATTTCACACTAGAATCCAAAGATTAAGTGATTTAGGGATTACTACTAGGTCAAGGAAATTCTTTATGGAGAGTCTTAATCGATTTATTAAGATGAAACGTAAACGTCAGTTACCTTGGTACTTCACTGTTGGTGACGTAAGAGTTTATTATTATGATTTGTTTAATGAGATCGAGTCTACAGGTGGGTATAAGACCGTTAATTGGCAACAAATGAATGAAAAATTCGGTTTAAAGCCGGACGATAAGCACTTACAAGAAAATTATAGCCATATGAGATCATATGCTGACTTTTTGAATAGACAAGATGGTACAACATTGAACCAACCAGTGAAACAAAAACCATTATCAAAGTCCCATATGCCTTCTTTAAGACTCGGTGGAAGAAGATCAGGAATAAGAACTACTCAACCTAAACCACAACCATATGATTTATTGACAAGTCCTAAACAGGATTCTAATACTGAAGGGTTAGGATCAGGGTTCACATATGAAAAAAACCATGATCTTGACCATGATCAAGACGATGATGATGATGATAACGATAATGAAGAAAATAAAGCTTGTATAATTTGTAACAAAACTAATGACCCTGAACAAACCCTTTTGTGTGATGGATGTAATGATCCATATCATCTTGTTTGTTTAAAGCTTCATAAGGTTCCTGGTGGTAATTGGTTCTGTAACCAGTGTTTAATAGGTACTGGAGAATATGGATTTGAAGAAGAATTAGATAAGAGATTCACTATTAATGAATTCTTCAACACTAATGAATCTAAACCTGAAACCCTTGAAGAAATTGAAAAGCAATTCTGGGAATTAATCGAAAATGAAAATGATCTTGAAGTTAGATATGGAGCTGATATCCATAATTTAATACCAGGACAAATCAGTGGATTCCCAATGGCCAATAATCCTGAAAGTTTACAAAATCAGTTTGATCCAAATGTTTATGATTATTACGCTCAACATCCTTTCAACTTAAACAATTTACCATTTTGTAAAGGCTCATTACTTAATTACATCGATCATGCAATTTCAGGAATGACAATCCCATGGATTTACGTAGGTGCTAAATTCTCCACATTCTGTTGGCATGTTGAAGACCATTATACGTTATCAGCTAATTATTGTCATTTTGGTGCCACTAAGAAATGGTATGGTATACCTGCCAAAGATAGTTTAAAATTTGAAAATTTAATGAAATCTCAAGCACCTGACTTATTCAAGAAACAACCGGATTTATTACATCAATTAGTGACTTTGATATCTCCTATGAAATTGTTAGAAAACGATATAAATTGTTATTATGCTGATCAAAACCCTAATGAAATTGTTATAACTTATCCAAAGGTTTATCATGCTGGATTCAACTCAGGGTTCAACTTCAACGAGGCTGTCAACTTCACAACTGATTTATGGCTAAACTATGGTGAGTCTTCAATCAATGATTATAAGATCATTAAGAAAGAGAATGTATTCAATCATTATAAGTTATTAGAAAACATCTTGGTGAATTTTGTGGTTGGTAAAGAATTGGATCTTTCATTGGTTAAAAATTGTTTGCAAAGGTATAAGAATTATGTAGGAGAGATCAAACATTCACTTAAGTTAATGGACGTTGAAGTGGTAGATAAAGGTGGTAAGATCAATTTTGAAACTTATAAGTATAATCAAGATAATAAAGTGACAGATTATGATCATTTAAACGACGATGATGACGATGAACTTTGTGACCATTGTAAAACTAATATTTATCATGTTTATTGTGAGACAAATACTAATAAGGTAGAAGTTCAGAAAATCAGTATAAGTCAATTATTGACGCCAGAATCATCACCACAAAATGGTAGTGTTGAACAATTCAAAGACGTAGAAAAAAGGAGGAAAGTTGAAATTCCAAAAGATTATAAGAAGGTCTGTTTAAAGTGTGGGTATAAAGGTAGTCATAGGGTTATCATGAAAATTGGGTTGAAAGAGATGGATGATTTTATTTCACTGGTTGAAAAACAGATTTCTAACTGTACTTAGTTATTATGGTTTATCAGTTAATATATTATCATACATAGTTTAAGGTTCTAGGTCTCCATCTCCACACCGTATTAGTGTTAGTGCTTGCGCTAGTGTGGAAACGCGGTACGGGTGTTACACTACTCTTGCACTACCTTTTTCACCGGGTAACCTCTCTAATTTCTCATTGGACGAATCGATAATTGAGAATCCGAAATTTTTCGTTGAAAAAAAAATCACTTTAATAATCGTTAAGAATGGTCCTTCCAAGATTATTTAATACTAGTAGAACTTTATCTAGAAGTTTAAATTTAAACTTGTCAAGAAACTTAGCATCTGCTGCCCCAGTTGCTGGTAAAGTTAGGTATGTATTAATTCCATTGACTTTAAAATTGCATTGTTGGTTGGTTGAACAATTGTCATAGAGTTGTTAACAAAACATTGGAAAATCATAAGAATTTTATATGAATGGTTTGAATTGGAATTGTTCGTCCAACAATTGTCATGACAGATATTCATTTAGTTCTTAGTAGAGTAATTGATTGAATCCAATTGATGTGATTAAATCATTAATTTCATCACATACATTATGACAATTGCTGTTGATTCGAAATGTTAGGGGTTAAAATAATTGGTAACTAGGTTAAGAGTATATCAACAATTATACAACAGGCTTTAGTTTACAATTAGATTAATTCAATGTTTGAATCTTTTAATGATTTGGTTGATGTAACTACTAAGTAAGTGTCGACCAATGAAAATTTGAGAATTCAAGGTTAACTATAGGTGGACTTGGGTGCGACTCGGTAACGTTTTTAACCCCGATAATATGGTTCCACCAACATTGTAAATGATTCATAATGTAATATACTAACAATTTTTAGAGCTGTTATTGGTGCTGTTGTTGATGTTCATTTCGATGATGGTAATTTACCAGCTATTTACAATGCTTTAACTTTAAAAAACGGTGATCAAGATTTAGTCTTAGAAGTTGCTCAACATTTAGGAGAAAACACCGTTAGAGCTATTGCTATGGATGGTACTGAAGGTTTAGTTAGAGGTACTGCTGTCACTGACACTGGTTCTCCAATCTCTGTCCCAGTTGGTAGAGGTACTTTAGGTAGAATTATTAATGTTACTGGTGATCCAATTGATGAAAGAGGACCAATTGAATCAAAACAAAGAAACCCAATTCATGCTGAACCACCTTCATTCGTTGAACAATCTACCGAAGCTGAAGTTTTAGAAACTGGTATTAAAGTTGTTGATTTATTAGCTCCTTATGCTAGAGGTGGTAAAATTGGTTTATTCGGTGGTGCTGGTGTCGGTAAAACCGTTTTTATCCAAGAATTGATTTCTAACATTGCTAAAGCTCATGGTGGTTTCTCAGTTTTCACTGGTGTCGGTGAAAGAACCAGAGAAGGTAATGATTTATACAGAGAAATGATTGAAACTGGTGTTATTAACTTAGAAGGTGAATCAAAAGTCGCTTTAGTTTTCGGTCAAATGAATGAACCACCTGGAGCTAGATCAAGAGTTGCTTTAACCGGTTTAACCATTGCTGAATATTTCAGAGATGAAGAAGGACAAGATGTCTTATTATTCGTTGATAATATTTTTAGATTTACTCAAGCTGGTTCCGAAGTTTCTGCTTTATTAGGTCGTATTCCATCAGCTGTCGGTTATCAACCAACCTTAGCCACTGATATGGGTCTTTTACAAGAAAGAATTACCACCACCAAGAAAGGTTCAGTTACTTCTGTCCAAGCTGTTTATGTCCCAGCTGATGATTTAACCGATCCAGCTCCAGCTACTACTTTCGCCCATTTAGATGCCACTACTGTCTTATCTAGAGGTATTTCAGAATTAGGTATTTACCCAGCTGTTGATCCATTAGATTCTAAATCAAGATTATTAGATGCTTCAGTTGTTGGTCAAGAACATTATGATGTTGCTTCAAATGTTCAACAAACTTTACAAGCTTATAAATCTTTACAAGATATTATTGCTATTTTAGGTATGGATGAATTAAGTGAAGCCGATAAAATCACCGTTGAAAGAGCCAGAAAAATTCAAAGATTCTTATCTCAACCATTCGCCGTTGCTGAAGTTTTCACTGGTATCCCAGGTAGATTAGTTAGATTACAAGATACTATTAAATCATTTAAAGAAGTCTTAGAAGGTAAATATGATCATTTACCAGAAAATGCTTTTTATATGGTTGGTGGTATTGAAGATGTTGTTGCTAAAGCTGAAAAATTAGCTGCTGAAGCTAATTAATCTCATTGCCATTAGGTTAAGTGCAACATTCTACTTGCCTGTTCATATCTAAATAGATTCATAAAAAGTACGATTAAAACTATAAGGTTTTAAAATTTCTAACTCTATTTTGAGCCACTTTGTGGTCGACAAGCTTTGACCATATAAAAGGAGGGCCGCGCGCCTTTAAGAAAATCATAAAATGTCCTTTATAGCACAAGTATGTTAGATGATACCATTATCAATCCAACTAGAAATTAATAATTGAGGTATATGAATGGCATTACTAACTTATATAGAGCCTTGGGTTCTTAGATAATCCTAATTTACCATGGAAATCTATCATTGTTACTTTTACAGTTGGGCAATATTTGTTTGAGACCTACTTGGGTTACAGACAATACCAAGTATTAAAACGTACTCAACCACCGTTGTCAATTAAAGCTGAAATTCCTACTGAAACTTTTGATAAATCTCAAGATTATAGTAGAGCCAAACAAAGATTTTCATTTTTCACTGATTTCTATGGTTTAGTTAAGAATTTAGCTTATGTTAAATATGATATTTTGCCATTATTTTGGTCAATTAGTGGTCAAATTTTAAGTAGTTTATCACCATTTTTACCTAGTAGATTTGGTGGTATTTTAACTCATTCGGTCATTTTCACATTGTTCAGTACTATTGTTGGTAGTTTAATTTCATTACCAATTGATTATTATAGTACATTTGTTTTAGAAGAAAAATATGGATTTAATAAATCTACTGTTAAATTATGGATTGTTGATCAAATCAAATCAACCCTTTTATCATTTGTATTTATCCCACCAATTTTAGGTGGTATATTAAAGATTATTGATTCATACGGTCAATTATTTATTATTTATGCTTGTGGCTTTGTATTAGTTGCTCAATTAGTTTTCATGACAATTTTCCCAACTTTGATTCAACCACTCTTCAATAAGTTCACTCCATTAGAAGATGGTGAATTGAAAACTGCAATTGAAAAATTAGCTGAACAACAAGGATTCCCATTAACTAAATTATATGTAATCGATGGATCTAAAAGATCAGGTCATTCAAATGCTTACTTTACTGGATTACCATGGAGTAAACAAATTGTTTTATTTGATACATTGATTGAACATTCAACTGTTGATGAAACTGTTGCCGTATTAGCTCATGAAATTGGTCATTGGAAATTAAATCATTTAATGAAAATGATTATCTTTGGTCAAATTAACCTTTTATTAATGTTTTCATTATTTGCTGGGTTTGTTAAGAATAATTCTTTATATGAGTCATTTGGTTTCCATAAAGTTCATCCAACAATTATTGGATTATTGTTATTCTCTGATATTTTTAAACCTTTAGATTCAGTCTTACAATTTTTCCAAAATTTGTTCATTAGAAAACATGAATATGAAGCTGATGAATATGCAAAGAAATGTGGTTATACTGATGATTTAGGTAAATCATTAATTAAATTGAATATCGAAAATTTAAGTTACTTTGATGCTGATTGGTTATATTCTGCTTATCATAGATCACATCCTATTTTAACCGAGAGATTAAATGCTATTGGTTATGTTTCAAAGGAAAAGGTTAGTAAACAAGAATAAATTAAGTATTGTTATGTATTCTATCAACATAAGACCTCCTATTGTACATCATATTTTGACTTTTGTTTCTGATAAATATCTCTATAAATTTCATAATCATGTCTCATCTTAGCATAACCTAAATGGATTTTACCAATGAAATGATCAGCCAATCTTCTATCACTATCTAATCTTGATAAAAATGCTCCACAGATATCACAAGCTTGAAGTTTTTGTTGTGAAGTCTGTCCTATACTCTCAATAATGGTTCTAACCTTTTCTCCAGTTATATCTCTTTCTTTTATAAGGCGATCTAATTCACTAGCATGTTTGAAACTTGTTAAAGGCATGGAATTATCGATCAAGCAATTCAATTCTTGTTGCATTATACTTATACTTGTATCCATATTCTCTAAATCCTTTGTCATAGTTTCAATCTTAATTCTCTCTTCTGGGGTATGATTTGATCTTTTATTACTAGCATTGATAATTTCATCAATCTCTTCGATATACGATTTCAATATCTGATAATATTCATATTCAAATGGTTCAAAACTTTCTCCTTTTTTGATTCTCTGATTATATTCAAGTTTATGTTTCTGTAGATGAAGCTTAGGACATGGTCCCAAATCTTGCTTTGTACCCGTAAATAGATCATGAGGACATGACCCCACTAAATAACATTTACAGACCCTGGTATTGGTTAGCTCTGGTATTCGTTTAATTCGTACATTTGAACCCAATAACTCATTAATTTGTTGTCTCCTATAGTCAGTCATAAAGTATAGGTGTCGCGCCGTATCTAAGGCGAGAGATGGTACTGAAGAAAAAACCTAATTTGAGATAAGCTGCAAATATGAAAAGGTATCAACTTATAGGTAGGAAAGCAGCATTAAGAAGACCAAGTCGAGAATATTCAAAATATCATTTGTACTCATTACCTTATGAAATTCTAGTTGAGATTTTTACGGAGTTTAAACATGATTTACCACAGCTAACAAAATTAGCTTTAGTATGTACTAAATTTAATCAGATCATTAATAAAAACTTTCTATATAAATCAATATGCTTTGAAAACCCTGAAAAATTCTTGCAGTTTAGTAATGCCCATATAACAAGTCGAAGGTTTGGTGCTATAGATACAACCCCACAAGTTAATTTGATTCAAAGTTTAGAAATTCAAAATCCACCTTCTAAACCATCTAAAAATAATGAGACAAAGATTGCTGGTAGTTATAGTGTTGAAGGAGCATTAAGTGATCAACAACTTCAAAAATTCACTAATTTCGTCAAGAATTTCAAGAAATTGATTGCCAATGATTATAGTTTGAAAGTGTTAATAATTTCCAAAGTATCACCAACCTTTCAATTTGATAATATCAAATTATTGACTTCAAACAAATCAAGATCTGTTGATAAGTTGATAATAAAAGCTGACACCAGTTGGTCTATAACATTCAAAACAAGTTGCTTGTATGTAATCTTAGAAGTATTCAGTAATATCACCAATCTTGAATTACACAATTTCATTATAGATGAAGTAAAATTATCATCAGAAAAAGTATCCAAGAATTGTAAGATACGAAGTTTGACGCTTGTATCATGTTCATACACAAACAGACCTAGTAAACGAGAAATCTGTGATTTGTTTACTTCTACAACTGATTTATCAGTTATGTCAATGAATAAACCATTGGATTTATCAATAATTGATATGATTAAGTGTAATAATAAATTGACTAAATTGACTTTGGATCTAGGATGTGTATTCTTCAATGTTAAAGATACTGGAGATTTCAACTATAGAGTGTTTAATCCATTTTTTGAATTGGTTTGTTCTAAACTGGGCAATTATTCAAATCTACATACATTAGTATTAGAAAACTTTGATTTGATCCATGAATTAAATCATGAGAAGAATGATTTCCAACGTCCTTTAAATTCAATCACTGAAGCTGTTGAAATTCATACTGAAAGAACTCAAGGATTAAAAGATTTGTTTCAGTTACTTTCACATATTCCTTTTGTGGTTATCAAACAATCCACAAAAACATGTAAGAAATGCGGTTATACGAAAATCGATAAAGTAAGTAATTGGTCTACACTAAGATATTTGACTACGAAATTCGAAATTTCGGATTATAAGAATCTTATATATGAATCTAAGTAAGAGATAATGAGCTAGCAAATGTAGGTTCGAAGATAGTCTATCAAACCAAAAACTTTAAAATCAATAGAAATGCCACAATTACCCATGAAAGTGTGGATCTCATAGAATCTACAAATTGTTAGTATTAACTATTTGAACCCTAATGAATATACGTACCATATGATTAAGAATTATTATCAAATTTAGACACTATTGAATTGAATGCTTGTGTTAAATAATTGGATATCTTTCCAAATATAGTCGTATTATCATCATTTTCAAAATCAGAATCAGAATATGTCGATTCATATTCTTCATCATCTTCATACATACCATTTTGATATTTGATCTTTTTACCAGGACTTAAAGGTATTCCCGACATATAATCAACTTTTGGTTGAATGGTTTTAATTATATCATAAGGTTGACCTTGTGAATCTTTGATGTCATATTGACATGTTAATTCTTGTTGACTCAATTCAACTAATTTACCTCTTTCAACCTTAACTCCTAAATCAATTAAATCAATGCCCAACGATTTTGGTAATCCTACACTTATATCAATATTTTCATAATTTTGTCCACAAGGTGGTAATGCATATTTCTGCAGCTTTTTCTTATATTGGATTTCTTTAACATTGTTCTTCATCGACAGTGCTATATGATAATAATCCAATTGGGGTAAACTATCGAATTTAGATTTCAAGGTTATGAAATCATCCAATACTTTAGCATCCCCGTTAGCTGATAATTCAATTAATCCATAATTATTAGGTTCTTGAGAATATTGATAAACTAATCCTCCACTAAAGACATCAATCATATCATTTGAATAAAGAGTGTGAACTTCCCCAAATTTTCTAGGTAACACTTCATTACACCCATATTCTGAAAAAAATAATGGTAAGGAATAACTTGAATAATCATTAACTAAACTATTGAATCCACTAGTATAAAATGTTTGGTCTCCACACCATTGATAAGAATTAACTCCATAAAAATCAACTGATTCCATTGAAGATTCTTCCATACATTCAAGATATTGCAGAAATGACATTCTATAATTCAAATCATCAGCTGCTGAATATCCAACTGGTATTGATCTTGGTGAGTTATAATCGATATATTGTTTGATATCTCTTATCATGGCTTTGACATAAACTGGTGAATTCTTAGCTGATGTCATATCATTTATTATTTCATTACCGGCAAAAAACCCTAAGGTATTGTTATAATATGAAAATTGCTCAACTACTTTAAAGACATTCTCTAAATATTCAACATTATAGGTTGTCCAAGGTTCATACCTATTCAAATGATGTCCAGGAACTGGTGAATTAACGTCTAAGACTAAAAAAATTCCTGCCGCTGCTAACAATGACATACACTTATCATGATTTAATCTGGTGTTAATTGAATATACTCTAATAGTCTATAAAGTTAGTAAATTGTCCATTTTGGTGACAGTAAAATAATACATACATTGATCCCAAGTTCTTGGAAGAGCAAGACATCTCTTGCACAAGCCTTTGGATCTGATAACGGGTCACTATATTCTAAATCTCCTGATTCACCTCCTGGTTGATAGTCAACACCTTTAATATAAAACTAAATGTTAGTATCAGTTATTTCATGATTGAAAAAAGTTTACATACAGGTTCATTGGTGACCGTGTCAACAAAGTATTTACCAATGATTGTGATGGGATGGACATAACAATTGATAGTGTTAATCAATATTAACCACAAATATATTTTCATTTCTGTTTGTGTCAAGTTGCAAAATTGGTGCGGCTAGAGAAGAAAATCAGAGAGAAAATCAAATCAGGACCAAGTCTTTTTTGTGTCAATTGAAAGTTCTTTTTGTGTTACTTTAAGCATGTTTTGTATGATCATTTAATTTTAGAAGTACTTGGCAGGTTTAGGATGATAAAAAATAAATTAAAAAATTTTTGCATTTTTTAAAATTGATTTTATGTAAATTTTCCAAAAATATTCTACGATATATGAAAGCTGCAAAGGTATCAAAAAATCAATAAATCAAAAAGAAAAATTTTTTTAACACAAAAACAATTATTGATACAAATGTAGTGACAGAAACAAGTGGTTATACACAAGCAAACTTTACGCAACAAGAAAAGACTCAATATTACATATATTAATACAACAAATACAACATTTGATAGAACAAAAAACCCACCCACTAAACATCAATAGTAGAACTTACTGAAACCATTCCACCCATCAAATTTGCCCAACTAACATATTTTGGAGAATAATGACTTAATTCTTCAAAAGCAGGTACTAATTTATTCCCTTCACCTAAATCACTCCAGAAACAGATGATATCAACTTTTAAGCTATTTGAGGCATCGTTTGAATAATCATCAATCAAGTTAGGTAACCATTGGAATCCAACATGATAAGAATCATCACGATCTAATTTCCATATTGACCATGATGGAATACCATCTAAATCTTTATAAACATAATTACCATCTTTATCAATTGAGAAACCTTCAGGAATTGCACCTATTTGAACAGAAGTATCATTGCCTTTAGTATTATACTTAATAACAGTTTTGACGGGGAAATCTTTAGTTTTGGCACTATTGAATTTGATTGAACATGTAGAACTTTGTGGAGCTTTTATTTTGATTTCACCAGTTAATAAACCAAATGGATAATCATTTGAACTTGAATTCTTTAAGATATCGATTGATAAATAATCTTTAAAATCTTTTGAGTCTAAAAGTTTTGGAGGGTATAATGATTTATAACTACATTGTGACATTCCATCATCTAACTTCTTACAGTCAACAGAGCCTTTCAGTTGTTTAACTGAAGGAACATCACTCAAAATAGATTCATAACCAATACCAATTCTTCCTCTAACATTAACGTAAGAATCAACCAAAGAGTCAGTTATATTCGCCGATTGAACGAATCTTAATTTCATAGGGTTATTGATATCAAATGGTGATGATAAAAAGATGGTAACAATACCTTGCCCGACGAGGAAAAGAGTTATCCAAATTATAACTCTATTGACTTTGAAGATGAATGGATAAATAGGAAGAATTAAACTAATTGCTACAACTTGAAGACTTTTGTAAACAAGGTTTTCTGAATTTAAGGATTCTTGAATAGATTTTGTAAGACCCTGTAATACCAAATAACCATTATTATAGAAAATAAGTAAAGGAATTGGAACCAATAATAAATATTGAACTGACCAATCGTAACTGAAAGTTTTTTGAATCAACAGTAATTTCTTTCTAGCATTATAGGAATCAACTGAAATAAGTGAAGTTGTATCAGAATCAGGTTGAGATTGAACTAATTGAGGTTCAGATGAATCAGGATGATTTTGATTTTCTGAACCATAATCAGCTTGTTGAACAAGCAATGGTTGATGTTCAGAATGAGCTAATTCCCAATCTAAATCTTTCTTAGAGGGCCTAAGACACCAACCTAATAAACCCCAAATTGAAGCCAATGATTGGAACAAGAACAATTCAGTTATTAAGGTTTCACCTGTATGATCATTACCCTTTTTGTTTTTAGCTAAGCCTGCAGTTACAAAGATTAAACCAATCCAATAAATGAATGAAATTTGTAAGATGACTATCAATTTTTCATCATGTTGAATGATTTTGTAATTTCTGAATAACAAGTTGATTCCATTTAAAATCAAGTAATTTGATAATAAGAATACACTGGCCAAAAATATCACTAAATTATTAGGGTTTGAATTTGGTAAGAATTCATTCCAACCTTTGATGATCTTGGTAACGAAATTCAAGATAAAAATGGATAAAATCAAAGATACGGGAAATTTGATTGAATTTATAAATCCTAACTTCCAATTGAGTTTATACCCGAAGATAATGACCAATAATAAAATAGAAACAATTGGGATGATTACTAATAAAGTAATATTGATTATTACAAGTTTTGGTACACTTATAATATCAAAATAATTCAAAAACGACATATAAGTTCCGTATTCAATGGCAGCATCTTGAATTTCAACTTCAGAATCAAGGTCAATTTGTTCAAAACTAAGTTTATTAACAAAATCTAAACTGGTTGATAACATATGCCATAAGGCCAACTTACTAGTATGCTTGATATCATCTTGTTCAGTATGATAAATGTCTCTTGGTTTGAAAAATGCTATATCAATACCTCTTAATCCGAAAGACTCATAAACTTTGTAGTCAGTTTCACTATGAATAATTCTACTATTGAAAGCTTGTTGGAAAATTGATGAAGCATATGGGTATCTTACGAATTTATAGAATTTGGTTATACCAAAATCAGTACCCCTAAAAAGTATGGCTTTACCACCTTGACCTGTCCCTTCTAAGTTTATGAAATATTTAACTGATTTTGCCCATGGATGGTTTGTAAAAGCTTGAGCTCCATATAATCCAAATTCTTCATTATTATTGAAATTGAAAATGATAGTTCTGAGTGGTTGTTTTTGTTCCACTAAAGACTTTAAAACTCCTAATAAAGATGCAATTCCAGCACCGTCATCAGTTATACCAAAACTGGAAGGTACAGAATCATAATGGGCACTAACTAGTAATGCTGGTAATTCAGAATCAGTACCATTGATTCTTACTAAGAGATTATTGCTTTCATAATAACTAATAGCCCCAGCTTGGTCCTTACCAAAAATGAAATTAGTGTTGTTTAAATCGTTATCATATTCAATATAAGGTTTAGTAAGAACCGATTTAATCTCTTTTTCAAGGTATTGATGAACATATTCATTACCCTTGGAACCATAAGGATGTTTATATTTACCAACAGTTTGTAAACTGCTCCAAGAACTTTCTAGAATACTTTTTTCGAATTTATTGGATGGTAAGTTGACTGACAATTCTAAATTATTATCATAGTAAGTTAATCCATACACCAAGACACCAGTAATGAACAAGAAAAAGGAAAGTGAAGTCTTCCTATACCCAAAAATCGATCTAAAACCTCTTATGAATATATTAGGACCTTGGTCTTTAACCTTTACTGGTTTTTGGATTGAATTTGATGAACTTGGTTCTTCATTTTCACTCATGTTGTATAACAATTATCTATTAGGTAGTAAGGGGTAACCTTAAGTAAAGACCGAAGTTTTCTGTTAACTCAATTGATGATAAATAGTTACTAACCACAAAACCAAATTACTATAGTGAACAAAGTTTTGATTTTACAACCCTAATAATGATAATATGGTCTCACAAATATAAGGTTAGTTCTATATAAGGAGAAATTTAGGAAATTCGCACCAGGTTCAGCCAGTTACTTTAGCCAGCAAGATGACATTTCCAGAGTTAAAGAATGATTTAATTTTAAGAGCAGCTAAAGGGGAAAAGGTTGAAAGACCTCCTATTTGGATTATGGTATGTATATGTCGAGGTTTAAATCTTGAGCTTAGGAAAATTGAAAATTTTGTACTTTGGTTTAAGATTGCTATGAAAATTATCACAGACTAGAAAACTTTACTAACAAATAGAGACAAGCAGGTAGATATTTACCAGAATATCATGAAGCTAAAGGTGATCGTGATTTCTTTGAAACTTGTAGAGATGCAGAAATTGCAAGTGAAATTACAATTCAACCTATTGAACATTTTAATGGATTAATCGATGCTGCAATTATTTTCAGTGATATTTTAGTTATACCCCAAGTTATGGGATTTGAAATCGAAATGGTTGAAGGTAAAGGACCAGTTTTCGTTGATCCTTTAAGAGAAGTTAAGGATTTAGAAAGAGTAACTTTGAAACCTGATGTTTTAAAAGGTTTAGATTGGGCTTTTAAAGCTATCACTTTGACTAGAAAGAAATTGAATGGTAGAGTTCCATTAATTGGATTTTGTGGAGCTCCATGGACTTTATTAGTTTATATGACTGAAGGTCAAGGTTCAAAAATGTTTAGATTTGTTAAGAATTGGATTTATGAACATCCAAAGGAATCCCATATTCTTTTACAAGCAATCACTGATAACTGTATTGAATTTTTAGCTCAACAAGTAGTTGCAGGAGCTCAAATGTTACAAGTATTTGAAAGTTGGGGTAGTGAATTAGGACCAAATGAATTCGATGAATTCTCTTTACCATACTTAAAGCAAATTGCTAACAAATTGCCATTAAGATTAAAAGAATTAGGAATCACTGAAAAAATCCCATTAGTTGTATTTCCAAAAGGATCATGGTATGCATTAGACGAATTATGTGATATTGGGTATGATGTTATTGGTTTAGATTGGTTATACAAACCTGAAGATGCCGTAAAGGTTGTTAATGGTAGAAGAATTACCTTACAAGGTAATTTAGATCCAGGGACCATGTATGGAAGCAATGAGACTATTACTAAAAAAGTTGAAGGTATGATTAAAGGATTTGGAGGTGGTAAACAAAATTATATTATTAATTTTGGCCATGGTACTCATCCATTTATGAAACCTGAAAAAATTGATCATTTCTTAAAAGAATGCCATAGAATTGGAAAAATTTAATCTGTATATAGAATAAACGTTTGATCATCTAGAGCCTTAATTTTTGCAACCTCTTCGCGAAACTTTACCTTTAGTATGACTCAGATAAAGAAAGATCAATTGAATAGAGATCAATTATACGTTTATTCACTTTCAGACGAGTTGTTAAACTCTTTGGAGTTGGTAAGGTTCAAGAACAATGACCTTGAATTCTTAGAATTTGAGAATCAAGTCCAATTGAAAAGACATACTTTGAATAGCAACATAACTAAGAATGAGTCAGATGATCTTACTAAGTTCAATCTTATAAGACAAAGTAAAGGGTTGTCAACTATAACAGAGGACCAATTTGATAATCTTCTCGAACAAGGTTCAATTGAAAGTCTATCAGGAACTGAATCAGAGTCAGAATCAGAGGATGACTCAGAAACTGAGTTATATTCAAGATTTCAAGAAACCAAAATAAAAGATATTGATTTAACAAATACTACAGATTACTTAAATACCAAAACTGCATTCATTTACTTTAAATCTACTAAGTTAGCCGAGGATCAATATTTGGGAGTTTATAAATCGTTCTTAAATGAAGAATTATCAAATCCATTAAATGCATTAAAATCCTGGCAATCTCCTACTATAAAGCATGGGAAATCGGCATTGTTCATGATAGGAGGTGGTCATTTTGCTGGTGCTATTATATCACATGATTTAAACAACGTTAAAGGGAATATTAATAACAAAGAAAGTATTGAAGAGCAAAAGGTCAAATTCATAAAAAGTAAAACTTTCCATAGATATACAACTAGAAGGAAACAAGGAGGATCACAACTGAGTAATGATAATGCTAAGGGTAAAGCCAAGTCAGTAGGATCAAATATGAGACGTGAAAATGAAAGATTATTGATTCATGAAGTACATGAGCTCTTACAAAGCTGGGAATCTGATTTGAATCAGTGTCATTCAATTTTTATACGAGCTCATGGTTCAAATTATAAAACTATTGTTGATGGAAAAGTTTTAAAAACCGGTGATAAACGTATTAAGAATTTCCCATTTACTACCAAAAGACCAACCAATTCCGAATTGAAAAGAGCATGGGTGAAATTACTGTACTTGAGTATTGAAAAGAAAGTTTCTGATCGTAATGAAGAAGCTGAAAGGAAATTACAACAACAAGAATTATTGAAGAAATCAACTCAACAGAAAGAAAGGATAAAGACTGAACTAACTGAAGATGATAAACATAGTCAAGAATTAATTCAGTTTGTAAAGAAATCAAAAGCTCCATTATTAATTAATTATTTAAAAACTCATAAATTATCACCAAACTTCCAATTGACTCCAACTCAACAATACATACAAACCCCAACATTATTACATTACACATCATCACAAGGATTAACTCATATGATACAAACATTATTAGTTAATTTGAAAGCGGATCTTTCTATAAAGAATCAGGCTGGTAGGTATGCACCTGAATTAAGTATGAATTTACCAACAAGACAAATGTTTCAAATATGTAGATTCAAGTTAGGTGAAGATTATTGTAAATGGGATGAGTTTAAGGTAGGCCCTGGTAAAAGTAAAGAAGAATTCCAAAAGGAAGAATCGGAACAACAAGAAAGAATTAAAGCTGATAAGCAAAAAAGCATTCAAGAAGAATTAGCTAAGAAGACAGAAATGGAATTAAAACAACCAAAATTCTCCAGTAAGGGCAAAGTAGGAGGACATATAGACGATACAGCAGGATTAAATGATCAACAGAAGTTAATGATTATGAGAGAACAAAGGGCCAGAGCTGCTGAAGCCAGGTTCGGGAAGAGATAAGTTCTATAGACTAGCTATATATATCCAGTTCTATACACAGTCAGTTCTATATCTATTTACATTATAATTAACCTACTTGCTGGAACTCTGTTTAGGATTATCAAATTTACTAAATAAAAAGCTTATCTTAAAATCCTTACTATCGCTTAACGATTTAACAATATCATCATCTTCAAAACTACCCATAGAGTCTCTAGGATAATGCTTATAATCAGACAATGCTGAGTTTATTGATTTTGTTGGTTCTTGGAAGTTCAATGCTGACATCCATCCCGATGAATATAATTGGGATGATGATATTGGTGACTCTGGTTCTTTCTCAACAACTTCAACATCTTTGTTAATACAATTGCAATCCAATAGACTATGAGTATTACAATCATCTTCACTGATTGTGAATAAATCTTTCAAATCTTCCATATCAAACACATTAGAGTTAACATCACCCAAATCCAAAAACCAATCACTTAAGTTAGTTTTCATCAATTGCCTTTGAAAGATCTTTTCATCCATACACCCACTAGTAAATAATCTATAGATATAAACCGGTTTTAGTTGGCCGTCTCTATAAATTCTTGACATAGATTGTAGGTCAGTTGCAGGATTCCAATCATTGTCAAACAAAATCAATCTTGAAGCTCCTATTAAGTTTATACCAAACCCTCCCAGCTTTGAAGAAAGTAAAAAAATTGGGTATTGTGGGAAGGATGAATTATTGAATTGATTTATGATGGTAGATCTAGTACTAGAGTTAGTTGTACCATCTAACCTTAAAAATGAGTAGTTGAGTTTTGAGCAGATGGTTGCAAATAAATCCAAAGTTTTTGTGTAATTAGAAACGAGTACAACTTTTTCATTTCTTTGATAAATTTGTATAAGCATAGCAATTAAAAGATTAATTTTCCCACTATTTATGGTCAAAGGGATGTTTAAATCCGTTGATGTATAGATTGAATCATTTTCAAGTAATTTAGGCGAATTACAAACCTTTTTAAATGTATTAATTAGACTTAATGCATTATCAGTTGAATAGCCAACTTGTCTTACAATCTCATTGAATAGCTGTAATTGTGTTTTTGTAGGTTTCACAAAGAGAAGCAAATCAGTTTTTGGACCAAGATATTTTGATAGAACTTCAGATGTTCTTCTTAATATGAATTTACTTGTTAGTTCCATTAAATCCTTTGATGCTTGATGACCTTGAGCTAAGATTTCTGAATTATAGCAATTGACATCTCTACTATACTCTATTGGTTTTATGAACCTTTTCTGAAATTGTGAGAATGTTCCCAATATCCCAGGATTTAGAAAGTTCACTATAGTAAAGAATTCATTTAAATTGTTTTGTATTGGTGTACCGGAGATCAAGATTTTATTATCAATATCCAAGTTATTCAAAATCTTAAGTGTTTTATTCTGACTATTCTTTAGCTTATGACCTTCATCACATACTAAAAGGTCAAAATTTGTATTGGAGAGTTCTTGTTCACAGTTAAGAACCTTTTCATAACTCATGATAAGAACTTGATAAACCTTAGTTTTGGAGAAATTGATTAGATCTTGCTTATAATTCATACTGTCTTTATCAATGACCAAAATCCCGATTCTATTTAAATCTAACCATTTCTTAAATTCACGTTTCCAATTGGATATTAACGTTACGGGACAAACAATAACTACTTTATTGAAATGTTGTTTCAAACTTGGCTCTGGACTTTGTTTAAGTAATGTCCAAATAATGGTTATAGTCATTAGGGTTTTACCGAGACCCATTTCATCTGCTAATAAGATACCAGATCCATTAATGATACCATCATAAACAAATTTCACACCATCTCGCTGATGAGGTCTTAAAACTTTGGTTAGTGCTGGATCCACCATTACTGGAGATGGACCTGATGATAAAATTAGAGAATCTTCAGTTTTAATGATTTTTGGAGGTTCAATGGCTTCTTCTGGTGGTGAAGGGTTGGTTTTAGGTCTTTTTATGCCGAGGGTCCTTTTTGGTATTTTTTTGGTTTCTGTATCAACCGTTTGTTTTTCATGGGTATTTGTAGATCCAGTGGTAGAATGATCGTGTTTATCATTATTTTGAGGGGTTTTCTGAAATTCATCACTTTGTAGGGTAACGTCTTCATTTGGAAGGTTTTCCTTATCCTCCAGATTGTCGTGGAGCTTATCATTAGGTCTATCTTGCTCAGTTACCTCACAATCAATTTCAACTTCATAACTCCCAAACTTCATCAAACCCTCTAAACTCATTAACGACTTGACTATACTCTTACCGTCAAATTTAAATATCATCTGAGTCGAATTCACTATCAATTCTCCGTCTCCTTCCCATGTTTTATGTTTCTTATTACTTCGCTTTCTATACTGTACAATATACTTTCTATTACCATTTAGGGGCTGAGAAGGTGAAGGCGTCTCCACAGTTGGTTTTGGTTCCAGCAGTTTTTGTGATGGTCTAACCACCTTCTTGACAGGTCTAGATGGTTGCCTATCCTGATTCGGACCAGATATAAACCTTGGAGGTTTAAATGGTTTTGATAGCATACGCGAATGTTTATCAACGCCAAATCTAGATATGGGGTAGAGTGAACGAACTATGGTAATTAACGCTTTCACCAACTTTATCACCTGACATGGTTATTAAATAATAAGAGATAATCAGAGATGGTCAGAAATCGACAGAATTGAAAAAGATGAATATAGATCTGGAACTGGTAACAAGGAATAGTCTAAGCCTCAAAGCCAGGAAGTATCAATATGAACCTCAACACTTTAACTACCACCATCATAATGAACCCCTATACCTTTGTCTTGTAATAATATCTTAAATCATCTATTTCTACAAACCTATATTTACAAACCTAATTCGATACTAAATCTCCAAATACATTACCAACATATTTAATAGGCAATAAGTTATAAACACCGTAAGTAACTAAAACCATCAAACTAATTAATATGATATGCAAGAAAACTTGTTCAGGTTTTGTCAACATATATAAAGGTAACGAATGATAAACGAATCTGTATAAGTCTTTAACCCCCATGGTGGTGATAGTGAATGTAAAGGAAAGTTTTCCAGGTGAGGGTTCTAAAGTAACCGCGTTTATACACGACCTCATCTCTTAACTATAGGTGTCGTTTAATTGGGCTAATACTAACGACAGTGATGATAGAGTCGAATGGGAGTGATGGTATGAGATTTGAAATACGACGGGATAAGAAGTATCTCGAAGAGTTTAAGAAAAAGTTGATAAAGGCTGATAATATAGATGATTATATTGTTAACTATGAGACATTAACTAAAGATATCATGTACAATATGATTGAAATAGAGTTAAAACTATTGGAATTGGATATTTTGAATATTCAATTGAATAAGATCATCAAGAAGAAGGTTTCTGTGTATATCAATGATGATATAATTGTATTTGTGTTTCAAAACTTGAATATTACGTCTGGGGTATTAAATCTAAAATTACTTGATTTACTCAAAAGTTTGATAAAAATTTCATTTAAACCAGAATGGGTCAAAATAGGAGTAGAAAATTATAGAAATGTCAAGAATTATATCATTGGATTAGAATTGGTGTGTAAAGCTCAGGAAAACCTAGCAATGGTTTATCATGATCATCAGTGGTTGATCACCCAATTATTCGGTAATTTTTCAATTGAATCGTTATCAAATTGTTCTAGTAAATTATTGATAGTGTTTTATGAAAACATTTACAATACAGTTGGTCAAGATCAATGGTATGAGATATGGAAAGGTATAGTAAGTACTCAATTTAAAGATCCTAGAAAAACTCAAAACATGGTGATATATTTCATACCCAAGTTGATTAGTATTAACCCTGACGTGTTGCCACAGTTTATAAAGAACTTTGAAACACATATACAACTTGAGTTAGTCAAAATCGGTAGACATTTGAATCTACCAATTGGATCATTAATTGAAGATATTCAAGGTTTAGTTAGTATTGAAGGTTTGAATTGTTTAGAAGTGATATGTTATTCTTCTAAAACGTCTGAAATCGTCGAATCTAATACTTTTGATATAGTGAAACAGTTCTTACCACAAATCATCAAAGATTATGATTGTATCAAGGTTTTCAATGTAATGAACAGGTTCATCACTAGGATAAAAGATTCTTGTAACAACCACAAACGTGATAAACAGTATATTGCCCAATGTCAAGATTTCATTCATTGGTTGATCTCCATTGATATCACACCTTTAAGTACTTACTCTCAGGTATTTACAGGGTTTAAGATGTTTCAACAATTGACAAACACCCAATTCATATTCCCATTGGAGTTATATACTACTAGAACCGTCAACCAACTCTATAATCAATTGCATAGTAACTATAAAGATTTAAGAGAACTAAGTGGTGAAATACTTCAACAGTTCCCAAACTTATCATTCAGTCAAGAAGATTTGGACCATGGAATTGTCAACAGCATAGATTTAACTGATAAGAATAATGATATAGTCATAGAATGTTTTAAGGTGGTAATCCCAAGACTTTCATATCCACAAAAACAGCAATTAATGGATAGATCCTTAGGATTATTGAAAAATGCTTGTGATTTTGACTTTGATAATGAACTGCATAGGGTACACAGTGTTTGTTCAATCATTCACTTACTTTATACTGATTCCGACCAAGATCCAGATACTTTTGATAGGATCTTATACTATAATGATGTGATATGGGAGAAGATCCTGACTCAGACCATTGACTCTAAAGAGTTTAGTAAATTTGTTTGGAACTACCTAATCAATATAACGAAATTATTAACGTACTTATTCTCCAAGTATCATCATCCACTGTATAATGATTATGTAAACCTTTTAGTTCATCAAATATCAACGATTAACCATAGAGGGACATTACTTTCCATAGCACCATACTTAACTCAACTTTTGCATAATGATGAAAAACTTACTAAGAAGTTACTTGATGAAAGCATATCATTCATAAGTAAACCACAACTCACATCAAGAAGATCAGGTGGTTTACCAATACTTATAACTCAAATCTTACTTTCTCAACCTAATTTAGTACCTGTCACTTTTCAACAGTTATTTGAAATAATCGAAGGTCCATTATTGGAATACAAAGGTTATGATTTACCTCAAGTGAATGGGTTTAATATTATGACTGCTATTTTTAATGAAACTAAGTTATATACTAAACCTTATACTATCAGGGCTTTGGCTATATGTTTGAATCATTTCAGTAGTATTTGGACAATAAGGAACAGTTCTGTAATGTTATTCACGTCTTTACAGAATAAATTGTCCACTATTCAATCAATCGATTTTTTTAATCATTTTGATATTAACTTATTTAAATGTTATCTTCAGTCACGTGACCCAAATTTAAGCATACCGATTATATTAATAATGAAGAAGATCAAATTTGAAGAAGAAGGTGAAGTTGAAGAGTTTCAAGAAATATTAATAAACTTATTAGGTAATGAAAATTGGAAATTACGTGAACTTTCAAGTCAATTATTGACTTCAATGATACCAAATACGAAGTATAAGGAACTTGAAGAGAGCTTAAGTCAAAGACTTGGTGATAATTTGAACTTGAATCATGGAATATCTTTAACATTCTTAGAGTTATTGAAATTAGGATACAATCCAGATATAACCATCTTAGAGACTTATAAGCAATGGTCGATATTAGCAAATTATGTCCAATGTCTAAGCTATAAGACCTTTAACTACCTGGACCAATTAAAACCATTGTTTCTTGAAAATATGGATGGTAGAGGTATTAAGCAATTAGCAATGACTGAAATCCTAAAGTATGTTCTATCAAAAGGGGAATATGATATAATCCCCCAAGTATCAGGCTACAATTATGTTTTAGTGATACTAGAGTATTTATGTGAGACCTTACCTAATTTGGAATGGGAAGTATTGAAAGGATTAAAGATTGAAGACAATTATAGTTTGATCAAATATCTTGATTTGAAGCTTCATTACTTCACCAGTGGATCAGAGTCAATTGATTTTGATATTACGGACAATGAAGAAGTCAATGTTAGACTCTTACAATTGGCACCATTTAGACCCGAAACCATTGATGTTTTTAGGGCCTACTCCAATCATGAATTATCACACATAAGGTTCCTTAATTTGAAAGCCATAGAGAAATATTACACAAAAAACTTACCATTGACATTATTATTGTTTAAATACCTACAGGATGATGATAGACTGATCCGTGAATATACTCAGCTGATAACTAGCATATCGAAACTTAAATCATTAGTGCATACATTCCCATCATCCTTAGTAATATCTGAAACCATAGATTGTGTTTTACAATTATTAGATACACAGTTCCTTGAACCTGGTTATAATAATCAACTTGAGGAGCTCGATGTGTATTTGACCATACTTAAAGGTCATAGTCTACTGACTACTGATATTGAGTCACTTACAGTTGAAAGGCCAGTTATGGACTACAAAGGAATATTCTCAAGTTATAATACTTATCAGACCTATACAGATTACGAAAAGAGAAACAAGCTATGGATGTTTATAACTGAACTTCCTAGACCTAATCATTAACTCACCTTGTAGCATATTACCGTATACTAATATATGAACCACACACGACCACACTCTTTAAAAACCAAATCTTCGATGAGGAAAAAATTTTATCTGAATCTGATAATACTTTTCAGTTTAATACTGTAGATTCACTTAAGTGATACAGAATAAGAATTGAATGGTGTTATCAGATAATGGGAATGATGATGAACCAAAAAGAATTTCTTCACCTGAACAATCATGTGGAATAAACCTTTTCAGAGCTTTTTAACCCTGAATTCCTATTAATCAGATCTGGTGTGTGTGTGGTGTGTGGGTGGACGGTGATTTGACTGTTAACGAGGTGAGAGGTGTTAATGAAGTATTTTAATGTTCTACTGTTAATGATACGATTGTCAATGATACGATTGTCAATGATACGATTGTCATGGTTCTTGCATGGTATCAAGAGTAAGCGACCTATGGTTACTACTCAAGTGCTAACCATTAACCTATAGAACTTATCCTCTAACTATTGCTCTACCTGTAATCAATCCCAACCTAAGTCGTCATAATAAACTGCCGTAAAACTGTGTCTCCTGGACCCCATACTCACCTCTATGTCTTGTCTTCTGTCAGTGAGAATGACTCAGAAATACGACAATGGTAAAGAAAGTGTTATTAATAAATGGTCCTAATTTAAACTTATTAGGTACTAGAGAACCAGAAAAGTACGGTACAACATCGTTAAAGGATATTGAAAACGCTGCTATCAAACAAGCAGAAGTTAAGAATGATGGAAGTTCAGTATCAGTCTATCAAAATAATACTGAAGGATTTATCATAGATAGAATTCAACAAGCTAAATCCGAAGGGGTTGGATTCATTGTCATAAATGCTGGTGCCTATACTCATACATCTGTCGGTATTAGAGATGCATTATTGGCTACGGCAATTCCTTTCATCGAAGTTCATATCACTAATGTTCATCAAAGAGAACCATTTAGACATCATAGTTATTTAAGTGATAAAGCCATTGCAGTTGTTGCTGGTTTAGGAGTTTATGGATATACTGCCCTGATTGAATATGCTTTAAATTACTAACAACACATTGATATGAGATAGAATATAGTTAAGTATAGAATGAACAACAATATATAGGACTGTATGAACAATAGTTTAAAAATGTTATTTATTATTATACAACTTTAACCATAAATACCTTCTTCCATCAGTATAGGTACAGGTTTATCACCATAAACACCTCTCCAACTAACAGGAGTTATCCAATCAGGGATTTCAATTCCTAAAACTTCACATACTTTACCTGCTAACATTTTTGCATCATCAAAGTTAGCACCTTCATAAGCATAGATTTTCACCACTTCCGGATTCTCCAAGAATTTTATTATAGAAAGATCTGCAGGTGCTTCGTTTATAGTTAAAGATTCAATTGATTTATCTAATGGGTTAAAGACTTCAATTAGATTACCTTGATGAATTCCTAAATCGCCACTATCTAATACTAATACCAGATCAAATTTTGTGGCTAAACTATTCAAGTATTCCCCGAATTTCTTGGTGAAGTTTGGTAATATAGGTGATCTTTGTTGAATCAACGATAATCCATATTTCTTGCTGTGATATAATTCTAATGCTGTACTATAATCATGATCATTATCTACTGAATCCACCGGTGAAAGAAATGGGTATAAATAATCGTCTTCAAGAGATGATACCTTTTGGAATTGGAAGTTGTGGATAAGTAGATCGATTGTTAGTTGTGGAATATTACCTATCAGAATACAGGGGATGATTAATTTATTTTCCATCTTAGGAGGTAGGAGTAGGTAGACTGAGACTGAGACTTCTGGGGCAAATCGAGAGAGAGTGTGTGAGAGGGATGAGTTAGGTCGAGATAATCTATACCACGTTGAAAATAACTCACATAACTTATAGTAAACATAGCCAGTAAGGTAGCTTGCTACATAACTACTTACTTTGAAGTTTGACTTTCTCAATAAAGTATTTCTTGTTATCAAAAATATACTCAATCTCCCCTCCAAGCAGCTTCAAACAACAAGTACTTTACAACCCCACTTATCACTATTGATCACTGTGTCACTTGTATCGGAAATGATCAATTGATGAGGAGTGTGTCGCTCATGTGTAACTAAGTATCAGGGGAAACCTTTTGCTGTATGTAGTAGAATACCTATAACTTATTTAAAAGAAAAGGTGCGTTATCAATTGTACAATGATGTGAACAATAAGAAATACTTCAGAGTGTCTGTGGAATAAAGAGTGATATGTTCTACGTGACACACGTCCACCGTGTTTGTTACATATAACGTTCTTCCAATATTTATTGCCTATTTCCAGTATTACCTATAATACTCTCCCGGTGCCCTTCCTGTGCTTCAGTGCTCTCCCAATGCTCTCCATTATATAACCCACCCCTACCCAGACCAACACTTTCTAATCCTTATCAAACTTTTCAAAATTCTTATCCAACAACAAATTTATGGACGTAAATATCTTCTTGTCTATATGACCATTCGGTAAATTTGGTAAATTCGGTGATACTGGATTAATTGGAGGTAATTGAGGATTTATCAATTGATTTGGAAACACAAACCCATTTTTCTTTGGTGTGAAATTTATCCCTGGTAATGTTATATCCAATTGATTATTCGAATCATCATTTAATAACGGTGATAACGGGATCGATGAATAATTACCGGAATCATTCAAATTCCCTAGATTATTTAAATACCATTTATCATCTAATGACTTATAAGTCTTAACAAGATTATCAACTATTCTCTTAAGTATGTCCAATTTCACAGGATCATTCAACTGGTTAAGATGATTTTTCATGAATTTATCGAATTTTGAAACCGTTATATGAATTATATCCTCATCATATAAGGACGATTCAAGTAAATGATTAGATATTTGACCATCACCAATTTGATTGGAAATTTGATTATCTCCTAATTGATTAGTACTTAGTGAACTATTCAATGAATCTAACTTATTATCTATCTGATTGGTGATTTGGTTATTGCCTAGTTGAGTCAAATCTGATGATAATTGAGTTATTTCATGAACTGGATCATAATGATCGGAATCTTCTTCAACACCATGATCATGAACATCATTGATAACCACTAATGCCCATAATCCTTGTTTATTACTATAATTAGCTCGTATTTTGAATGGACATACAATTTGTCTTCTAGTCTTACCTTTGCTTATAGACTTTTCTCTACCATTTTTACACTTGAAAATGATCTTATGATTATCACTTCTTTCTATCACTATCGTAGTATTGTATTCAGTAAGGCGTTCCTGCAACCAAGGTTTAATTTGGTGTTTAGATTTGAAATATTTATTATGTAGCTGATATTTTAAATCCTTCATTGTTTTGAGGAAAAATAATGAGGTCAGGTTTAGATAATGGTCCACAAATAAAAGATCCACAAATAAAAGATCCACAGACACAAGCACAGGAAAATATACAAACACAAAAGCCACCACAACCACAAGGACATTCACAAACACATTCACAACTTCAAAGAACTTATTCTAATACACATTACTCTAAACCTCATCATGTTCTAACTCAATTTGATAAGACTCATTTACTTGATTCTATTAATCATGTTAAAGCCAAGCTATTCAAATCCAATTTGAACCAGTTTCAGAAAAATTATATAAACAATGGGCTAAATACATTGGTATCAATTATTAAAGACTTACAACATACAGACAGTGGGGTATCCCAAAGTTTTAAACGGTTAATTCAAGCATTTGATGATTTAATAGACGATGGTGATGAAGTGACACAAACAGGAGAGTTTCTAGCTAAATTAAATAGTTTGAATCGGTTGAATAGTACAGAAAAGGCATCGATACTGGAAGGATCGATACTGGACACATCCTACTGAGAGAATCAATAGGATCATACCGAGTCAGAGCATCAGTAGAACCACAACAAGCATCTGTAAACAGCTAGAGACAACAGATACGTTAATAGAACATACTAACCATCATCATAGTAGACATAAATTAATATATACAGATACCTACTAACCCTCTATTCTAAAACAATCTTAGCACCAACAGCTTCTAAGGTTGACTTGATCTTTTCAGCGTCTTCCTTTGCAACATTCTCTTTCAATACTTTAGGAGCACTTTCAACGAATTTCTTGGAATCAACCAAACTAAGACCCAATAATGATTTAACTTCTTTAATGATTTTTGGTTTGGTTTTAGCATCGAAAGATTCTAATTTGATTGAAAAGATCGTTTGTTCTTCAACTTCTTCTTTTGGAGCTTCTTCAACAGTAGCAGCAGCCGGAGCTGGAGCACCAGCACCAGCAGCTGGTAATGCAATATCAGGAATATTCAATCTAGTTTTTAATTCATTGATTAAATTAGAAGTTTCTAATAAAGTCAAAGTGGAAATTTGATCAACAATATTTGAAATCTTAGGATCAACTTCACTAGTACTATTGAAACGTACTAATCTTATACTTGGCTTTAAGTTGAGGTTTCTTACTTTAATAGTTCTAGTTAATCTTAACATACTATACTGAAAATTTTTCATTCGCGATTTTTGTCCACTCACTGTTATCAAAAACTTTAGTATATAATCATGGCATCTTTTAGATTCTGTAACGAATGTAATAACATGTTGTATCCTAAAGAGGATAGAGACAATGGCAGATTACTTTATAGTTGTCGTAATTGTGATTATACTGAATATGCCGATAATCCCAAGGTCTATAGACATGAATTGATTACTAACATTGGTGAAACTGCTGGTGTAGTTCAAGACATTGGTAATGATCCAACCTTACCAAGATCAAATAAAGAATGTAATAAATGTCATAATAGAGAATGTGTGTTTTTTCAAAGTCAACAAAAGAGGAAGGATACCAGTATGATTTTGTTTTATGTTTGTTTAAGTTGTAAGAATGTGTTTGGAGCTTAAGGTTCAAGTCATAACTCGGGAGTAATGTAATATAATGAGTTCTATGTAAATAATAGATAATGTAAAATAGTATCATCATTAACTATACACCTTCTAAGACTCTAAGGATTTTATTTTGGAATCGTTGACAAAAGAGGAATACTCTGTAGTTTGGGGGATTAAAACTCTGTGAAATAATGTCCATATGGATCGTCACCAATAGTACCATAATCCAATTGTTCTTCAGGATAATGGTCAAATAAACTCGAGTCACCAACACCGGCAGTAATTGGAGGTTCATAAGGTGTTTCAATATCTTTAGCTAAAATTTTCTCCCATATAACTTCTTGGAACCAACTATGATTTCTAATATCAGCTGGACCATTTATTAAATTTCCTAACCTTCTAGTTAAATCAGCAGTAATTAAATTCGATAATAAATCAATCACATCAGGAGTGAAAAAATTAGGGTAATGGATTTTCCCTGATAAAATCTTTTCATAAGTTTTCATAGGAGTTGAATCATAAAATGGAGTATAACCAGCTAACATTTCAAAAATCAAAACCCCTAATGACCACCAATCCACTGATTTATTATAAGGTTTTGAAGTAATAACTTCAGGAGCAATATAATCGGGAGTACCACATAAAGTCCATGTGACAGTATTAACTTCTTTAGCAAACCCAAAATCAGTGATTTTGATATGACCATTTCTATCCAATAAAATATTTTCAGGCTTTAAATCTCTATAAATAATATCATGACTATGTAAATATTCCAAAGCTAATGTAACTTCTGCCGCATAGAATTTTGCAACCGGATTTGGAAATCTTTGTGATTTTCTTAGTAATGAAAACAATTCACCACCTTCAATATAATCCATAACCATAAATAAATTCTTCAGATCTTGAAATGTCCCCCACATTCTTATTAAGAAAGGATGTTCAACTAATTTTAACATTCTACGTTCATCATTAGTATGTTCAACTTGTTTCATTTTAATAACTTGGTGTTTTTTCAATACCTTAATGGCATAATATCTTCCATTATGAACTGATCTAACAAGATGAACTCTACCAAATGAACCAGTTCCCAAAGTTCTCATTATATGGAAATCTCCTAATGAGTACTTTCCTTTGGATACTGTCGACCTTTGTGGTAAAAGTGATCTTTGTATAGCATCGTTGTCTCTTCTTCTTGATGATGCACTGGCTAAATTGGTCTGTCCTTGGGTTTGAACTTGGGTTTGTCCTGGACTACCTTGTCCTTGATTTGGTTCAAACATAGTTAACTCACTGGGTTTAGTTAAATGAAGTTTCTGTAAGATATTGGAATGAACCATTGACTGGCTTTTATACTAGCACCGTTATATGCTACAATTGATGATAAATATTTAGTTTTGATTGTGTGTATGCTATTGAGTATTTAGTCAACTCAATTGCTGATGTTGTAATCTACTGAGTGTAATTAAGGGTCGTCGACTTTGCGGATTGCGAACATGGATCTTGGTGAAGTTAAGGGGTCAGGGGTACGATCCATCGCAGTGTTCTTTGGAAGATGTTTTGTGTTTAAGGGTTGGACAATGGGTTATGCAGATGTGGTCAGATCTGGTAGGAATTGAAGTTGAGAAGGGTCTGTTTGTGTTCAATTGGTCGATTGGGTTTAGATTTATAATCCCGGTGATTATCGTTAAATCCGAGATCAATATATTACTATGTAATGTTTGTGGATTAAACTATGTTTGTGGATTGAACTATGTAAATGTTTGTGGGTTAAACTATGTAAATGTTTGTGAATTAAAGTTTGGGGTTGGGGTATACCTCTTCTATATATTTCTCAATTCATAAACCCATTCTTAGCTAAATCATAAATAGCATAAACATTGATGGTACTAACAAATATCCAAATGGTTACTAATATAATGGTAGTTATCCAACTATTATGATAATAAACCACTCTTTCACCGTCAACGTTAACTTCATCCCATTTTCTCCACATATTGCCCCATAATCTTTGCCATAATGTCCCTTTGGTTTGGGGTATTTCATCAGTCGAAGCTGCATCGTCAACAACAATTTTCATGATGTTCTTGTTACAAGTGAAATAAATCAAAGGAGCAGTTAAAAATGGTAATAACAAAGAAATAATCAATTGACTGATATTCAAGGCTAAATTTAACCCATTTTTACCAATTCCCACACTTATACCCAAAACAGGAATGATACTAATACCTCTTGTAACTAACCTTCTAATCCATGGTTTGAGCTTCCAATTTATATGACCTTCACTAACAATTTGACCAGCTATGGTACAAACTATACCAGCACTTTGACCACTAAATAATAATGCTAACATGAAAAGGGTACCTACAACTGGACTAAGGGTTTTGGCTAATAAATCATGGATTGTATATAAATCAGCATCAACTGCTTCTTCAGTTCCATATAAGGTTGATCCAGATATTATAATAATTGCCAGATTAACAAACATGGCAAATGTCAGTAAAGTTACAGCCAATTCAATAATCGAATACTTAAGACTATATTTGACACTTTCAACTGATGGTTTATAATCATTGTAGAAAAATTCCAGTTGTTTTACATCATCCCATTCTTTTTCATTTTCATCAGTTAATTTAACATACCCATGTTGAACATCATACTCTCTTAGTCTTGGTTGAACTATACCACTACCTAAGAATAATGAATGGATCATAACCGTTGCCCCTACAAGAGAAGCACTAATGGTTATACCTGAACCTTCAATCATTTGTGCTGATGGTATATAACCTCTAAAAATTTCCTTAATATCTTGCCTAGTTAAACCTAATTGACTTAATTCAACTGCAAAACAAATGGTTACTCCTAATACTAAAATGGCTACGAAAATTTCGAAATATCTTAAAAATTTAACTGATGATGTATCAGCCTTATAAGCTATTAACACAAATAAAACATCAACAATTGTTAATACAACCCCTGCTGGTAATGGGATTTTCAATAAGATATTCAAAGCGATAGCACTACCAATAACTTCAGCCACATCAGTTGCAATTATAGCACATTCAGCTAAAAACCAAAGGAATAAATTCACCCATTTAGGGAAATATTGACGTGAACATCTAGCTAAATCATAACCTGTAACTGTACCTAATTTGATACAAACAGATTGTAAGAATATAGCCATAATATTTGATGCTAGTATAATGAAAAGTAATGAATACTTATTGGAAGCACCAGCAGTTGTACCAGTGGCATAATTACCAGGATCCATATATGCAACACTCACCATGATTCCAGGCCCTATGAACCTAGAATACTTTTTGAACACTTTTTTAAGAGTAGTTAGAACCTTCATGATAGCCTTGGTGGTTCTATTTGTGGATTAGATGTCCTTTATATATGCTATCTATTACGATTACCCTTGGAATGTAGGAGCTGTTCTTTGTCTTTACCTTTTTCGTGAATTTAACCTGCCAAGATCCGCACTATACAGTCCAAGCAGAGTTAACAACTAATGAGAAAGGCTGAGTGGAAACCTTAACCCGGGAGAATCTATCAATGCAGAAATAGTATTGGAGACGAGTTGAAAAAGGGGTTAAGAATATTTGGGATCATCTAATTGGCTTGACTTAGAAGACCGGTCCAAAACCTATGGCCAACCAAACCTTAATAGGGTTCTACATATCTATTTAAAACCAGTTAAGATGCCTATTTGGGTAGTTACGTGGCATATCTTCAAGATCAACATGCATGATTGGATTTATAGTTGAAGAATGTGGCTAAAAATAGGAATAACAATACCATGGTGGTTAAGGAAGAATGGGCTGATGTGATAAAAATGGAACTCAGAAGTGTCTCAGAGTCTCAGACATACAATGTCGTAACGGTGTTGGTTGAGACACTGATTTGTTACAACTTCACATGAAATGATGTCAGACACATTTAGAGTGATAGTGTAGCAACGGTAAGCTATTGCTAGGAGGCTTTTGCTGGGAGTTTGCTGAAGTTTGCTGGAATTTGCTAAAGAACCCTTAGTTATATTGCTTAGGTACACCCTTATGTATACCCTGGGTTCCTAAGCTCTCGTAGCATCATGCATCAGAGTCTAATCTATAATTCTATCTAGTCTATATCTACTTATTCTCAATAAACTTCTCAATAGCTTCACCTTCAACAATGGCTTTGAATTTACCCAAGATATCTTCAAAACTATTGAATTCAGTGTATGGAATATTTTCTCTATTACAATAAATAATTAAATCCTTACCATGTTTAGCAAATAACAAATTGGTCTCTTTTGCAGCCGATAAATCAGAAACTCCATCACCGCAATAAAATAATGGTGGTAATTCAGACTTAGATTGACCTGGATAATACTTAACAAGGTATTCTTTGATTGATAAGGATTTATCATGACCAAAGTCACTGTCATCCTTGTAAACAATATCCCAAGTCTTACCATGAGAATTTGGCTTATCAAATGTATCAACTTCATTAGAGTAAATTTCGATATCTTGAGCAGCGTCTTCACCAACCAAGTGTTTAAGTAAATTATAAATAATTGGTTTCATACCTGAACTAATAATAATAATCGGAATGTTCTTAGATTTACAATAATCATAGAATTTCTTAAATCCTGGATCTAACTTGATATGCTGTAAAAGGTAATCAATACAGTATGGGAAATCATTTGGAATTGAATCCAACATTTGTTGAAATCCGTCTCTGAATGAAATTTTTTGATCAAGAATTAAATCATTAATAGCCTTTCTTTTTGGATATCCAAATCCCAAGTTTTCAGTTAAATAATCATTTGAGTCTTGAAGGGTAACTGTACCGTCCCAATCAGTAAATACAATAGCTGGAGGAGTCATTTTCGGGTTTTTCTTTTTCTAATTTAACTGTAATATTTTTAGAAGTTTACTGTCGGTAAGTTAATTAGGATTAGATAATCAATTTATGTAAATTTAATTAAATTCTGGTAGTGTTGAACTATGGCACTAATCTCGGTAACCTTGCCGTGGAATTCAATAAAAGCAAGCAAGTAAACGAAAAAAGTCGCGCTTGCTTCTCAGTAAAATAAAACACAGTTGATACCCACCTTATAGGAATTGTAAATTAATCGTAACTTCATTCCCTTAAATGTTTGAAAATCTAAAAGCTTTTATCAGGCAAGGTAAAAATGCTGAAGCTTTGAATAATTTATCAACTTTGAATATTGATGATACTGTGCCAAATCCTCAAAATCCGATAGAAAATATAATGACTGATGATGAGATGAGTAATGATAAACATCATTATGAATATGCTTCCAAAATTGTTGAACAAGAGAAAATTGCTAAGCAACAACAAATCAAATATCCTAACTTAAATAATTATCAAGTTTTAGAGCAGTTAGGTGAAGGTGCATTCTCTATAGTCTACAAAGCTAAGAATTTAACTACTAATGAGTTTGTTGCAATTAAGATCTTAAGAAAGTTCCAAATGGATCAAATGCAAAAGCAAAGTGTTTTGAAGGAAGTTACTATAATGAGACAATTGAATCATCCAAATATCACCAAATTTATTGAATTCATTGATTCTGAACCTTACTATTATATAGTTCAAGAATTAGTTGGTGGGGGTGAGATTTTTGCGGCTATCGTCAACTATACATACCTTCTGGAAGATTTGAGTCGTCATGTTATAGTTCAAGTAGCAGAAGCCGTTAAGTATTTGCATGAAGATGTTGGTATTGTTCATAGAGATATCAAACCTGAAAATTTATTATATTATCCTATTGAATTTATTCCATCAAAAACCGGGGCCAAATTACGTAAAAGTGACGATCCAAATAAAAAGGATGAAGGAGAATTCACTCAAGGTATTGGTGGTGGATCTATTGGTAAAGTTAAATTAGCTGATTTCGGATTACTGAAACAAATTTGGGAACACAATACCAAAACCCCTTGTGGGACTGTTGGTTATACTGCTCCAGAAATTGTCAGAGATGAAAAATATCTGAGAGAAGTTGATATGTGGGCAATTGGTTGTGTTTTATATACTTTATTATGTGGATTTCCTCCATTTTATGATGAAAGAATCGATGTTTTAACTGAGAAAGTTGCTAAAGGTGAGTATACTTTCTTATCACCATGGTGGGATGAAATTAGTAAAGAAGCCAAATATTGTGTTTCAAGATTATTAACAGTTGATCCTGGTAAAAGATATACTATTGAGCAGTTTTTACAAGATCCTTGGATTCAAAATAAACAACGTGGATTTGTTAAACCATCAATTCCAAGAAAACAACATGTTGGTCATCCGATCAAAGATTTTGATAAGTATAGAAAGAACTATGGTAATGAATTATATTCACCAGCAGCAGTAGCATTGAGAGATGCCTTTGATATTTCAACTGCAGTTCATAGAATGGGTGAAGAAGCCAAATTAACTAGAGCTAGTCAATTTCAAGAATTAGTTGAAGAAGAAGAATTCGAAGAAGATGTTGATATGAGAGGAGTAGTGATGGATGAACGTCATAAACATCAACAAGTCCCTCAGCCACGTCAAATACCTCAACAGGTGCCTGCACAGGTTCCTCAACAACACCAACTTCAACAAGTACCTCAACAAAACATTCCCCAGAAAATCAATAATAATGATTTGTTCGATTTAAACCTTGGGGGAGCTTCTATATTAGAAAGAAGGAAACAAAAACCGGTTATGATACCTTCATAGTGATGCTTATCCGATAAGTTCATGATTGACGATATTAAATTTGATGTGTAACGTGTAATAGATATTGTATTCTCTTGTAGATCTTGTAGTTCTTGCGTTCTTGTGGTTTGTAGATGTGTGCACGATCGCCGCACTTAGTCCCTTAACTATGAGGGCAAAATCGCACTCGTTAGTAATGGTGTCTTATCATCATAGTCACCTTGATTTAGGGCTAATATACCTGTTACTTGAATTCCAAGATAGGTACCCCGGAGATAATGATATTCCAACATTCAAGAAACAACGGAAAAATGACGGAAAAGATTTGATCATTGAAAATTCTTTGTATTCCAAGATTAATGACATGTACCACAAAGCCGATAATAAAGAAGATGACACCGATCTGATCAAGTATAAGTCATACAATGAAATCTTAAATAAAAGTGTTTCTATTACGAGTTCATTTGATCTATCACATGTTATGGCCCTAAAGAATTTAAGTAACTTCAAAGGTGTACACACTAAGGGTAATATTATTCAATTCTCTCTATTCAATTGTAAATTCAATTTTTATAAGAACAAATTGAATGTACGTAATGGTAAAATAAAGGCTAAACCAACATTAGTGATTGGCTACAATTTCACCAATGCTTTACCGTTGGAAATGGCACATTTAGCTGATGATATCAACTTATGTAATATTCCTCAAGGTAAATGTAAGAATAGCTTACAAATCTTGAATCCGATAATAACCATGGAATTCGACTTGAAGAGCAAGAAATTGAATACTACCATAAAGTATAAAGTGAATTATGGATGCAGTGTTAATCAAATTATACCACCCAATGTGATGATTAAAATCAATAGAATTATTTGTAGATCCATTATACCCAACCCTATTGAAGAATCATTACCTGAAGATTCGACTCCGATAACTCCACAATTATTTTATGATGCCATGCAATCAACAGCTATGAATTTACCTCAACCTCAACCTTTTGAGTTACCGGAATTAGAGACTAGTTTATTAAGTTTCCAAACAAAGACGGTTAATTGGTTATTGACTAAGGAAGGGGTAAAATATAATTGGAACACCAATAGAGTTGAACCTAATTTCTTGGTTAATGATGGTTTAGTATCAGACATACAACAGTATTTGAACGGAGACATAAATGATAAATCCTCAAGAATTGATTCACAAGTTCATACTATTCTTAATACTCTTTGCTTTGGATGGGAAAGAGTGTTATTCAATAATCAGAAATTCTGGTATAATAAGTATAATGCTAATCTTATTGATGAACGTTCTATTTATAAATTCATTATCAATTATCATAATAGTAAAGAATGCCCTACCAGTTTACCAGGAAGAGGTTTGCTATCAGAAGAAATGGGATTAGGTAAAACTGTTGAAGTTGTGTCATTAGTGTTATTAAACCAAAGATCATCTAATGAAATTGATGAAATTGTCAAAGTCCAATTACGTCAATACGGAGACTTAAAATCGATTTTAAAATCAAAAACTACACTTATAATTGCCCCCGACTCAATTTTAAAACAATGGGTTGAAGAAGTTATTAAATTAGCTCCATCATTAGCGGTTACTATTTATAGGGGTCTAGATACTTATCCTAAACTTAACAACAATGCCAGATTAATTCTGAACTATTTGAAGATGTTTGATATTGTTTTCACTACGTATTCTGTAATAGGGAGAGAATTGGATTATGCTCTCTATAGTTCAAAGAATAGTTTAACTAGAAGTTCAAAATTATCTGAAAGAAAGAGGTATAGTGAAGTAGGTTTGGGTAATGGAGATAATCAACCAGATTCTTCAGAGTCATCAATAGAATCATCCGTAGAACCATTAGGAGAACCATCTACAGCACCATCTACAGCACCATCAACGGAATCATCAACAAGAGAATCATTATCAATAAGTCAAAGAGACTCAGAACCAACCGAATCAGAATTAGGATCTTCAAAATCTTCTGATGATATAGTCAATATTGATGATTATCAAAGTCTCTTCCAACTTTCAATGAGAATTAAAAAACCTAAGATCGCCAATGAAAAAGCTGATGAGGGTCAAGATGGAACAGATTACGAAAGAGCTCTTCAAGATGAAATAAACCTTGTGATGAAACATAATCAACCATCATCAAAAGAAATACGAACTTATGAAAGTCCATTAATGTTATTACAATTCTGGAGAGTTGTGCTTGATGAAGTACAAATGGTCAGTTCTAAGATTTCAAGGTCGTTTCAAAGTGCATCATTAATTCCAAGGTATCATTCATGGGGAGTTAGTGGGACACCAATTAAGAAGAATTTAGATGATTTACATTCAGTTTTGAGTTTTTTAAAAGTCTCGCCATTTATTGGGGAAATTGGTAAAAATAGTTGGGAGTCTATTATTAATGATAATGTTGATTTTGTTAAAGTTTGGTCAATGATTGGTATAAGACACACCAAAGCTATGGTTCATGATGACATCAAATTACCACCCCAAAATAGAATGTTATTAACTATACCATTCAATCCGGTTGAACAAGAGAATTATAATTCTCTATTAACTGAATGTTTAAGTGCTATATGTTTAGACAGTAATGGGGCCCCAGTAGTCGATGATTGGGAACCTACTGCATCTGTAATTTCAGTAATGAGACAATGGTTAGTTAAGTTACGTCAAGTTTGTGGTAATCCCCAAATTGGAAAATTGAATTTAAGTACTAGAAGGTATAAAGCTAGATCATATTATTATAATAATGATAAAGAATGGTATAGTGGACCAAGAGTTCACACCATACAGTCATTAAAGAATTTAAATGATGTATTAGATGATATGTTAACGAATGCTAGTAATGATATCATAAATACTGAAAGGAAGATAATTAATGAATATTTGGACTTTGCTCAGTTATTGGAAATTATTTTGTATCCTGAATTAGCCCTGCGTGTTGCTGAAGAAGTTGGAGCGATGGTAAGAAGAGTTATAGCTAGGATTAGTTATATGTTGGAACAGATAGAGACTCCTAAGGGCAATGAAAATGACATAGACAAGAGTGATGTACAAAAGGACATTGAACAAAAAGACACCGAAGAACAAATCAAAAATTATAAAGGAAGATTAAGATTATGGAAGATCTTACTACATAAATGTTATTTCTTACTTGGATCATCATTTTTCCAATTATATGATGAAGAGTATAGAGATAAGATTGGAAAGTATAAAGTGTTGATGCCCATAGATATTGATGACTTTTCAAATTTGAATCAAGATTTGATTGACGAATTGTTGATTAAGAAAAAGTTGGATATCGAAGTTCTTGATTCTGATACTTTAGCTGAAGATTATAAAGGTAGTTTTAAAAATACTGGTAAACTATTCAGATTCATGGAACTGAAGTATTATGAGTTATCAGAGAAGTTAAGGTTAGAGATCCTTAGTGGATCAATTAAATCAGTTGAATTGGCCATAAATTCCAAATTCAAATCAAGAGAAATCTTTCATGATCAACATTTTGTTGATGATGGTAGTTTACTTATACCCAAGACCACTAAGAAGCTTTTCAAGACATTACCATTGATTGAAATTAATGAAGATAAGTTAATAGGGATAAAGATCAAATTTTTCTATGAAAAGGTGGTTCAACTTGTAACTCAATTGAATACTCAAGCTCAAGTGATTAATGAATGGATTGATAAGTTAATCGATATCTTATCATCAGATTTGCTTTCTCATGATAAAGATCCTAACGGAGAGGAATATGAAAAATCAATTTTGGATCAAGATAAAGCATCAAGTTATTTCCATGTTTTGAATCGTATAATTGTTGATAGAATGGAAGTTATCAATGGTAAAGACAATTCAACTAAGATAGTCAGTATTAAAAAGCAAGAAGAACAAAGACAATTCGAAGAAACCATGGGGTCTATGAATGATTTCAAGTTCATTCAAGATTTAGATCAACAAAGAAGTTCAGTTAAACCTAAAGTTAAAATCTCATTGAATGATTTAATCCATGAAGTTAAGAACATTGAAAATGATCTAAAGGATGAGAATGCTTTTTATGTTGAAATTGAAAGCTTTGATAATTTATCACAAAAGTTAAAGAATATCTTTGACAACCAAAAATTAGCCACGATCTTAATTCAAAAAGAATTGACTGTGAATTGTAATTTTGTGTTTAATGCTCGTGTTGAATATTTCAAACAATTACAACAAATCAGTGATGGAGTCAAAATGCCGGACTTTGGGTTAGACATTGAAAATTTGGATATTGATAAAGTAAGAGGATTGATTTTAAAATCATACCATACATTTGAAACTCTGGCAGGAAAATTGGATAAAGGGGTTTCCAAATTCAGATATTTGAAAAGTTTGACTAGAGAGTATGTCCCAAACCATGAAGAAGATGATGATATTAAAGATAATTTTGATTGTGTGATTTGTAGATCAACTATCACCATTGGGTCATTAACTCATTGTGGTCATAAGTATTGTAAAGATTGCTTAGAGCAATGGCTCAGAACTCATGGTAATTGTCCAATGTGTAAGACATCAGTAAATTATCAAACCATTCACAATTTCACTCACTATGAACCAAATTTGAAAGCTAAGAAATTTGATACGGTTAAAGATGAAAAACTTTACTCGATTTATAAACATATGGATACAAATTTAGTTGATGATATTTCAAATATCCAATTAAAAGATTCGTATTCTTCTAAAGTCGATATGATAGTTAAACAAGTACTTTACTTGAAATCAAAAGACCCCCAAGTTCAAATTGTTATCTTTAGTCAATGGCAAGATTTATTATACATTTTAGCCACTGCTTTTAAAAGTGCAGAAATATCATACCTAGCTAGTTATGGAACTTTAACACCTGAAGTAGGTGGAGGTCGGAGAAAATCCAAGTATGATAGTGTTGAACAATTTAAAGATCCTAATAACAATATCACCTGCTTCTTATTGAATGCTAGAGCTCAAGCAAGTGGATTGACATTGATAAATGCTAGTCATATTTTCTTATGTGAACCTTTGGTTAATACATCGTTAGAATTACAAGCTATTTCTAGAATTCATAGAATCGGTCAAACTAAAGTTACAACGGTTTGGATGTTTGCAATTGAAAATACCGTAGAAGAAAGTATTGTCTTATTAAGTACCAATAAGAGATTACAATACTTGGAACAACAAGAGTTCAAACCTGATGATTTAACTAAAGCTGAGTCTTTGACATTGACTAAAAGTGGTGGTATTGATACTTTGGTTCATAAAGGTGCTGGTGAAGGTGAAACTGTGTCAAATTCTGATTTATGGGATGCATTTTTCTGTGCCAATTCTTCCGATCTAAGAGATACTATGAACATTGATACGTTATCGAAGATCTAGTCCATAAACCTTTACCATTTATTAACAATATATACTTTACATACACTAAACTGCTAAATAAGCTTGATCGTCATAAGCAGCATAGATCTTTCCAGTTTCAACTAAAGCTATACATTTTTCTTGAGCTTGAACATCAGTAATGTTCAATTTCTGTGATATCAATTGAATTGGTACTCCTTCTGACATTGTATTAGAGTTATCTCTAATTATGTCCAATACTAAATCATCGATGTTCTTGGTACTATTACCATTATCAACGAATAAATCATTTTGAGCATTACCAACATTAATCCCTTGAGCCTTTAAGTGAATGATAATTGCTTGTAAGAAATGATAGGTGATTTCATTATGATCAGTGATAGGTCTAATTGAAGCATTTTGAATGGTTTTATTATCTTGGAATGCTTTTAAAGCTCCTGTACAATAAACATATTGACCTTTTAATGATGTGTACTTAGCAATTTCTTCAGCTGGAGTGGTGTTATCATCAATCCATTTTCTAACATTGATTGTTCCAGTACCATCTTCTAATGAGATTGAAATTGCTGATTTTCTATCATCAATTTGTCTAATGATCCCAATAAAACTAACCATATTCAAATTGACCTTATTGATTTGGAAATCAGCATCAGGATATGGTTGAGTTGATTCATTGATCTGTTTAATGGTAACTGGTGTTAAGGAACTACGAGTTTGTTGTTTCTGTTGACTATTGTTCTGAAATGAAGTTTCTTCATAACCTCCTTCTCCATAGTAATCTGACATCTTTGATAGTACTATTAGATTATACGCGTTAGTTTAAGGTCGCGATTACCACACAAAAAAAGAAGTGCAGACATCAATCACGCGACCATTCACATGATTGATTTCCTCAATTCCTACATCGCGAACGACCACAAAAAATTTTTCACTACCAAATGTCAAGATTCTTTGTTAAATATGATTCTGATAGTTCATCAGAAGAAGAAGATTTACTAAGTTCCGAAGAGGAAAATTTACAATCATCATCAGATGATTCGGAATTCTTCCAAAATGATTCTTCAGAATCTGAAGATGAAGGTTCTGATTCTGATTCCGATTCTGATGGACCAAAAGCTCCTAGTTATTTCTTAAAAAGTAAATTTACTAAAAATAGAGATGATTCCGATAGTGATAGTGACAGTGATGATGAAAGGAAAGTTGTCAAGAGTGGTAAGGACAAATTATTTGACGATATGAGAGATAGTATTGAAAAATTGAATATAGCTAAAAGAATCAATAATTGGATTGGGACCTTGAATGAATTTGAAAAATTAGGGAAATTATTGACCAGATCACATCAACAAAACTATGGTACCCCAAATTTCTATATCAAGTTATTAGGAGATTTAGAAGATTTTATTAATGAAGTTTCAACTAATAATGAACAAGATAATAAGAAAATTGCAGCTGATCAATCCAGAGCATTTAATAGTTTAAAACAAAGATTAAAGAAACAAATTAAAGAATTCCAATCCCTTTATGATTTATATAGACAAGATCCTGATAGATTTGATAATGAAGAACCAATTGATACCATTAGTGGAGAAATTCCTGAAATCGATGGTAACTTTACATCAGTTACTAATAGACTGTTAAGTCCAGTATTCCAAGTTTTAAAAACTATAAGTGAATCCAGAGGTAAAAAGAACATTGATAAATATGAACAAATTCAAAGTTTAGAATCGATCTTGCAAGATACTAAACCGGAAAAGATATTTGAGTTAATATCATTATATCAAATGTTGATATCTATAAGATTCGACGCATCATCAAACCAAAGTTTCATGCCATTAGATCAATGGCAACAAAACTTAAAGGATATTAATGAATATGTGAATATCTTAAATGATAACATTAACAACTATCAAGTTAGTGAATTTGGTAAGCCAACTGATGATATTGATATTGAACCTGAAGCTAACCAACAAGGAATTAAAATAATCTATGGATCAATCAGTTCATTCATCGAAAGATTAGATGACGAGTTAGTTAAATGCTTACAAAACACCGATCCTCATTCTATTGAATATATTGAAAGATTAAAGGATGAAAGTAGCATCTATAAGTTGATATTAAAAGGTCAATTGTATATTGAGACTACTACTCCAAGTATTGATAGTACTAATGTTGAAGAACATGATCAATTAAGTAGAATCATCGTTAAAAGATTGGATCATGTTTATTATAAACCAGATCAACTTATCATATCCAACGAATCAGAAGCATGGAATGATTTACCATCCACCGCCAATTCTCAAATTGTTAGCAGAGATACTAAACCAGTTGATTTGATCCAAGGATTAATCACTTACCTTGATAATTCTAGTTTTGGTCAAAGAGCAATCTTAAGTCAAATCTATTACTATGCTATTAATAATGATTACCAAAAAGCTAGAGAAATCTTCTTGAATTCCCAAATCTATGGTATTATCAATAACTGTGAAAGCTCAATTCAAATCATGTATAATCGTGCCTTGGTCCAATTAGGTTTAAGTGCTTTCAGACAAGGATTAATTGAAGAAAGTCACCAATGTTTAAATGAAATAACCAACAGTTTAAGGTTAAAGGAATTATTAGGTCAAGGATTTACCAGTAAGTTCCCAACTCAAGTTTCAGTAACTGAAAGACAAAAATTATTACCATTCCATATGCATATTAATTTAGAATTATTGGAATGTGTATTTATGACATGTTCATTATTAATTGAAATTCCTTCATTAGCTAATTCAGTTCCTTCCAAACAACAACGTAATAAACCATTAATCAAATCATTCAAGTCAAAATTAGAATTTTATGATAGACAATATTTTACTGGTCCACCTGAAACCATTAAGGATCATATAATTCATGGTGCCAAAGCTTTACAAAGAGGTGATTGGTTGAAAGCTTATGATTTATTATCTTCAATTCAAATTTGGAAATTATTACCAAATAATGATCAATTATTATCAATGTTAAAAAATCAATTACAAATTGAAGGGTTAAGAACTTTCATATTCAGTTATAAATCAATCTATTCAAACTTATCAATCGAATCTTTATCATTGAAATTCAATTTACCTAAGGACAATGTTATAAATATTCTTAGTAAAATGATTGAAATCGGTGATATCAATGGTAATTTAAATGATGATAAAACCTTTATAAATTTCATAACTAATGAACCACAAAGAACTAAATTACAAGAATTGGCTATTGTTATGAAGGAAAAGATTGGTATCTTAACTGAAAAGAACGAAAAGACTGCTTCAAATGGTCATTCAAGAAAGATTCAACAACAACCAAGAAGAGATAGAGAAAGAAGAGATTATAATAAAGATGATAATGAACCAGCTGATGAGGAAGAAGAAGATAGAGGTGAAACTCCCCAACCTTTCAGCCATCATAAGGATGATGAAGTTAATAAATTTAGATACGCTAATGTTAATTCTAATAATGATGAATTTCAAGCTTAGTTTAGGGTTGAATGTGGGTCACGTGAGTTTTCTCACTTGATTAATAGATCAATTTATGGATATTAAGGGTCTTATAGATCCTATGACATTTATCAAATACCTAATGGTATATATAAGAGTCATTATAGGTATATACGTGCACTATTGGTTTTTTTCTTTCTCTACTCTTGTCTGTTAGTCTGTTAGTCTATCAATCTGTAGTCTCAATCTTAGTCAGCGTCCCAATCTCAATCTCTTCTCAAAACCTCATCTCATGCCTGAATCAATCGAAAGACCAAAGAAACCCATCAAACTATCGGCCCTTTGTGAATTATGTCATGGCCGTAAAGCTGTAATGAAACGTCCTAAGAACCTTCAGAAACTTTGTAAGGAATGTTTCTATAAAGTATTTGAAACTGAAATTCATAATACAATTACTGATGCAAAATTATTTCATAAAGGTGAAACCGTGGCTATAGGAGCATCAGGTGGTAAAGATTCTACAGTGTTAGCCAGTATCATGAAAACCTTGAATGAAAGGTACAACTATGGTCTTAAGTTGGTACTTTTGTCAATCGATGAAGGAATCGTTGGTTATAGAGATGATTCCTTAAATACAGTCAAACGTAACCAAATTCAATATGATATGCCATTAGAAATTGTTAGTTATAAAGAATTATATAATTGGTCCATGGATGAAATAGTTGCGTGTTCTGGAATGAGACAATCATGTACTTATTGTGGAGTTTTAAGACGTCAAGCTTTAGATAGAGGAGCCTCAAAATTAGGTATAAATCATATTGTAACTGGTCATAATGCTGATGATATGGCAGAAACAGTATTGATGAATATTCTTAGAGGTGACACAAAAAGATTAGAAAAGTCAGTTTCGATATTAACTGATTCAACTGATTCTCCAATTAAAAGATCAAAACCCTTTAAGTATACTTATCAAAAGGAAATCGTACTTTATGCTCATTATAAGAAGTTGGATTATTTCTCAACTGAGTGTAGTTATGCTCCTGAAGCTTTTAGAGGTACAACTCGTGAATTATTAAAAGCTTTGGAATCTGTAAGACCTTCAATTATCATGGATATCATCTATAGTGGTGAACATTTCAAGTTGAAGCAAAAGAAACAGACTGTAAGCTATAAGAAGAATAAAGTTAATAATGATGGGTCCGTATCGTTGAATAAGACTTTCGAAAAGATTAATAAATGTGAAAAGTGTGGTTATTTGTCTTCTAATAGGATATGTAAGGCTTGTGTGTTGTTGGGAAGTTTAGAAGCCAATAGAGCTAAGATTACATTAGAGAATGATGTATCAATTGATGGAGCTGCTAAGTTGACCAGAACATTAGAGAATTTGAATTTCTAATAGAAGCATAGCTAGAAGCAGCATAGGTAGAAGCAGAAGCATAGGTATTTATAAAGGGTAAGGTAATATATGGAGTCTAATTATCAATCGTATAACTCTTAACTCTCAGAAACTTGAATGGCTTCTCCTTCCCCAATGAACTCATACTGATTTCACCTATTCTATCATCATCGTCGTTTTCATCCCTTTGTTTCCTTATGGTATAGTATTTGACCCAATTCAACTTATTATGCTTAAATACTTTACTAAGGGACTTAACTTGAAAATGATAATGGAAATCATAATAGGGTACTGACCCTTCATTTAATTCTATATGGACTTCACCAGTTGTAGATATAGTCCATAATCCATGGTAAATCCTATATCCTTCTTTGACTTGTTGAATGTTAGTTGGAATGTTCGTTGATCCATGTTGTTTAACTTGATCATAGACACTCATTATACTCCTTGACTTATTATATTTCAGTAAATAGGGTATAACTCTATAAGGCTCTAAAGCAGTTAAAACTTTAATACATGTCCCATCAGGATAAAATCGAATATATCTATAATAAGTAATTGTTCTTACTGGATTTGACCAACTACTTGAGAATTCAGCCCTTCCTCCTTCACTATAATAATTTACTACACTTATATAACAACCATGAAACTTTATAAATGGTCTATTACTCAACATGAATTTCCACGAATTCTTAAACGATGGTAGAATCTTTAATTGGTCTATTGGTATTGGTTGTTCATCAGCCAGGAAGTTTTGGTTTTCTTCATAATTCTGCTTGGGATAAATTAAATAACAAAGTTGTCTCCAAATATCATTACTTAACCCCAAGAATGCAAACTTCTTACAGGTTAAACAAAAGTTTATCCAAGATTCAGGATCCCTAAGTACTAGGATTTCGAAAATATGAATCCATAAATCGTTGGGAAGATGGACTAATGGTGATATAGGTTTCAGATCCAAATTCAAGTCTTGAAGATTAGTAATGATATCGGATTGACTGGATGATGTTCTTGGTTGACATTCCACATGTTCAAAAGATTTCAACAACTTATCAACATCTATTTGATTGACTATAGATTCATCAACTTTTATTATGGAATTTTCCCCCTGCTTCTCTCTTAGTTGTTTAACCTTTAATGGCACTTTATGATGTCTATAAAGTAAGTCCACTTTCTCATTCATCTTGAACGCCTTTCGATACAATTCTATGGCATCTGACATTGACCCATGAGACTCTTTCTCTATGGCCAATTCGAAAATATGTATGGCTTGATGATCCACTTCATTAAGGGTTTCAATTTCCACTGATGCCATCTTATCTTACAAATATCAAGCCGCACTATTTCCACACAAATCTCAAATCTGAACTTACAACGCGATCCATACCTTTGAGATCTTTGAGATGATAGGGAGTCCTAAAACTCCCAAACTTTCAAACCATGGACGTTATGGATCAGGTAATGGACATGGAATCTTATCACCGAATTCTAAGATTTTGAATTCTCCCAAAATCGATAAAATCGTCGATAATATCAAAGTTGTTTGTAGGGTAAGACCCTTAATCGAAGATGATGCCAATATTATAAGTTGTAATGATAATACTGTTACTATAAAAGGAAAAGAAAATTCTACGAACTTTTCGTTTGATAAGGTTTTTGAACCACAAACATCACAATCTTCAATTTATGATTATTCTATTTCACAAACTGTTGATGATGCTTTTAACGGATATAATGGTACAATATTAGCATATGGTCAAACAGGACTGGGGAAAAGTTATACAATGTTAGGACCGTCATTAGAACCAAACGAAAAAGGAGTGATTCCCAGGTTAGCGGATGAAATTTTCAACAAAATACGACAAGGATCAAAGGATATTGAGTATACAGTTAATATTCTGATTATGGAGATCTATCTTGAAAAAATCAATGATTTGTTAGTGACTGATAATAAAAATCTACCAATTCATGAAGATAAACATCATGGGGTCTATGTTGGAGGATTAAGTAATGTTTTTGTTACTAATTCAAAGGATTTGTATAAGATTATAACCTTGGCTATTAAAAATAGAACGTCAAATATCACTAACATGAACTTAGAAAGTTCTAGAAGTCATGGGATTTTTCAAATCAAATTAAATCAAAAGGATTTAAATAATGAATCGATTAAACTGTCAAATTTATTCTTAATTGATTTAGCTGGTAGTGAAAAAATTGATAAAACTGGGGCTATTGGTCAAACTTTAAAAGAAGCTAAAAACATTAATAGTTCATTATCTTCATTAGGTAATGTTATTAATAGTTTAACTAATGAGAAATCAAGTCATATTCCTTATAGAGATTCTAAATTAACAAGGATCTTACAAGAATCTCTTGGTGGTAATAGTAGAACAACTTTGATATTGAATATCAGTCCAAATTCGACTAATGAATTAGAAACTTTATCAACATTAAGATTCGGTTCAAGAGCTAAGCTTATAAAGAATGAACCATACGTTAATAGCGAACTAAGTGAATATGAATTGAAGTTCAGATTGAAACAATTAGAAAGAGTGGAGAAACAACATTTATTATATATTGAAAAATTAGAAGGGGAGATTAAAAGTATGGGTGGAAATTTACCTTTGACTAGTCCAACAGATTCAGATATTAACGGTACCATAGATAGTACCAATGTCAAACCCGATGACTATAAAGATACAGTTATTAAAAACCTACAAGATGAAATTCTAAGTTATAAAATCAAAAACCTTAAAATATCAAATGATGAAGAAATCAAACTTAATAAGTTGGAAAAGGCATTGAACAAATTGAATGAAAAATTAAATGATGTTGAAATCATTAATGTCAATTTGCGTAAACATTTGATGATTAATGAAAAGCTAATAGACCAAAAGGATTCTACCATTCAATATCTATACAAGTTACTTAATGATCAGAAATTATCAATCACCAATCAATCTATCGAATTCCAACAGAGATTGAATGTGTTACAAACCAAACTTGAGTATGCCACAAGTTTATCAAAGTCATTATCAGAAGGATCACCTGTTTCACCCAAAGGTATTGATTTAAAGATCATAAGACCAATAATGGGAGGTGATAATAGTGGCGATAGTGATGATAATGATGACAATGATTTTGATGATACTTTTTAATACACCTAATATAGAAATCGACACCTAACTCAAGTTTCCCAAATAAATATCAAAATAATCCAATTTCTTTAACCCAGGTAAATACTTCCTCCATACTTTAGAGCCCAAGATCTTATCCAATTCTTCAATGGTGAGCTTATTCTCTAAGCAACACATGCGTAGAACACATTCAATTTTCCTGTGGTTCCTGAGTGCCTTCTCACTAATTTTCTCTCTTAACCCTCCTGAACTATTAGCTAGGTTCATCCCATTCTTAAGGAACACTTTAGCATTTTGCACCAACAAACCTTGATTCTTTAACCCTTGTTCATGTTTAAGTTGACTTCTTTGTAAATCTATATCACTTCTTTGGATCATTAGATTGCTTATTGTACTGATAAGAGTACCTTTGCCTTCAATAGTTGAGAGTTTTTGAAGGTTCAATTTATCTATAGCAAGTTTGAGGTTATTAGTCATTAGGGTTAAACATCTCCAAAATATTTCAATCATTTGTTGATTTTCACTGTTGTTACATGTGGTTAGGTTTATATCATTTCTGTCCAAGTATTCTTGGATATTATCAGTAAATACCATATGTTTTTCAGGTATATCAGGAACCTCAGTATTGGTCCATATACTGACAATTTCTTCTAGATCATTGGTAGTTAACCCTTTCAAATACGTATAAGAAATCGTATACTGATCAAGTTGGTCTTTTGTGATTGAAGATAAGTATTCCGACAGTGAATTATTACCTTCACTGTAGTTGTCAAGCAAAGATGTTTGAATTTCAGTCACTTTGTTAACAAATGGTGTTATAAGCTCAATGAACGTTTTCATCTCTTGATCACTATTTACGTTCTCTAATATCGCTTGTACTAATTTATAACACGTTAAGATCGTATCAAACACTTCATTTGGTTGAAGAACTTGTTCAGTGGTAGCTTCAACTGGTTCTCCACTATCTTGAGGCTCTACATCTTTATTGAGATCTACTACAAATTGTTGTAAAGCTTCGTATTGTTTATGAAGTAAATCACTTAGAACTTCTTGTGCTTTGTACGACAATTGAATCATCTGGGTCTGTGTTAACCCATTAGGATAATTTTCAATCATTTGGGTATAAACTATTGCAGTATTGTATAATAAATCAAAAGATACTTGACCTAATTCATTAGCAAACTCAAGTGTAAGATTATGAACTTCTCCTATGGTTTCTAATGACTTTACCACACAATCTTGGCTTTGAATCACTTCTTCAATACCATTCAAATCGTCAATATCTATACCTTCAGTCTCACAGAATTGATTATATATGTGATATAATAATCTTGAGGAATTGTAAAGAATTTCAAGTCTAGTAGAATCATTGTCTGATTTTGCTTTAGCTTGGACATACATATCATATGCTTTTTGATAGAACCTTAAGCTTTTGGCCAAATCTGCTTCTAACCATCTATCGCCATTCTCTTCTTCTTCAATACCCAGTTCAAGTAAATCATCAGAATTGAGATTTAGTTTAGGAGGTTTGGATTTTGTTTCTGTGGTTAGTATATTCTATTCAAGAATCTTATTGAATTACACTTTTATACCGTATCACTTGGTATAAAAAATTAATACCCCACAAAATACATACTAGGCATATTAAGTCTCATCTCTACGGTCTCGCATCAGTCTCATCTTCAAGTCTCATAGTTAACGCGTGTTTGTGTAATGACAACCCTTACAGTCAGTGCCTTAAATTCATTACCTTCAATCAATGACATTCAAAAGTCCTCCCAGAATTACATAACAGAATTACCATTCTATATATTGGCCATTGATGAGGTTTCAGATGATTCTTTTGTTGATATTTATGTAACTGATTTAACTCCCATAAATGAAGACCTGCCAATTACTCCCACGTTTAAGGATGGTACTCTGATACATTTCAAATTGGATGGCGAATCCTATCTTGATTTGGCTTATGTGCTTCGAATCAAAGCTTCAAAACTGACAATGCCCGGTATAAAAAGAATTTTGCGTCTAGATAGTTCATCTTCATATCTAGAATTATATAAAACCCCTAAATTAGTTAGCATAAAATTTCATTTAATACTCCACAAATCATTAGTATTAGGAAAGTTATTAGCATTCGACCTTATACTGGAAAGGGATGACTCCAATGATAATCTAGTTAAGAGATTTCGTAATTATGTTCAACCTGAATTAGTTGAAAAATTACCTAAACCAATTAGATCCAAAAGACGTAAAAAATCACAATCACCAGCATTAAAGATCTTTAAATCTCCTAAATATTCAGGTCAATCTTTATTATTTCAAGGTCATGATATACCTGAAACTCAACAATTCAATGAACAGCAAACCATAATTCTGAATGCTAGTAAGAACCTTCAAGAGATCACTTCAGATAATTCCTTGATAAATGATAGTCAAATTGTCGAAAACAGTTCAAGTAACATTGGTAGTCTAGATGATAGTTTGGGTAAGAGTTCTGCTAAGATACCTCAAGTTGTTACATCACCTGTTTCTCATTCTAAAGTTGCTTTTATAAATGGTGACAAACCTTCAGAATCATTACAAGTTACTAAATCACCGGAACATATCAAATCTTCACAGGTAAATACTTCACCAGAGAATAATAGATCATTACAAATTCAAAGTAGTAGTCTGAAGAAATCATCACACTCAACTAATTCAATTATTGATTCAACCATTTCTAATATAAGTCATGATACTACTAAAGATGAAAGTCTTGAAATTGTCAGATTTGTGGTAAAAAAGCTATCGTTTCAGAATCTATATAAGCTTCCTGATACTGTAGAAGATTACACTAATTATACGGTATTTGAAGTAGATGCATTTATAAGACTGTTTGGATCACCTGAAGATGTTAATCAATTTATCATAAAACCTTTTAGGAGAACCGTCAAGCTCTCAAACTTTAGCTTAGTATTAGTTGAGAAGATCGGTAAAAATATCAATCATATAGAATTGGAATTCTTAGAGCCAGATATTCTAAAGTTTCTTAACATCGAAGAGCCAGAAGAAGCCATGGCGAAGTATGAAGATATAACTCAAAAATTAGTGACGCTAGTCAAGTCTCGTCGTAAATCACCTGTAAGGATAACAAAGAAACTTGATACATCATGGGGTGTAGAAAGAACGTATTGGACATGTATGAATACTATTGATGAATTATTGTAGATTAATGTATAATAGAGAACTGCCATCATTTGCTGGTTCGCCATAAAGTATGATAACTCCAACAGCCTTGTTAAGCTTACCAGCCTCTTACCCTAGTATGACCATGAAACCTAAAAGGTGAGAAAGTTAATCATTTAGGATGCATTTGCAGACATTGGCAGTAAACTGCCCATTTTCAGCCTCTCGGAGGAATGTATCATACGCCGATACTAAGCACTAATCAACAACCTTGGCGATGAAAGTCAGGTACAACACATAGAATTGCATTAAGGTACAACTGCGGACCTAGTCACTTACTTGACTAGATCAGTAATGTTTCATCCTAAAATGGGCTGTGGAAAGTTAATTTTAGAACGCGATTGTACAGCCCCTGTGCGGCTCAACGGTGTGTATCAGAAGTATTTAAAGATCGAGATCTTTCAACAAACTTCCTTATCATAAACTTGCATATTACATAAAGATAGAAATGCATATACCAAAGATTTGTCCAGCTGATTTAGTCAAAAGATACGATGTTGTTAGTACTGCCGATAGTTTCAAACATTGGAACACTTGTATGGATAATACCACATGTAAAATTGTCGCTATTATAGGAATTGTTTTAGCAGCCTTATTCGTATTTTGGATTTTAACTACCTTGGTTAGATGTTGTTGTATGGGCTTATCATGTTTAGAGGCCCTTTGTTGTTGTTGCTGTAATGGTAATAGACGTGGATATAATGAAAAATATAATAATGCTTATAATAATCCAAACATGTATGGGCCCAATCAACCTGTGTATGCCCCATCGAACAGGCATTTTTAGTAGGGATAAGATTTATGAAACGATTTATGATACATGAGAGGACTTGTGATAGGTTACGATAGTATTTATGGTAGACAAGATCATTTATAGTTCAAATTTATATATTCATTTGATATTTAAACATACGCTGTGGTATTTATGGTTCAGATCTCTAAATGCATGATTCACCTCTGGACACCGGAAATCATATCAGGACCAATAGCTAAAAGTCTCTCCTCCATAGTTGGATGATTTTCATTATAAAGGGAATAAAGCCAATCTTTACCAAAAGCAGATAGGTTATCCTTCTCAAGACTGATGAGAGCTTTGGCCATTTCTTCTTTAAATCCCAAGTCAGCATTAAATTTATCGGCTGCATATTCTATCTTTCTCATAATAATGTTATCGATAAAATTCGTTAATACATCCACCAACTTGGAAATTCCAAGAAACAATTGAAGTCCTATGTAGAATGGTTCTATCTCGAACCCAAACTGTCGGTATAAGGATTTATCTTCATGAATAAATGAGAATAGATAAAACTTCACTGATGCTATAGCTTGCAATAATAAGAAATGCTTCCAAAGATCATTTCTTCTCCAATGTCCTAATTCGTGACCAACTACTGCTAATATTTGGTCAGTGGGAAATTCTTTAGCAAGGGTATCAAACAAAATGATTCTTTTTGACCAAGGTAACCCAATTAACATAGCATTCGAATGACCTGTCGTTTGTGATTGATCCGCTATTAAGATATCATCTGACGAAAACTTTTGAGATTCGGCTAACTTTCTAATAGCATCCTTAAGTTCTTTATCTTCCAAAGGTTTAAGTTTGAACATGAATGGTAGGAGAATATTTGGAATAATCGTAAAAACAAACAAAAGGGCCACAAAGGATACAGTTTGTGTCACCAATAAGAATGAATCTCCTACGTAGCTGATTATTTTAATTAAAATTCCGAAGAACCCTACCCTAAGTGTGATTTCAAGAATCATGGCTTTCACTGTTTGAATGAGAAACGTCTTGGGAGTATAATTATTGAACCCAAACCTCTCTTCCACCACGAAAACGTTATAAGCAGCAATCAACCTTTCCTGGACTTGCTGAACAAAAAATTGAATTAAAACAAACATCAAGGAGATGGTAACTTCACTTTTCAAACCATATGGTGCCAATATAGTCTCACTTATATGCCATATCTTCAGATAAATATTACGTTGAGCGAATCCAATAGAAATCACAAGAAAACTTATCCTTTTAATGACTTTGAGTCTAATACGTTCCTTCTCATAATCGGTAGATTGTTTTGTGGTATTTTCATCCACAAAGTTTGTCATAAGCTTCGAAGGAGATTTTCCAAGATACAGATATTGTCTGTTTAGAACATAACACCCCCATAAATCGTACAATACAGTGGAGGTAATATAAATCGATTTCCAGTCTTTTTTCATTGGTGCCTTTTTAATATCGATCTTCAATGGCAGCAGTCGTTATAAATATAAAATCTATTTGGGGCTCTGAAAATTAGATTTAAGGTTGCAAATTTCTAATGTGGCAGCATTGAATTAAAAGATACATCGAAGGCAACTTTAGCCCACGAAAGTTTGAAAAGCTTCCTTTGAATCTTGATAAAAATATGTACAGGAACTCAATAGCCGCTAATCGTTATCACATCATCAGTCATAATTAATTTCACACTAGATAATGTCTTATTAAGGAGCCTCAAAGATTATGAAACCACACGCCGGAATACTAAAACCAATATTTCTCAAGTGCAGTCCTATCAATTCAAATGCAGTGGCTCACTGGTTTGTAAAAAGTCATTCGATTCGACTGGCTCCCTTATAAGTCAAAATTCTTGAGGCTTGTTTTCTAAGTTAGAGTTCAAGAAAGCTTAACTTATCGTTTCATTGAATTGACCCGTTTACTTTGATGGCTAGAAAAAATTATGTTGAAATACTCTTTTACAGTTCTAATTTACTCCCAAGTGGGAGATATCACCGAGGCATATAAGAATATACAGATTCCTAGTTTCGAAAATAGAAATGTTATTTGGTAAACTTTTAACATGCTTAATTTCCTTCTCTATCGGTGCATTTGCTGCTGGCACCATTGTTGAAGAAAAAGCAGGAGCTGTTTTTGGTTCCTTGTTCGTACCAAGTCAAGGGAAGCTTGTATACCATAAAAACGGTACCGTAGTCATCGACGTTGATATTTCTGATTCTGCTTTTGATGCCAGAGGTACTTGTTACGGAGCGAACATTGGAAGTGTATGTTGCATTGGTATCTACTGTCGGGATGAAGTGGTTAATCTGATTTTGGAAGCTAATGGTATTAAAGTAACTGGAACTAAAGAGGCAATTGAGGCTTTGGGTCGCATATCCGATTCTTCTTTCACTGGAAAGAGTGTCATATTGTCACCCACCGTCGATAAATCTAGAATTGAAAGCTTAACAGTTTATCCAGACTCTTCAATTGATATTGAATACAATAAAGAAGGTGGAGAAAAAGGTACATGCATTGGTATCCGGACAAAAGATTGCTGCATTGGGATTTGCTGTAATTGTTATGAAGAATGAATTTAATCCCATTTTTGTGTATTCATCGACAATTTAGGGTTAAAGTTAGGTATTTTTGTTGATATTAAAATATATACTTAATTCTGGTTAGGAAAATCAAGAGCTTTATCGCGGCGCATTTGTGATTTTCACATTTTTTGCAACCATCTGTGGTACTCATATTTATGAAAAAAGTTATTCATGACAATCCTTTAGCTATATCAGATAGAACACCTAAAACCTTGGTATTATGCTTAGATGGTACATCCAACAAATTCAGTGACTTGCCATTTAGTAACTGCTTAAAGATATTTCAAATGTTAGATAAGAATAACCCAAATCAAGTATGTTATTATCAGCCTGGGGTGGGTGTTAATTTTGGTACTCAAATGATGATAGACTACCCTAAGAATTTTATCACATCCAAGATCAACAAAATAAGTGGAAGCTTAGATGCATTATTTGCATTTACATTTGAAATTCATGTCAAAGCTGCATATTTATTCTTAATGAAATTTTATCAACAAGGTGACAAGATTTGTTTGATTGGGTTTAGTAGAGGAAGCTTTGCAGCTAGAATTTTGACTGGTATGCTAGAAAGTATAGAATTATTGAATAAAGGTTTAGAAGATATGGTGCCCACAGCATGGGAGATTTACTGTAACTGGGAGAATGCAGGACAGCCTGGGTTAGAAGAATTTGAATCATCATTAGCAGGAGAATTCAGTAAGTGTTTTTGTAGGAAACCAATTGAAATTCAGTTCATGGGATTATTTGATACTGTGAATTCCGTTGGAATATTAAGAGATGGAATGTTTCCTTATACCAGTAGAAGTAACATAGTTAATCATGTTAGGCATGCTATCAGTCTTGATGAAAGAAGAGGTAAATTCAAGCAAGTTTTGTTCCAACCTTTTAGTTATTTCCCTCATCTTACTGATTTGAATTATGGAGGAAATGATTGTGACGAAACTGAAGGTGAAGAGACTTCAACTATAGAAAGCGTAGACTCATTTTGGTCATCGATTATTGATTATGTCAAGAGAATCTTTGGTAGACAACATCATAGAAGACATCAAGATTGTGAATGTAAAGATATCAAAGAAGTATGGTTTGCAGGTAACCATGGAGATATAGGAGGTGGATGGCCAGTTGATGAAGATACTGGACAGAATTTATCCAATGTATCATTGAGATGGATGATAGCTCAAAGTATGAAATATGGTATTCTATTCAACCAAATGTCAATAATAGAGTTCAATGCTAGGTATCCGAATCTTGAATCATTCTTATCTTATAATCATGATTGCTTAAGGTACAATCATAACCCACAACTGTATGGGCAAAGTGTATCAGATCAAAGCTTTGCATCACTCACCAAGCTACAAAGTGGTTCAATAATTGGCAACGCTAAAGCTGGTAAATCCAGTATATTTGAAGTGATATTTTGGTGGATCATGGAACTCTTACCATTTGGCATTAAACTTGAGGATGAAAATGGGAAATGGAAGAATTATTATATCCCCAATCTTGGTAGATCTAGAAAAGTCCCTAACGCTGCAAAATTACATTGGAGTGTATTCTACAGATTACATTATTTTAAGGACTATTCACCAACTAATTTACCACCAGATTTAGGTACCAAATTTCTTCAACTGTTACCATCAAGTTTTATAACTGATGATGTTAAACAATTTGCAAATGGATTAACATTTGATAAAATCAAAAGAGATGATGATGTTTGGAATAAACTACCAGATGATTTGAATGAAATATCTAACTAATTATGCGTTTATTTTAAATATAAATACTAAGTATTTCTATGACTATGTTTACAAGTGACTTTTTTCTTACTTAAGGGTTTAACCAACAACTAAAGTACTTTCATCTGAGAAATCGTATTCAGGGATTTCTAAATTCAAAGGAGCTGGACCTTTTCTGATTCTTCCACTTATATCATAATGGGAACCATGACAAGGACAGAACCAACCACCGAAATCACCAGCTTCACCAATTGGAACACAACCTAAATGAGTACAAATACCCAACATAATTAACCATTCAGGGTTTTTAACACGATCAGAATCATTTTCAGGGTCTCTTAATTTGGAAATATCAATATCGTTAGCTTCTTCAATTTCATCTGGAGTTCTGTGTCTTATGAAAACTGGTTTACCTTGCCATTTAACAATGACATTTTTACCTTCAGGAATTGCACCTAATTTAACTTCAACTTTAGCCATAGCTAAAACATCAGCTGATGCAGCCATTGAATGTAAAAATGATTCAACAGTTGATTTGGCACCAGCAGCTGATAAAAGTCCCATTGATCCAACCATGAAGTAAGTAAAGTTTCTGTTACCACTCTCACTTCTATCATTTAAATAATTGGAAAAATCTGGTTGATCATAATTTGATAAAAGGGATTTAGTTGAAGAAAGGTTTCTAATAGCTGGTAAGCTACTATAAGAATTTCTAACACTATTTAAACCAACTTTATGTAAAGATTTTAATGGGTTCAACATTTGAGGTTAACGATTAAATTTGAGATTTAAATTTTTCACTGAGGTTTTTGATTACAATTTCTATGATTGGTGGAAGCAGTGGTTGCCGGACGATAATGTCGTGAAGTGTTTAGAACAGTGAGAATGGTTATATACTGTTGAGATGTCGCGTGAGTCTTCAATATTAGCTGTATATATTCTATTTATACTCTCTCTTTATACCTTTGTGTTTTCTTTGTACCTTTGTTTTCCTTGTGTATCCATTATTTCCTTATAAATCCTTATATATCATATATCCCATACTCCTTGGATCGATAACTCCCATACAGCTCATACTACTTAATCCCAAACCCACTGGACTCATTTATAGCTGTGATCAATTTATCCTCTAATTTAGCTCTGCTACTATAATCATACAAATTCAATTCATTGAAGCATGTATGACTGATTGGTAATCTATTGCAATCTTTACCAATCAATTTGATTGTTAAATTCAAATTCTGAATCCCAGTTGCTGGGATTCTATCACTTCCAGTAACAAAGATCAAAAACTTCTTCTGTTGCAAATGACTGAACAGATTCAAAATATCCCAAAACCAATTGATTAATGCTTGATCATTATCTACTCCTTTATATTTGGTGATTGCTCTCAAACTATCCAAATTCGATTTCCCTTCATCATCTCCACATAACAATAATTTGATTTCATCTGGTGAAAATAATTTAAGAGCATTACCATTGGTTACTAACTTAAACCCTTTAAGAAACTGGTTAATTTGTTGACTTATACCATCGATAAGGTAGAACTTAGCATACTTCTCAATATATAAGTCTCTATTTTTCAATGTGACCGAAATTCTGTTCCCATTGGGTATAAGTTCTTTTGTGAAATAATTATCAAATGTATCTTTAATAGTAACTTCAAAGTTCAAATCCATTAACTCTAATTCTTGTTGATCCATAGTTTTAAGTTTAAACAAGTTTGTTGATGTTTCAGGGTGTAATTCTTGGAAATCACTGAACCCAATTGGCAAGTCCAATAATAATTTATAAAAAGCTCTTGGGAAGTTCAAATCCAAAATCGTTGAATTGTAAATAGCTAATCCTAATATGGCCCCGAATAAGTAATAAATTTCGAGATTATTATCAAATGGTAATAAATTGAACCATAAGTAATTTGATTCTTCAATATTAACCAATAGTCCAGTTTGGGGATTGAAAATAGATTTAGTTAAAATCAAAAACCATTCTTTTTTCAATCCTCCAGCATCGATACCTGGTTCATCAATGAATTGGACTTTTAAACTTTTCTTTAGATTTCCTTGATTCAATTTAATGGTCTTTAATGAATCCTGTACTATATAATCTCTTCTAACCTTGACTCTGAAATAAATATCCAATGGTATTCTTTTATCCAAACTTGTTATAAATGCTTCTTCAGCTTTCCTTTCCATGATTCTTTTAGCTTCATATTCTAAAATTGAAATCTTATGACCTAAACTAATCAAAAATGGATATTTACAAAAAAAGAACGTCGCTGAATTACTATAGTTATTTCTTGTTCCATTGATATATTCGATGACTGTTGATAATTCTGGTTCTGGTTGTGATTTAGCCTTATCAGGCTTGGTCTCATTGAATCGTTTATTACTGATCCATGAATCGAAATCAGTTTTGATATTAACATAATCAACCAACGAATTATAGAAGATCGAATGCTGCAATTTATCATTTCTAATCTCATAACCTTTAATGAAATATTTTAATACTATTGATGCAGTTTTCAAATGCCAATCATTACCATATTGATAAATCTTGATCTTTGTGGAATTGTGTTTTTGTTTAAATCCTGAAAAATTCATTTGTGGCAATGGAGAAGCAATTGAATTGGATTCTAATTCTTGTTTGAATTGAGAATTATCAAAGTATTCCTCTTCGTTGTCATTACGCTTCTTCTGAACTTTCCTTGATATTTCAGGATTATTAGCTATATAATAATATTTCTTCAAGTGAAATGTTATATAGACATTGAAAAGATCAATTTTATTAATAAAATCTTTTGATTCATATTTTGAAAACCAACTTATGAAATAATTGGTAACAGTCACTGAAGTTATACCTGATAAATTCCCAATAACTCTTTTTAAAATCTCATAGCACAATACTTTGATTTCACTAACATCTATCATCGATTTAACTGGGGAATTAGATGATACATCATGAGTCAAAGCATAGGATAAAAATGGAATTTCTAATAGAATTAGTAACCAACAATAATTTCTTGCATCATCTCCATACAGAATTGCTGTTCTTCTTAATAAATTTAAACATCCCGTTAACGCCATATATAAAGGTCTCTTAGTTGGTAGTTTAGTTAAAATCTCAAATGCCTTATGAATATCTTCATAGTTTATATTGGACGTGCTATAGTGGATTTTAGTTGATTTTGGTTTGACCTTAAATGATTTATTTAAACAATTATAACTATTGAAGCTCTTGTATAAATACGTTGATAATGGTTCAAAAACATCATGAACCTTTCTATCAATGTTATTGTCATTCAAACATTTATCAATGATTTTGGTTATATATTTACTTGATATTAAATGAAGATTATCAACTGAAGTGAAATACGTATTGAAATCTTCCAAGATGTTGGTAGTATGACAAATTGAACATCTGAACTTCTCTGACACTTGAGGATATGATACTATGGTTCCACAACAAACACAATTCATGACTGCCATGTTATCAGGGATTTCTTTCTCGTCTTCATCATTATGGCTTGGAATAGGCGGAGTTGATTTGGGTGAAGGGAATTTTAACATATCGAATAACCTCCATTGTGATGTTGATGCTGGTATTTCTGGTGTTAAAGGTTCAGATGTTAACCTCTGCATAGTATTTCAACTCAATTGGAATCGGATATTGATAGATCAGATAATTACTAGGTGTTTATTTGTTTAAGGGTAATTCAAAGTATTAGCAATTTCTTAGAACCAATGATTTTCAGATTCAAAAAACGTAGGAATAAACTAAACCCTACTGTTTTTCTATTAAGATGTCACTTTCTTATAATAACAATAATACTTGAAAAAATTGGTATACCCCTAACTAACAGATTTCCTTTTGTGTAAGTGTTCCTTCCGCGATTGCAACCAAATCTCAAATCTTTTATGTCTGCAAAATGTACTTATTATCAGAACTACAAACACCCGATAATATCGACCTAACGATTCAAAGTGACGTGTTTGGTGACAATTTACCTACATTGGTCATAGTAAGACTCAACAAGTTAGAGTTCTATCAAATCAATGAATTGTCTCACCTTATTCTCATTGACTCATTACATATAGATAATACAATCATTGGTATAAGTACATTTAAACATCCAAATATTTCATCTGATTGTTTATTAATACTAACAGAATCATATGAATTATTTTTCCTTCACTATGATAAACCACAAACCCGATTTAATATCATTCACAAGATAGAATTCGATGGTGAAAATCAACAGTTACCCTCAGATACTAATCCAAAGATTATCATAGATCCAAATCCTATACCGAAGTTTTTTATGGTTTATCTATTTGAAGGGTTCATTCAGTTTTTCAGTATAAATCATAATTGGAATTTCAATGTTACCAATAAGCGGAAATACAATAATATAGAGTTAGTTGATCATATAACTTTTACTATAGGTGGGATAATTGTGCAAGATATTAAGGTATTGCATGATGTTAATAAAGGAGATGATGTTGTAATATTATATAGAGATTACAATTATAATTATCTGACCGTAAAGTACAAATTGGATTATATCCATAAAACATTCGAATTCGATAAACAATATGATGAATTTATTGAACCACCAACAGCATTAATAAATCCGGGTGTTGGTGGATTTATAAGCATAACTGATAATTACATATTCTATTTTTCCAATAAGAAATTGAGTTTGTCAGATACGAATGATGATGGGACGATTACATTGAAGAATCAAGTAGTCACAAAGAGAATAGTCACAAAGAATAGACATGAATTCACAGCATTTCACCACTATACAATAATTGATAATCAAAGGATCTTATTGGTGAATAACAAAGGTGATACGTTCATCTTGTACGTTGATATAATATCCAATACTAATAGCTGTATTGTTAATAATATCTCACTTATAAAGTTGGGTATAACTACCATCCCAAATTCTGTTCATCATTTGAACGAGAACTTATTTTTTGTTGGATCTAAATTATCACAATCCTTAGTATTTGAAATTTTAGCTAATGATCCTTATATAAATATCATTCAATTTTTGAAAAGCTCACCACCTGTATTGGATATTCAAAGTATCAGAAACTCAATTGATGATCTCGAATTTTTAAGTTGCCAAGGCGGTTATGAAAGTGGTGAATTCAGAAAGTTAAGCAATAGAAGTAGATCATTTGAATTGAAGAAAAGATTTCAAACGAAGGTTCTAAGTAAGAACTTGCAATCTGTAGATGATGGGATATTGGTATCAGATACTTCAAAAACACAATTAGTGAAGATTGATAAGGATTATAAAGTCAAGTTCTCTGATTATAAGAATTATGCTTTATATGATAATGGAAAACTTAAGATCCAATCAGATTCAGTCATATTCAATAATGAATTGGTGTTCAATGGTGAAATTTCAAATCATAAGTTATTAGACGAAAATTCATTTCTTATAACAAGCTTTAAGAGTTTAAGGATTTATAATAATGGAGCTTTAGTACATAATTTACAGCTTGAAGAAGAAATTTCAGATTGTGATGTTCTTTATATTAATCATCAATTCCTTATTTTAATAAGTCTTTGGAATGGTTCATACAGTCTTTATAGCTTTTTGGGTACTGACATTACGAATTTAATTACCACAAACATAAGTCAAGTATCAATATCTTCATGTATAATAGTCCCATCCACTGCATCAACATATTGGTTGTTATTCATTACTTCTAATAATGAATTAATTGAAGTATCATTCAATTTCAAAACCGTGAAAATCGATAATAATCATAAAGTCACCAACTTCAATGGTATACCGTTGAAATTCAGAAAACTTGATAATCATAATTACTTCTTATTCAACAATAATGATGTTTATACTCTTAGTAGTGGTACTAAGAATAAATTGTACCCTATATTTAAATTCAATTCAATCAATGATATTTGTGTACATAAAGATGATTTGATTGTATCCTTGAACGATAACGATGTTTATGTATACTCCATCAAACCTGATAATGATACAATTTACTCCAATACCTTTAACATCAAGTCCATTAATATCAATAAGTATAGTGTTGTACTAAGTTCTAAGAATTCATTTCTTGATAGTTTGAATGATTATAGTAGAAACAGTTTCCTAAACCTTATAGATTTAACTACTATGTCTATTATTTCAAGTCTAGAGTATCCTGATGAAGTTCCTATTGAAATCATTGATATTATACCCATTAATCAACCAACTACCGATGATACTGAAATTGATGAAGTTGATGATCAGGTAATCAATGAAGAGCTCATTAAATTGGATATAACCCAATTATCAATACCAACGAATTGTTTCTTAGGGCTTTGTAATAGCTCCCATAATGAAATCTTAAGATTGTATCAAATTGATGGCAATACCATAAAAGAGCTTCATAAAATCAAAATCCATGGTCTTAATGATGCGTCTAAATTATCAAATAAATCAATTATGTTAGTTGATCCTGTTTCATTGATTTTCTTGGTTTGTGGTAGTGTGAATTTCTTTATACAACCTAAAACAATTGATGAATGGGTAGTTATCAATGATAGTATTATCAAATCACCGGTCTATACCATTTCAAGCACTTTGACACCAACTTCGATCGTGTTAGCTGATGTTATGAAAGGTTTAAGTATTTATGATTATAAACTCGAAAAGTCAAGTTTGAAATTGGATAGATCTTCAGAATATAATTACATTGAAACCAACTTCATAACTGATATTGTTCTGATAAACAACACAATTATATTAACTGATTCATTTGGGAACTTAGTAGGATTAGATATTAATCAGGAAGGTGAAAGAGTTAGTGAGTGTGTTTCTTATAATATTGGGGAACCTATCAATTTGATTAGACCGTTGCCTCCATCAAATTTCAAATTGGATTTTACTTCCAAGATCGATAAACCACAAATAGAAAAATTGACAACTCCTATAGCAGTTTTAGGTACAGTTAATGGAGGAATCTATTTATTATCACAGTTGAATGATGTTGATCAAGAAATTGAACCTATTCTATTTGAATGTTATAAAGAATTAGTCAATTATAAGCATACACTATCAGATATCCAGACTAATAAAAGGGATAAGTACAGTAAATGGATTGAGAGAAGAAATCAGAGATTTTTGCAACAAGATGAAACTGGAAAGTTCTTGACCAAACCTAATAAAGGGGTTTTAGATATGAGATTATTTCAATACTGGCTAGAGACTGAAGATGAATTAAGGAAGTGTGAAAAGAATAGGGGGTTAATTGAAAGGATTTTGCTGTGATTCTTTGTAATAAGTTCTACCAATACTATGATTATTTTCTTCTGGCCCCACTCACCGCTATAATGTGTAACTAAAGAATATATTTATCCACTCTACTGTAACCCTAACATAAGCTCACCAAATTCATCGCGAAAACAATACTTACAACACTATGGTCGAACTAGGATTTGATGATATAGAAATGTTGGATATTGAAGTATCAGATTCAATATCAACATCAGTATCAGACATTGGCTTAGAAGAAACTCCCGACCCAATCATTCTTAAAGATTGGTTGACAACAAACCAACCATTAGAATTCCATTTCAATTCCAAACTATATAAAGATCTGATAGATCACAATAACGAATACTATACAGAATTTGCCAATTCTAATTTCAAGTTATTGCAACAATTACAAGGAATAGATTTAAGATTCAACGAACCTGAATATGAAATTGGAGTCATCAATAGTAGTAAACTGACAGAATTAGCCATGAAAGAAGATAAACTCAACTTGACTTTCTTAAGATTGATAGAAAATTTAGAATTATTGATAACTCAACTTACAAATGATAACAATGACGAATACGATGAACAATATGATCATTTATTAAATATTTTAGATTGTTTGTACGCTCATAATTTCATTAATGATACAAATTTAAAACCTACATATTTAAGTAAATGGGTGAATAGATTTGACCTTCAACCAGGTCCTCAAATAACCAAAGGTATTATGGAAACTCATCCTAAACCTTACTTACATCCATTGTTTTGGAATAAATTCATAAGTAAACTTATTTGTCGAGGATTATTAGATCAAGCTGTTAATGCCATAAATAGTTCAAAATATCAAGAATTGGATATTGATGATCCTGAATCAAAACAAGTTTTAGAGATAATTAACGATTTTGTAACTTTGTTATCAAGTTATAATACTATGAGTTTAAAAAATCAATTTGCCCATTGGAAGTTATCATGTTGTGAATTTAGAGATTTATTCCCGACATTAAAAAAATCGGTTTCTGGTAATAATTTAAGACTTTTAGATCAAATTCATGATTTACTATTAATTTTAACAGGGTTACCTAAGACCATAAGTAATTATAATGACTCCTGGTATGAAATATTATCAACTCTATCTTTATATCAAGTTAGAGATGATAGTTCATTATATAAAGAATATTTTCAAATCGCTGTGACTGAAAAACCTCCATCATTAATTACCATTGATCCTTACAAAAACCTTGAAAAGACGTTTTTAAATATATTTGAAGGTAACTATTTACATGTCTTAACTAAAATTGATGAATTAGATAGTTCTACAAGTTCTTTAGTTAGTAGATTATTAGAATTGAAAGGGTTATTATCCATATATTATCCCGAAAATTTAATTCAAAACCTGATATCATTAAAATCAAGATCAATATCCGAATATTTGTTAACAAAATATTCATTTCAATGTCTTGAAAATCATAATTTGGTACCGATTGGAATTGGTATACTTTTAGATGATTACATAATAAGTGATCTGGATATTAGTAAACAAATTATTGGTGAATTCTTACCAAATTATTATTGTAAAACCAATGATGATTTAGAATGGAGTTTGACTATTTGTGCTAAATTAAACCTTATTAATGTTGCTAATGAATTATATAAAATATATGGTAAAAAATCTTTAAAAGATGGTTATGTATATGAAGCATTGAATATGTTGGTTAATTGCTACCCTGATCAACCAATAGCTGAAACTGATGATAATGAAGCCATTAAAGGTATTCATCATATTATTTGGGATATAATATTTCAAGATAGTTTATTAAATAATAGACCTATACAAGATGAATTGATCAATAATATAATTGAACATAAGGTTGATTTCGAAATCCATCCAGTTATAAGACAATGTCTTTCTCCTTATGGTGTTTTATATGAATTTTTTAAAACAAATAACCAACCTTTAACTGAGCCTGTGTTAGTTAAAGATAAAATCTCCAAATTAATTCATTTGTTGGAATTTATTCATATACCAAAGAAATTTTTTCCTTTATTGCTATGCCATTTCTTTGTGTTCTTATCAGATTCCAATTATATATTTCAAATTCCTGATTTGATCGTTATCATTGAATTAATTGATAATCTTGAAACTAACTTAACTAGCAAAGATTTGAATAGTTGTGAAGAATTATATAAATATGCCATTACCATGGATATATCTAATGAAAGAGATTGGAGAAATGTTTTAAACAGCAAGCCTGAAGATGTTAATAGTGTATTAACAGAATTAAGACATCAATTAGCAAAGAAGATAGGGAGTGTATATGTTAGTTAAGTAGCAAATCATCTTTTAACACATATATTAGAATTTCAATACATAGAAACAAAGATAGGCTAAGTTCGTTCTACAATTAAAGTTCTTATCTATAAACCTAGTAAAAACTTACTTAACAAGTAACATCTTGTTGAGCTCTTGAATTTAATAATAAAGCAACAATCAATCCATATAACCCCAAAACTTCAGCAAAAATTAAAATTAAAATCATACCAACAAATAATCTTGATTGTTGAGCAGTACCTCTAACCCCAGCATCACCAACAATACCAATTGCAAAACCAGCAGCCAATCCACTTAATCCAACAGATAATCCAGCTCCTAATTGAATGAATCCAGTATATAAAGCTTGGGTTTGACTTAAACTGTCTGAAACTAAGACACTAACGACTAATCCATAAATGGCAATAATACCTGCCATAATAACTGGAACAATGTTTCTAACTAATAAATCTGGTCTTAAAACACATGTGGCACAGATACCAACCCCACTCTTAGCAGTACCATAACTGGCACCAAAACAAGTGAAAACAATAGCAGAGGCACAACCAATTGAACCAAAAAATGGTGCATAAACAGGACTATTTGTTAGTAATAAATTCACATCATGTTAGAGATAACGTCCACTAAGTCACGACCGTGACCCCTTAAAATTTAGAGTTTCATGGGACTTTCTTGACTGGATCTCTGTTTGATTAACTCCTTTACATACCATAAATCAGACATGACTAATATAAGGTTTCAATTCCTAGTACTTTTTGATCTTAGTTAAACACACTTGAACAATTAAGTCGGTTTAATCCTTCCAGTAGAAATTGAAATTTGTCGAGGATATGCTCGCAGTCCTTAGTTTACTTAGAACAATCGTTACTCTCATAATAATTGCGCGTAAAATTGGGCACTAACATTGGATAGGTGAGGTCTTGGTGTTCGCGATGCCCTGTACAAAATTTTCCATATAGATAGGTGAGCTATTGCAAGGAGCCTGAAGTTAATAATTAAAATAGAAATGAGTACTAATCCAAAAGCCTTCCCATTAGCAGATTCTGCTTTGACTCAACAAATTTTAGATGTTGTTCAACAATCCCAAAATTTAAGACAATTAAAAAAGGGAGCTAATGAAGCTACTAAAACTCTTAACAGAGGTATTAGTGAATTCATTATTATGGCTGCTGACACTTCACCAATTGAAATTTTATTGCATTTACCATTGTTATGTGAAGATAAAAACGTTCCATACGTTTTTGTACCATCAAAAACTGCTTTAGGTAGAGCTTGTGGTGTTTCAAGACCAGTTATTGCTGCTTCTGTTACTACTAATGATGCTTCTGCTATTAAAAATCAAATCTATTCCATCAAGGATAAGATTGAATTATTATTAATTTAATACATATTAGTCGGGTTAAGTCATTACTCTCTATTTTCTCTACTTATACCTCTTAATTTATATATATGGTTTTGTACTGCGAAAAATTCCTCTGCGATGAGATGGATCAAATACGAAACACCCAAACTTTAACTAAATTTCTAAGGTCCAAAGATGGTGATATTAATGAAATTCTTGTTGTGATAGATAACTTATTATCATCGAAGTATCCTTTCCATTTGCCCAATTCCAAAATCTTCGTTTTTGATTTACTTTGTGATCGTTTAAATGATTCTCAACGTTTAAATTGGAAGCTAAATCCTAGCATATGGCAACTTTTCCATGACTTGTGGCTTCAACTAGCTGCTAATGATTCAGAACGTATAGCCAGAGACAAATCGTTTCGTAAGCTCAAATTAGTGGACATTTTGACGATAATATTCAAGAATTCATATGATAGTATTGAAGTATTTTCACCACTTTATAATTCAATCATCCTCATAATCGACCAATTCATTATAGAAGTTGACTATTTAACTTGTTTGAATTTCCTTATAGCATTCCAAAACATTTTTGATCTCGAACTGGATACAATGTCATTGTCTAACTGGAGTAAGTTGGCTGCAAAATTATACAAATCTTACTTAAATACATCAACATTCACTTCAACACAAAAGAACCTAACTAAATTTCAATCGGATTGTTTGCCAAAGCTTTTACTGACTATTTGTAATTTAGATGATGATTTGGACAATTGTAAGCAAATACTTACTGACATAATAATTGATACCATCTTTAAAGATGGTAAGGTTATCATCAATTTGGATCAACTAATATCCACGAAGAAATTATCATCCCCAAGTGTCTTGAAATTTTATCAAATCATTATTGAACAATTAGGTTCTAAGAATATTGATAATTGTGAATCCTTATTTTTAATTATACTTAAATCCTATTCTGTTGCTCAAGCATTGATGGATATCTTGATCAAATTAAATCGTCCATTATCTACAAAATTCTTTGAATCCTTATATGAGAAGAGTATTGAGGCAGAAAATTGGACTATCATAGATAAGATCTTCAACTTGGATGTTAATTTGGCTGTTTCCATGATACCTGAATTACTCCCTATCAATTCTAAATCCTCAATACTTATTCCTACTATTATAGAGTCGTATAAAAGAGCACGTGAGTTCTATGAGTTTATCAATGAAATCTGGTGTAATAATTTGGATGATCCTTCATGGTATGATCCTAAAGTTATTGACCTTATAAGTGAATCAGTGAATGATTTATCTATTAACCAACTAACAGACATCTTGACTACAAAGCAAGATAAATATCCTACCATAAAAGCTTTGATTAAAGGTTTAAGTAATTGTACACAGCTGAAAATTGATACCTTAGAGTCCTATTTCACTGAAAATCTGAATAAAGATTCAGTTTTTTCCAAGTCGTGGGAATTGAAGTACTATTTATTGATCCTTTATCCTAGTTTAGAGTTTGAGGCTACTCCGTTGGATTATGATGACGTTCATTGTTATTTTTATAGTTTTCGTCAAATGGAATTAAGTAAAGTACATGTAGAAACTGATGTTTTATTTGGAAAATTCATACAATTGTTAAAGAAAAAAGGTGATAATGAATTGATAAAGAATTTGTTGAACAGATGGCTAGTGTTGATAAATGAGAAATCTGGTGATAATGCAAAATCTATCATACCGTATTATCTTCATTTGGACACTGACTATTTGAAGACATTCTTACAAGAATCTGTCGTCTTATTTGAGTTGAAGACCACTGTTGACATTTTGTTGGAAACCTTAACGTCCAATTTTGATGATGTATCACATCTTGAATTGATTTTATACTTCCCAATTCAAAGTGTCGATCGTTACATAAGATTGACCACCATAAATGCATTATATAAGACTCCAAGTGAAATTCATTATAAAATCATAGATCATTTAATCCCATCATATAAATCAACTATCGAGACAGATGGTTCAAAGTTGATAAAATTCACCAACTCCAATAATACTGAAATATTCAAGAAGATATGGAATCATAACTCCACTTCACCAAATTTCGTTTCAAGTGTTTTGGATCAATTAAACGATTGTAAATTTAATGATAGTGAAGTTTTGGTCACAAATGTTATTCTCCAATCAAACCATAACGCATATCCAGAGTTACACAAAAAATATTTAGCATACCTTACCAAATCTTTGAATAAAGCAAGTAAAGAATCCGATATCATCAAAATACTCGAGTCAATTGTCAGTGTACAAGGTGATATTTCACCTGAACTTATTAAGAAATTGGGTACTAAAAATTCTCCTCATGTCAACAAGTTATTATTTCATATTATTACCCGTAACCCAGATACTACTGTTAAAGATGTTATTCATATCATAGTCATTTATTTAGCATTGAATGATTCTGAGTTAAATGATGATTTGACCAAGTTTTTAAGTCATTTGGATTCTAATACTTACATAGATGCCTTCAACTACTCGGTCGTTTCAATTAACTTAGATATTTCGGGTTCCACATCTAATCAGTTGATGCAGTTATTGGTATGCCTTTTGCGGTCATTGATATCAATTTCAGATCCTGAAGTTCAAAATTGGGTCTTAACCAAGATCATTTCAACAATTTTAACTAATTTGAGACATTTCACTAATTTCATTCCATTTTTAAACATTTTGAAGTCATTACTACAGAAAGCGAATCAATATTCTATCGAGTTGATAATTGACTTAATTAACAAAATCATTGAAACTGACTTTGATGATCACTCCCTTAATGAAGATACTTACATCTTGTCAACTCAAATTATATCACAAATTCTTTTATATCAACGTTTTAGACTAACATCCCGTCATCATATTGTTATTGCCATACTTACCAGTTGTCTTCAACCGTTAACCTCAAATGGTCGTTTATCTAATTCCCTCAAATCTAGTATGGCATGTTCAAGACTTATAATTAATTTATGTGAACCACCTTCATCCAACAAAGTTGTAAACTTATCAACAAATTCATCCATTATCAAAAAACATTTGAGGAACTATCTACCGGTACTTTTAGTCAACTATATCTCAATCAACTTGAAACAAAATTTCACCAAACCAATTAATGATGAACTCACATTTGGTATTTATGCTATATTTGATGTTTTGTCACAAAGAGAATTAGAATTAACGAACAACTTTTTAGATAATCAAGGTAAGGTGTTTTATAGAAGTTTGTATCACGATTATAAAGCTCATGGGAAATGGCAAGATACTTAGCATATATAGAATAAAACAAATACTTATGATTAATGTACATATATTGTCAGTTGTCTACATAGATTATCAATGTAAAAATCTCGTGGCATCATTATAAAATAGTTTTCCTACATTCTTCTTAACGTTGGTTCCAAATAAAAGTAAGACTTCCCAAACTTTCTCTTCAATTTCTTTATCGTTATTGGTTATGAAGTTAGAATTATCCGGAGTATGTGAATTGATATGTTCATATCTTAGTACATCTTTACGAGTTAAAATCCCTAAAAGGCTACCGTTATCTTCTACTAACATGTACCTAGGACCAACTTTTATAAATATATGGCTTGCATATTCTAATGTAGTTCTAGAACTTATAGTTAAAGGACAAGGGTTTATTATACTTGTAAAATTGATATCTATATCATCATTAGTGTTTGTAAATGAACAAATTGATGAATCATCAAAGTCTTGATGGTTTTCTAACACATAAGTGATATCTGATCTACTTATAAACCCAACAATCTTTGGGTTTTGTTCACTTTTTACAATGGGAAATCCTTTATAGTCAAAAGTTTTAAGAATTGTTTTCATTTTACCTAATGTCAATGGATTAGAAGTTATAATTGGAAAAATAACAGTTTTAGTGGACATTGCAGCAGTTACACTAATTCCAGCATCATTTTCCTTTTCCATATCTTCATTTGGATCAACTAATGGTAACCCATTAAATTTGATCATTTGATCAGCAATTCCACCTCCATTTCCCCATCTATCATTGATACTCTTAGTCACAGCTACCACAATCATCGTGGGAATAATGTATCTAATGGCACCTGTTAACTCGAACATAATAACAACTACGGTTACCGTTAAATGAGTAATACCACTTAACGCTGCAGCTGCACCTAAAAATGCATATGTTCCAGGAATTATACATTTATTACCATCACAAGTGGCAAATAAAAACAGATCGGGGTGGCTATCATGAATAAGCTGCATTATGATACCCAAAGCCCTTCCAAAAGTGGCACCTGCAGCCATTGATGGTACAAAAATTCCAGCAGGTACTTTGCAGCCGTATGTGCAAATCGTCAACAACATTCTTAGTACAGTAGCAAATAAAAGTGACGTTATAAGAGATAAATGATTTGATGATGTACAAATTTCTTCCTTTGACTTTTTGCATTCATTGAAAAGTAATTGCATCAGCTCTGTCATATCAATTCTAACAAACTGGTTAAAATAGCATACCATACTAGTCAAAATTGTCAAAATAAATACTTCTCTTGATGCATAGTTTGATAAGTATCTCTTCCTGAATGAAACCACCTTGATGTTGAACTTGGATACTATAATCCCATACAAACCACCAAAACATCCCAAGATAATATAAATAGGGATCTCAAAGTAGTGCCAATTGTTATCATATACCACCTCGAACAATACCAATTGACCAGTTCTGAAAGGATTTAAACTTGCCAATGTTACGACCGCTACTAATGAGCAGAAGTATGATTTAAAGATTGTCAGTAACTGAAAAACACTCGAAATTTCTTCCATTGCAAATAATACACCACCCATAGGCGATCCAAAAGCTACTGCTACACCTGCTGCAGCTGTCGCTGTCAAAAATTCTCTTGCTTTAACAGCCAGCTGACGATATTTCTTGAACAATTTAGCTATCGAATTACCTACACATACTGAATAATGCACACTGGGCCCTTCTTTTCCTACACTCAATCCAGAACTAATGGCCAAGGGTAAACCAATACTTTTAATTGCCAAAGTGGTCCAACCAAGAAATCCTTTCATGACGAATCCTGATATAATACACTTGATCTCACTGATCCCTGAACCAGCGGCAGCGGGAGAATATCTTAAAACCAAGGTCACTGCAGATAAACTGAAAGCCAATGATATTATTATGTATGCTAGATAATTCACAAATTCAAATTTTGACCAACTTTGCCAACTATCACAACTCTCATCTTGACCCCAGCAACAAAATCGTTCATTTAGATAAAGCCCTTGCTTGCAATATCCCGTACGTAGTGATGCTAACCATGCAGTTATTATATTCAATAACCCTGCTATTAGTCCAATGGAAACTCCCATAATACTCAATACTATCCAATTTTGCATTGAATCATAAACTTTCAGTAACCCAATTGTACTCAAAAGTCGTGTGTTGGGTATTCTCGATTGATATGTCTTTGAGAGTCCATGGTTGACTAACTCATCTTCTACCCAATCTATGGTAATGAATTCATCAAACCTCTTCAATGGTGGGATATCAGCATTTACGAACTGATTATCACTGTCTCTCACCATGCTCTAGAGTTTTTCTACACGCACCTTTTTGCGCATTTACTAATGTATATTGATATTAAAAATTAAGTGTCTAGTTTGCATACTGTATTAAATTCAATCTAAATTGTTCTACTAAATGAGAAATATCTTCTTCGACTTCCCAGAAACTAAGAACAAGATTCATGCCGTTCATTGATACAATGTTGAGCATGAAATCACTGGTAGTAGGACTCATATCTTGAGAAAATACAAGATCCTCTAAACGAGGGGTTCCAGGTGGATTATAGGATTTATTCAAACCTATATTACTGATCTTGGTAGTTTCAACTTTATCCTTGCCTAATAAATCTTCAAAAAACAGGGCTTCCAATGGAATTTTTATATCGTCACTTGGTTCAACCTTCTCGAATAATTTGAACCAAGGACTTACTGAATTCAAAATAAGGTTATTACCTACTGCAGTCTTTAAATTTTTATTAACCAATTGTACAATTGACCACGAAAATTCATCGAGTGGAGGCAAGTTTTGACCAATTCCAGTATGAGGACTATTCCCCCAAATTTCATCGGTGGTTTCAAAATATCTTCTTAAAGCAATTGCAACTTTATTATGAGTATAGGTCTCCCCAAAAACTGGTCTAAAACTCAATATGAATATGACTTCTATATAACTGGTGATTGTTACGCCATTCCTCTTGCAAGCTTGAATTATCTGGTTTAAATGGTCTTGGCTCAAGTGAATTGGCTTGAATGCTACTGGAATATCTCTTATATTCTTCAATCTTCCCTTGAATTTTTCTAATTTATTTTGGGGATTTTCTCTGGAAGAAGGTATCACCCTATCAAAGAAATCTTCTTTCTCTTGGGTGTAGTCCTCTTTCCAAGTTAATATGTCATCAATTGCAGGTGGTAATTTACCTATAAATTCGTCTCCTTTCTCATAAATGATAAAGTCTTCGTTGAAGTCCGAATCCCTGTATTGGTCGTAAATTTCAGGTAAATACTTATCGAATTCCCTATGAAAATAAAGTCCCACAAGTCCATCGAATAAACAATGGTCGAATACTACAGATAAAATATTTGAATTGACTTGAATTTTGAACAATTGGTCTTGACAATTCAAGTTAAATCTCATGACAGTAAATTCTTTCATAGATTCTTCACTGACCCATTCAGGTCTTGTTGAGTTTTGATCATATCTATCACGAGAGTCAAAGAAAACATCTTTCGCAATCAATTTATCAATTGTTTTCATCACCCAAACTCCATTTTCCTTGAAAGCATTGCAACATAAGTTGGGATTATTGATAACGATCTTTCTTAGCACTTTACTAACTATCTCTTTGGTAAGCTCAACAGAATATAAACCTGAAACATGAAAGTTGTTATAGAACAAATACTGAGATCTTGCTCTAAAAAGATTCTCGTAGGGACTTAAAGTTCTTTGCATTATGGAAGTATTAGTTGATTACAAATCTGGTTTGAATCCGATGGATTCTCTTGGAATACTTGATCTGCGGAATGTTAAACGAAAGTCGATCTGAAATTTGATCTATTGTATTGGAAACTATAACTGTTTGCTGTTTTAATCAGTAACTAAGCCAATGTTTGGTGCTCTTTATCTTAGATCAGGAAATGGCTTGTTTTTGTATAAAGTGTGAGTCACGCCTACGGCTGTGGCTAAGAACAATAATAGGGGAAAAAATTGGTAGTCGGACAGGAATGCAATACAAGCATTTACGAGTAAACGACACTCGGTCTTGAAGAACAATATTTCACGAGTCTATTTAAGGAATCAAGATTGAGTTGTAAAGAGTCACAAGTTCTCGAACTACAAGTCGAAAGCAGTGGTAAAGCCTAAATTTGTTTGAACTCTAAATGGGTTATTTGCGACCGGGTCACATTTCCGCCAAAGTCCCCAAATTAAATACTACAGAAAAAAAAAAGACATTCAAAGAAAACATTTTACGTTAGTACGTTTTCTCTAACCAAACGAATTCTCGAGATTTAATGGTTATTTATAGTACCTCACATCACCTTCAGCAATTATAAAATTCATGAGCAGACCAATTTCGACAACTTTCTTTTTCAAGAATCACCTTGTCGGAAACGCACCACAGCAATAAGGGTTTGTAACAGGTAGGTCCATCAAGTAAGCATATTTTCTTTTGATAGTATTCATGGTCTTCCGTGGCCACTAAGCAGCAAAGAAGTGGCGATAGCTGCGGAATACCACTCAAATCCACTTTTTTGTAAATAAAGTGTGAAAATTGCAATTAAGGCTAGGGCCGGACAAGAAAATATTACATTTTAAGATAAGCATTATACCTTAGCAACTCTGCCTATCATATTAATGCTTACAATATTCATTAATATATTTTTCAGCGAAGATTTTGGTTAAACTGGAATAGATTAAATTAAGCTACACAAAGAAAAACAATCTTCAGAGTTTGTGCCGCCAATTCCGATTTGGAAATTAAAACATGCAAACAAAGTAAGCAAAATGAATAATATACATAAGGAACATGTCAAATTTAAAGTTGAAGTAGGTTAATAAAGTGGATAAATGAAGGGTGATGTCAGCTGGAATACCGGATTATATAAGCATTTTACATAATTTATTACGTAATAGTACGGACCAATTCAAATAACTTTAGATTCCCTAATTAATTTTTTAAAAAAACTTCTCCACAAGAATATCAACAAAGTGGCTAGTTTATATTATATTCTATACTAGAACCAGAATCGAAAAGATACATCAACACGAGTATACAATTAACCAAGAGGTTTTAAAGACGGTAACACTTTGATTATTAAGTGTCGTTTATTTTACTAGTAATATTTTTTTGGTCTGCGAAAAATAGGGTTGAGACCAAATAGCAATTTTGAAAAGAAGCGAAGATACACTTCAGTTGGAAAACCTCAGTTTAAAGGATCAGTCCATTTTAGTATCATAAAACAACTTTAAGATATTCGGAGTAAGAAGTATAGTGGGAATAACTTGTCAAGAACTATAAGTATCAAATAACTAACAATTTGGCCGTTGGCTTCAAGTCCACAGCAAGGAAGAGTACCAGGTACCATAAACATATCAGGTTTTAAATATTAAAAAAATACTTGGACCTTTCTAAGACTACATAATATGTCAGATATGGTAGAAGTAAATAGTGAATCGACGAAAAATGAGGTCATGAGTCAACCAGCTACCAATTTAACAAATTCAAGCAATAGTCTGAGCGGACTGTCCCCAGACAAGGCTATGGATCCAACAGAAATAAATGATTTAAGATCAAGTAATAATGATTCAGTTGAATCTGAAAATCTCAATTCATCAAGTGAACAAATAAATCAACCAAAGTCTGTTTCGAAAGTAACCGGTTCACCATTAAAGAATATTGATATAAATTCTTCAAATGAGAATAGTAGTGATTCCCTTCCTGCTACCAGTCATAATTCAATCGCAAAGATCTTGAATCCTGAAGAGAAAAGATTTTACTGTTCAATCTGTAATCAAGGATTTACACGTAAGCATAATATGGTTAGTCATGAACTTATACATAGTGAAAAGAAACCACATACTTGTACAGTATGCAATGCAACATTCAGAAGAATCCATGATTTGAAGCGTCATGAAAAACTACACACAGGTGATAAACCATTTCATTGTAACTTTTGTCAACGTAGATTTGCTAGACCTGATTCGTTGACCCGTCACCAGAATAGCAAGAACGCCTGCCCAGGTTTGAACAAAATAAGAGATGCAATTCCTGAGCTACAAAATAAATCAGTTACAGAAATACAAAGCTATCAGGATCAAAATAACAAATTCATGCCCAATCATTCGAATCAAAGTCCAGGTCAACTTGCCAATTACAACCAATTTCAGAAACAAGGTCAAGTGACCAACACAAATCAATTTTCTCAAGGGCAGCCAGGTAACCAGGGACCAACATTAAGTGTACCTTTGAATGAGAATAGTATCCAGCAACTAAATACTTCAGTTACGAATCCTAACTATCAATTTTCGTCTGCTTCCACAATTCTGAATCCAATGGGAAATAATTCGGGGCAGTATAATAGTTTCAATCCAAGATTACACAATCAAAACCAGCATCACTATCAATATGCAATGAGATATCAGGCTCACAACCAGTATCAACATGAACATCAGAGTCAGAGTCAGAGTCAGAATCAAAACCAGAACCAGACCCAGAACCAGAATCAAAGTCCAAACCCTAATCAATATCCACAACAACATCAAGCTTCAAATCAAAATCAGTATCAAAATCAACATCCAGACCACCCACGAGAAGGGATAAATAAATTACCGAGAATCCAACAAGAGAGAGATAGTAGACCTCTCGAGTTACCACCAATACGTTCATTTCGTGGTGATTTACCTGCAAATACCAATACTAATCTCAACAATAATACTGAAGCTGACACTGATGCTGTTCATCATGACAAAGATCACCATCATCATCACAAAGATCATCATTATAATGGTTATACGAATAATGCTGATAACAAAAGAGAAAAAAATACCATGGTATATAATGGAGATGGTTATACTACTACTACTACTACGATCACCACTACTCATCGAAATAAGCAAGGTAAAGATACAGAAAATGAACGTAGGAAACATGATTATGAACATCAAATGGCAGTACAAAGATATCAGGAAAATCAACGTAGGTCTGAAAATGATAAGAAGACTAGACAAATTCACGGAAACCAGTTACAACAAGCAACAGACAATGATGAATTACGAGTACAGAATCCTGATTCTAAAGCTTTTGAGCAAACAAATTCAAGCTACCATACTGGTAGTCCAAAAATAAATAGTTTCACTCAAGGCAGTTTGAATAAAGGTACACTGTCAACTCAGGGTTCAGTATCAGGTTCAGGATCAAGCTCCGAGAGAGCTAAAAAGTATTCTTATCCTTATTATTCAGTACCAAGGTATCAAAATTCGAATCCAATCACCAATTCAAACAATCAGAGTAGTCACTATACAAAATCAAAGTCCAACTTCAGTACTCCTTCCCATCTTAACCATAACCAATCTGCATACCAACAAAGTCAAATACCACAAGGTCCACCATACCAACAAAGCCCACCTAGCCAGCAAAATCCACAAAGACAACAAGAATACAATACCAGTAATACTTCTGGAGATAGGAATGTTTTTGATTACAGAATGTATCCAGATGAGTATATTCTGATGTCTAAATATCATGATTTAGTATTGTATACCCAATCATTAGAAGAGAACTTGAATTTAATAGATTCTCGAATCGAGTCATTGGAGAATGAGAATGCTGATAACAAAATAGAGAGGGAAAGGGCAAAACAAGTGCAAACTGAGAAAGACAAGCGCAGGAAGCGTAGAAAATTGGAGCATGAACATCATAACTCCCATGATGAACATCCTTATGAACCATATCAACAACAGCACCAACATATCGAACATCATGGTCAGGAAAATCACTCTTAGAGATCAATGGCGATAATCGCCCACCTTGTAAGTATAGTTTGTATTCAATATAGCATGTGTATAATAAGTCTTTAGTGCTCTTATCTCTACAGAGTCTAATATCGCAAATACAGCGAGTTGCAGCATAATTGGTAGACGCACATAGATAAACCAAATTTAGGGATCACATTTCTCAAACCCCCTTAAATAAAATTATATAATAAAAGTGATCAGGAGTTACAAGAATTATATACGCCCGAAAATTCACCCTTAGTTATAGCAGTCCATAGATAATAGGAAATTCATACCCGTGTATATTTAAGTTTCAATTAGTAAAGATACCTACAAATTTATCGTCAGAATTGCCAGTTTTGTATTTGTGATCTTAGAGGTATTGAACTTTAAAGAATATGATTAAGAATACTGAGGAAGATTGGTCAATTATTTCATCATCATCAGACTATGATGAGAGGTCAAGTGATATAGACGAAGAAGTAGTAGTTAATTCTGTTATAGTAGGTACTTCATTAGATAGCAGATCAGATAGGACTGGATCAATTGGTACAGTAGAAAAAACTTCTAAAACAACTGCTGGATTAGAAGACTCTCAAGCTACACAACTTATTAATGATATTGATAGTGTCAATTTGAAATTGCCTAACTTGAATCGTACATCAATTTGTCGATCTGGATCAGAATCAGATGCTGCAGCCAAACCTGAGATGGTATCTCTCCCAAACTCAACCGATCACAACTCAGTTAAGAAGGAAAACGGAATTGATCAAATCATAAACTTTTATGAGAACTTTTCTAAAGGTGGCAGTAACTTAAAGGATGCCAGAGTTTCAAGCATCAATTGGTGTAAGAGTAAATTTGACGGATTTAAAAAAGAAGATTATGTCAGTCATATCAATGAGTTGATTCACAAGAAAGAGTTTTTGATGTATTTGTCAATCATTCCTACCACTATTGTCTTATATTACTTGTACAATTGGGTTCAACCAAAACCAAAACACACTACTTGGGGTTACATTAGTACCCAACTGAATAACCTCGTTAATCTGGTATTATACCAAGAGTCCAAAACTTGGTACGGCACAAAATCAAAAATCAAAAGATTTGATTTAGGCGAAATCAATTTGAATGTAAGGACAATTAAGCTCAATCGTTTCATTGGTAACGTATTTGATAAACTGACTAAGGTATTAAGAAGGGCCAGTGAACTAAGCACTATATGGGGAGAAGTTGGGTGGCGTCAGACTACTGAACTATTGAAGAATATGAAGTTACATAGCTCCAATTTTTACAAAGATTTATCTGACAGTGAACTTTTGAAGCTGAGCCTAGTTTTCTTGAATCAAAGTTTTCAATCTGCTAAAGTCAATAGTAACTCTTTTTTCAATGAAGCAATCGAGATTTCCAAACAATTATTGAAAGTATCCCAACAGCAAAGTGTCATGTTGTTAGCAAAGTATGAGTCATACAGGAAGACTTGGGTTGAAATACGTGCATTTTGCAGTTATAAATCTTTGGAATTTGTCAATAATTTTGGTCTTAAATGGTATGAAATCACTAAACATAATGGCATTTTATGGCTGAATAATATTCTGCATAATATAAAACGAATTAGTTTCGAAGTTTGGGATTTTTACAAGCTTCATGGTCCACCTTTTCTTCTTACAATAAAGAATAATATGATTAATGATTGGAATTACGGGAAGAGTTCAGTGACAAGTTTACTACAGTCTGCAAAATCAAATTTTGAACACAAACTTGTTCCACAGTTAAACGATCTTATGAAAGTTTCTTTGAAGGTTTCCAATGATTGGGTCAATAGGATTAATGAGGGCTTGACATCATTTATCTAATTATATTTATTTTTTTGGCCTTGGTATAGGCTCTGGTGTTTTTTAGACTACTTTTGTTCTCTACAGCCTGGACTTGTTTTGCTAAGTCAATAGATTAGTTTAAAGGCTAAGCAAGTTTGGTGAAAGAGCAGAGGAGTTGGTTGGTTGGTTTGGTTTGGTACTTTATGGTAGATATTTGGTATTTAGTTTAGTTTGTGTCAGTGTAATGGTATATCTCTAAAATCTATCTCTCGCAAAACTTCTGTCAACTCTGGCTTAACCTACATACAGCTGGTGAAAATTTTCGCGAATGGACGAAAAGTCTTTAATATAGAAATTAACATTATAGTATGGGGATTCCCAAATTTTTTAGATTTATATCAGAAAGATGGCCATTGATTTCACAAGAAATAGATGGTCTGCAAATACCAGAATTTGATAATTTATATCTTGATATGAATTCAATTTTACATACTTGTACCCACTCAAATGATGGTAGTATAACAAGTCTTACAGATGAACAAATGTATGCTTCAATTTTCAAATATATCGAACATTTGTTTGAGATAATCAAGCCCAAGGAAGTTTTTTATATGGCCATTGATGGTGTTGCCCCAAGAGCTAAGATGAATCAACAAAGAGCAAGAAGATTCAGAACCGCTTATGAAGCAGAAGAAAATTTGAAGAAGGCAATTGATCAGGGGTTATCAATTCCCAAAGATGATCCATTCGATTCAAATTCTATTACTCCAGGAACAGAATTTATGGCCAAGTTAACTGAAAACTTAAAGTACTTCATTCACAAAAAGATTACTGAAGATGCTAATTGGAATGGTATAAAAATTGTATTAAGTGGTCATGAAGTACCAGGAGAGGGTGAACATAAAATTATGGAATACATCAGAACCATGAAGAATTCACCGGATTATAATGAAAATTCAAGACATTGTATATATGGGTTAGATGCAGATTTAATAATGTTGGGTTTAGTAAGTCATGATCCTCATTTTGCCCTTTTAAGGGAAGAAGTTACCTTTGGACCAAGATCTAAGTCTAAACTGTCAGATTTAAATGACCAAACTTTCTTCCTTTTACATATATCATTATTAAGAGAATATCTTGGTCTCGAATTTCAAGATTTAGATAATCAATTAAACTTTGAGTACAGTTTTGAAAGAATATTAGATGATTTCATTTTGATTATGTATGTCATTGGTAATGATTTTTTACCTAACTTACCGGATTTATTCATCAATAAAGGGGGATTTCCATTACTTATTGATACTTTCAAAAGAAGTTTAAAGGAGATGGATGGTTACATCAATGAAAATGGTTATATTAATTTGAAAAGATTAGCTACATGGTTGAAGTTCTTATCAGTCTATGAATTAGAAAATTTTGAACAAGCTGACGTTGATGTTGATTGGTTCAACAAGAAGTTACATGATATTTCCATTACTGGTGAAAAGAAGAGGGAAAAATTAGGAAAGTTGATTATTACAAAAGATGAAAAGAAATTAATCGGATTCATCAAACCATGGTTGATGGAATTAGTTAATTTAAATTATTTAGAATTGACTAATTTAGAGACTTTGCAACCAGCCAAACTAACCTTGAACTTGAATTCACAATATCAAAATGAAATTATTCAAAAGAATTTTAGCTTTTTGAAGAAAGTTGCAGTTGACTTAGGTTTATTGATTGTCCATTCAACCTCAAAAGATACTTATGTTTTGAAATTCGACCTAGATGGTATAAATCCCAATGAAACCCAAGAAGAACATTTTGAAAGGATTAACGACATGAAAAAATCTTTTAAATCTTACCAACTGGCGGAAATTTATGAAACTGATGAACTTGTTGAAAATTCCAAGAATTTATATGACAAAAAGTTCATGGATTGGAAGGACGGGTATTATAAGGATAAATTAGGATTTTCCATTTACGATGAAAAAGAAATGGTCGAATTAACTAAACATTATGTTGAGGGTTTACAATGGGTCCTTTTCTATTATTACAAAGGATGTCAATCTTGGAGTTGGTATTATAAGTATCATTATGCCCCTAGAATTTCAGATATTTTAATCGGTTTGCAATATTTAATCGACAACAACGAGAGTATCAAGTTTGATATGTCCAAACCGTTCAAACCTTTCGAACAATTAATGGCTGTTTTACCAGCAAGATCCAAGAAGTTGATGCCTTTAGTTTATCGTTCATTAATGACAGATCCTCAAAGTCCTATCATTAACTTCTATCCACATGAAGTTGCTATTGATTTGAATGGTAAAACTGCTAGTTGGGAAGCGGTGGTTTTATTAGATTTCGTTGATGCTCAGAAACTAGTTGATGTTCTTAAACCTGTTGAATCAAAATTAGATCCTGAAGAACTGAAGCGTAATTCGTTTGGCAAGGATATTCAGTTCCTTCACAACCCTCAATTTGATTCAATTTATCCTTCTCCTTTACCTGGTATATTCAATGAAATCGAACATGATCAATGTTACGAAGAACCCTTTATCTTACCTAAAATTACAGGAGAAGTAAAGATAGAACTTCATGAAGGAGCCAAGTTTGGTAAAGATGCGTTAGCTGGTTTCCCTACATTGTTAACATTAGGATTTGATTCTAAATTAGTTTTGAATGAGACCAGAGTTTTCCAAAATTCAAGTAGATCAGAATCGATGGTGTTGACAATCCAAGATTTATGGGATGACTATCTGCTTCAGCAATTCAGTGAAAAGTTCTTGGGAGAAATTGTCTACACTAGATGGCCATACTTAAGGGAATCTAAATTAATAGAAATAACTGATGGCGATTTCAAATATGAGTTGGTTGATGGTAAGAAGGTTATAACAGAATTAAATTCAACGGAACAGAAATTGGCAAAACAAGCTTTAATTGATGCCAATTATGATTATTTGAAGACAAAAGCTGTTCATATCAAATCTAGAGGTATCATCAAAGTTCAACCCGTTACTGGTTTAATTCGTGATGGAAGAGGTAGTTTAGTTAAAACTTTTAGCAATAAGATTGAAACATATCCAATGGAGTTGATGATTGAATCTGTTGTGAATGAAGATGAACGTTACAGACCAAGGCCACCTATTCCAATCGATCAAGAGTTCCCATTAAATTCACAAGTTATTTTCTTAGGTGCATTTGGATACGGAGCTCCAAGTTTAGTTGTTGGCTATACTCCAGACAATACCAAATTGAATATTAAAGTAAGTAAAATCAATACCGAAGATGAAGTATATGTTGGTAAAGAAAGATCAGAAATCGAAAACAGAGAAATTAGATACTATCCATCATTTGAAGTTGTTAAAAAAGTAGGTATTTCCCCATTATTCTTGAGTAAAATCACTAGTGGTTTTATGGTTGAAGATAATTCAAACCCAAAACAAAGCAGGAAGATCAATGTTGGTTTAGAGTTGAAATTTGATGGTAAAAGATTGAAAGTTCTTGGCTATACCAAAAAATCTGGTAATTATTGGCAATACAGTCCTTTAGCTATCAAATTGATTCAAGACTATAAACTCAAGTTTCCTCAGATTTTCAACACTTTGGCAAAGGTTCAAATCAAAGGTATACCAAAAGCAAGTGATTTAGGTATAAAAGCTGATGAACTCTCCGCCTTAAAGGCTTGGTTAACAGAAGCTAAACAGTCATTCGTTAAAGTGACCTTAGAAGCTGAATCTTTAACTAAGTTCAGTTTGGAAGCAATTGAAAATAAATTAATTCAATTAATACAAGCTGGTAAATTGAACAATTTTAGTAATAAAGATATTAAGGGAGTTCCAAATCAAGCTGTTATTAGACCCAATGAATCCTATCAATTATTAAGTAATCAGCATTTCAGCCTTGGAGATCGTGTGGTCTATGTACAAGACTTTGGAAAAGCACCATACTTGTCTAAAGGTATTGTTGTAAGTATTAACCCAATTGGTACAAAAACTGAATTAGGAATCATATTTGATTATCCATTATTGAGTGGTAATACATTATCTGGAAAATTAAAGACAAATAGAGGTTTAACTATTGAGTCATCGTTTGTTTTGAATCTTACTGACAGACAATTAATTTATCATTCCAAAGCTTCGAAGGGAAAACCAGTATTAAATCAACAAGAAGTCATGAAAAAGAAATTGGCCAATTTACAAAAAGAATCTAATTTATCTACCAACCATAAGAATGAGATTCTTAATTTAATTAACTCCAAAGTTAAGCCTGAAGATATCAAAACAAGTGGTGATGCAAATTCAAAGGCCATACAGCAAATTTATGGTCAAATTTATAACAACATAATGAGTGAAGGTATTGTTCCAATGGTTCCTGGTATTCCAATTCCTCCTCAATTCCAACAAGCTCACCAAAATTATCAACAAGCTTCACCTAATGAAAATGGGAACAATATTGGTAATGGTTCAAGAGGTGGTAGAGGAAGAGGAAGAGGTAGAGGTAGAGGTGATGGTACAGGCAGAGGTAGAGGTGCTAGAGGCAATAGGGGTGAACACAAATCTGGTGCAAACCAGTAGTAAACTTAGGATATATAGCTTAATGCGTTAGTGCCTGGTTTTTCTTGGTGGACTAACTTAATTAATATATGCTGGATTTCTATCCAAAATTCCATATTATCGTTCAGCTCCTAGTCTTTCAATTCGGCGTTCTTGAATATATTTTTTGCCATATCCAGTTTTACGAGCTTAGCTCTAATTAAGAAGGTAATCTGAGGAATATCAACGTATATCCAACACTATAAGCCCACTCATAAAGTACAAGGGTTTATGTCCATCGTATCATGAAAGGAAGGAGAATTCTTGCTCTTACCTTCTATGGGTTCAAATGATACCGATTATCAAACTCCGTTGAAATTTCAACAATAGGAGTGATACCGAGACGGGTTTAGTGAAACTAGTCCTTGAAGGTTCAGAATCAGATTCGTAAGAGAACAGCTAGCTTACCTAGTAGTATATGTGTACTCTCTTAATTCTTTTTTTGTTAAAAAGACACGAGTGGGAAATAATTGTCGCCACAAAGTCCGCACACTTGCAGATAATGTCTAACCTATTCAAATTAGCGCTTTAACGGAACATACTGCTTGCATATTTCGAATGAACCTAGGTTTGGCTTCATCGCCTTCTCATGAAAAATCCGTATATTGCGATTGACAGGGTTTGCTAAGAGATCATGGCTCTTACTGTTCGTTAGCCCGTAGCTGCCCAGTTGCTAGTGAGAATGCAGACAGCGAACTAGACCCTTCTACCAAGTTCATTCCAGACTACGTAACTCTGGCATTTAAAGTAGATATGTTGTGTAATTAATCATAACCTATCAAGACCTGATATATACTCCCTCGTACATCATCCCCCGTAATGTACACTGAAAGATTCCTGCCCAGATAAGAAAGCTCGATCAGTCTCAATTCCTGGTCTTCTAAAACCAAGACCTCACCAATGAACTTATGGGATAATGGAATGTGAGAAGCCACCTCTAATAACAACCATTCATCAATTGGCTGTGATTCGAAAGAATCACAATGTTACAAATCTTCAATCTTGTTATTTTTTTCTGATGACACAAAATAAGATTCTCGTTTTGCAAATAAAGATTGCAAAAAGAAATGAAGAACAACACCTGATCACACAAGATCAAGCCAATCTTATGGAATAACTTGTATTATTATTATCTAAAATTAATACTGCCTCAACAACAAATCCTAACTTACTCAAGACCAATATCCCTACATCAAATGTTTGATTTATACATAAGTTATTATTCGATCCCTGCTTAACGATGAACAGCCACAAGACAAGAAGCAGAATCGATCATAATTCTAACTATAAAATGAATTTTCTGAGGTTCAAGAAAGACCGACCAATTGAAACCCAATTATAATGCTTTATGGTGACTTGTTCATTTTTAGCAAACATTTATGAATTACTTACTTTCATTAAATGAATATAAAACTTCTAATTCAATGCACAAACGACTTTCTTATAGTAGTTTCTATTAAACTGCTGTTTCTTAATGATATATATTGCACAAACCGTGAGTATAAATTGACTGTTCAATTATCTTCCAGTGCCACTTCATTCAAAAGGTATAAAAATCAATTTTATACTTCAACAATTGTTTGACTGGTAGTGATAATAAGTCTCATGGTTAGGTCACCTCTAGAGCTTAGTCTGTGTTTCAAAGCAGGTAGCTTCGGCTTTGATTTCAAAATGCTGCAAGATGAAAAAAAGGTATGTTGCTAGTTTTAATATCCTCCCAGTATATTTTTGTATGTGTTCTATTACGATATAACTGACGATGTACATATTAAGACGTACGAATAACGGCATACCTAAATAACAACCGCTGATACTTCACAATAGACAGAGAAGCTATTGCAGTAAGTAGAACCGATTGTACCTAGCTTCGGCAATCATTAAATCAATTACTGTATCAAGTATCTCTATGGTCAACGTAAAACTGGAACATCCTTCTTTACAATGTCTCATAACACAAGTATACCTCCCTAAGAACAAGCCCAATGGTTTTTAAACGAAAAGTATTATACACTAGTGGAGTAAGCCAATTGTAATTTAAGAGATATACCACTGTTATTTCCAAAAAATATAAGAAAACAAAAAAAAAAAAATTTCGCAACAATATAATCGTAAGTATAACAAAATGCACAACTTCGAACTCCTCAAGAGGTCTCCATAACCATAAACAGTCCTCTAAACCTCAAGTATTCAACTTTTGAACACTATATGCAATTTTAAGAGCAAGATGAATGAAAAAAGAAAATCTTCGAAAACAAAAACAAAAACATATAGATATCAATCACATAGATCATCTACAAGGACCAAGTCAAAACAAATATAACCACAAGCAACCAGATAACTTCAGAGCCCACATAAACTTAATATAACTTTTCCAAGGATACTAATACACAAAATTAATGAGAAAAAAAAACTCATACAAGAAACAGAAGCAAAGAGAAATACTTTTGATAGCAGACAAACATCTCTCCCTCTTTATATAGACACCAAACAACTTAGAGGAATCTTATAATCAAAATCAACCACCATTTCGAAACCCCGTTAAAAACATTTGGGAATCTCAGGTACAAGAAACTTACAACAAAAGCATCTAGCAACCAAGTCTACCAAATATACTCCAAACCTCCCCTACCTCTATTTGCAAACTAATACCACAATAATATTCAGTGGTTTATACAACAACATGAATTAAAAAAACTGGTGAAGAAGCAAGTAATACATGTAGTTAAGGGAATCCTGAACCATATGTTTACAAGCAAATATCATTCAAGTCCTCTTGGAAAAACACACAGCAAATAATGAAATAAAATTATTAGACTTCCAAAGCATCAGAATATAAATGTAAAGTTGCAATACAGAACTGAAGCAAAATTATCCAACAAAAACAATGGATAATCATCAATGTGAAGACTGGGCAAACGAACTCATTCCATATCCCCGTGAGTAGTGACCTAGAAAACAAGTACTATTAAGCCAGGGGACGTAACTGACGCAGTATGTTTTAGAGACAACCTTGAATTCACACAAGAAAGCACGGTAAGTAGAACTGAAGAAATAAAGATATCATCAAATCGTTCTATTAAATGTCAATCAGAGTTGCTATTGAAATCATAGTATGTAAAGCCACAAGGCTTTCGAGTTTGGATACTTCAATACATGAAAATAGACGCATAAAGTTTTACACGAAACAGATATAGACACCACTCAATGTCCTGATATACGATATTTGGATCTAGCGGGAAGCAATGAAACTTGATTCATATAACGCTAGAGCCAATTGGCAATGGCAATGTTCTCTATTTGCCTATACTGCCCAACCTACCCCTTGAAGAAATGGTACTTTTAAATGATATGAACTACCGCTTTTGTCACTTGACGTAAATCTTAATTTATTGCCCACGAATATGAGTATACTTGCCCCTATTCAGAGTTGGCTGTTGATTAGCGGCCTTTAGTTGTTCTCAACTTATCAATTTACCTCTTTTCGCCTGAGAATTTAGAACTTACTATCTTGCTTTACTTTTAACGTCTTTGGTCCTTGGTGGATCTTCTATATGAAATGGTTAGCGCAAATAACAGTTCAGTGATTATGTGAGGTGGGATAAATCTCCTACATCATTTGAGGACCAAAGGTTTCAACAACGTCTTTGCACTGGCTTAGGGTACTGCTTTCTTTCTTCTGCATTGGTTTCTCTTACTCAATTTAATACGTTGAAGCTAGGATTAATCTTATGGAAGAGTCTGGCTGACTTCAATAACATTATTTTGATATGTTTAAAACTAGCTAGAAATGGCTGTATCCGTTGGTATTTGGTTTATAAAAGGTTGTGTAGAATCTTACAGTGTGGCGGTAGTTTTTTTTGAAAATTAGTCTACTGGGTAGTAAAGTCAAGTAATCACATATTGCATGAAATTCCCATTGCAAACTACAAGAGCTAGGTGGGCCGACAGGCAGTCTGATAGGTATTCTTTGTTGTGCATGAATGTTTGCATCCCTGGAGGAAGTCTTGTCCGAATGCCCGGGTTATTTACACCTTTTGTTTTGAAAGTGAAAAAAATTGGCTCCATCGATGGCAAGTCAGCAGTAATGAACTCTTTGAACGAATCTGCGCGTTTGGGTATGCCTACTTGATTTGAAAGGCTCTTTTAACGTTTGTTTTGATTTTATTGTCTTTTTTTTATTTCTTGATAGTTTTTTTGTGATATTTTTGTGTTTTTCTTCTCTTTAGACCGTTTGTTTGATGTATTTGGCAGCGATGCTTTGCATGACATCACCACTGTTAGCTTTACTACGATACACAATGAGGAGGCATGGGTTTAGATATATTTTTCTTTAGGTTTTACAAGTTCCAATTATTGAAGTAAATTGCTTAGATTGGCCCGTTTTGACAAGAGAACAATCTCTAAATTGCCGGGGTAGCTAATAGATAGGTGGACTTGTGGAAGCATACTCATGAGGATAAAAATTTTCATAGTATTTGAATGTTGTTGGTTTATGTGTGAGAAGATACCAAGAATATGCTTTTAATTGTCAAAGTTTTTCTTATGTACAGTTTTCTTTATTGCCCGGATTGATTTCATATGGTGACATGTTGATCATTCTTGCCACAGGCTTCTTCTTTCTTATGATACTAGTATTGAAATTGTTATCCGTTTAATCATTAATTCCAAATACTTGGAGAACGTCAACAGCATTTCTGTAACAAATAATCAGATTTGTGACTTTCCTTTACTCCCTTATTCTCTTATTTTTGTTTCAGTCTTCGTGTTTTAATAGAACAGTTATTTTCAGTGTTTTAATCTCCTCTCAGTTTCCATGTTTCTCTTCTGAAAAATCGAAAGAATTTAGTTGTAAAAAAAAATATATATACCTATATGTATCCTGAAGTGAAACTGAGTAAGAAGGTTTTTCATTGATAGTAGTCAACGTGTTTTAGCTTATGTTAGTTTTTAGGACTGGTGACAACTTCGACATAGTTGCTAACTAGCTGGTAACAGAAAAGTAAGGGGAAAATAAGATCAAATACTATCTATATAATGAAGTGACAGTTATGATAACTCTATGAAAGCTGTGATAGATTTGCTAAGGTATGCTAAGGGCATCACTTATTTCCAGTAAGAAATGCTCCTGGTACCATATATTTACTTATGTAGGGTTGTTTATGTACGGATGTGGCATACTCATAGTAACTCACTCCACCTAAGCTTATGGGTGTCTAACATCGGAGTCAGTGGAAAAGGCAACAATAATTAGCCCTGTTGATTTTTATTTATTCATTCTACAATACACTATATACAAATCATAACACAGTGATTCACTCATCAAATGGAATCAAAAAGAGTATCATAGGGAAGTTGTGGAAAATGGTCGTAGATAGTTAATCCAAAAGTTTATCATTACCTCTTAGACCTCATCTTATAGTTTATTTGTCAAACAAATTCAAAGTCTTGAATAATGGCTGATCACTCATATTTCCCTGAAGTTCATTGCTTGTTTGATTGACATTATATTTTGACCAATTAATAATTGGAGACTTGAGAATCTTGTGTTGCTTGGGTAAATTCAATTCATTATTGATTAACTTGATGAAAAAAGTCTTAATTTCATCACTTTCTGCATCATTATCATCATGAGTATTATCGTTACCCTTTACTGTATTTCTCTTGTCCTTGGTCTTGGATGTTTTTGATCTAGTTATCTTATTTGAGCTTTTCTTTTTGTTAACGTTGTTGTTGGACTTATTTTTATTTATTGGTAAATTTGAATAATAATTAAACATGTTTGCTAATTGACAGATTTCGACTTCAATTTTTGACTTGTTATTATTCAATAATCTTAAAGCAGAAGTCAAAGCTAAATAATCTGCATTGGAATTCAATTTACAATCTACTTCCTCAGATCCTTGCACTTTGTCATCATAATCGTTAGAAATTGAGTTTGGACTTGAAACCTGATGGAACATATCTACACCTTCATCTCCGTCATTGTGAATTTCAATTAATTCATCGTATGTCTCTTCTTTTGGAGTTAAAAGTGGACTATTTTCGAAACTAACTGATTTATAATTTTTCGAAAATCTTTGAGATTTTTTAGGACTTGAAGAATTGGATTTACCGGACTCTACGCTCTCAGACAATTCAGATGACATTTCTAATGGAGAAGGTGATCTTTGTTGAAACTTGTAAGGTTTTAACTTCTTATTATAGTTGGTATTAGTATTGGTAATATCTTCCAATTCCATTTTTCTCTTCATATTGTGTTCTGAAACTGCCATTATTTATTCTACTTGTAAATTCTTAATGGATTATGTTATTGTAATACTATTGGACTTTCAAAGGTTCTAGTCACTTGAGTAAGCTATTATTATCTATTAAATACACTGAATAACTCCAATTAAGGATTACTCTCTATAGGGGATTTTTCGTTGAGAAATTTTCGCGAACATGGAGGGGAGGCAAATTTTGCCAGCGCACTATAAGACATTGTGACATTAAACAATAGGGGAGCTGAAACATAGGAGACATAGGGGTCTCTAAAGGCGTGAGTAAAGCAAATTTTGAGAACTAGGGTTAAGTTATTTAAACGTAAAATTTATATACACAATGAGGTTAGCTACAGCAAATATTTACAAGTTAATTGGTATTTCATTGATCTTTCTTGGTGATTTCATTACTAGTCAACTTTTTGATATCTTCTTTGAAACCTTTAGAGGCCAATTTGATGTTCCAAAAAATACCATGTTCCTTTCTTAACTTCTCCTTCTTCTTTTGCAACTCTCTATTTACAATACCAATTTGTTCATCATAAGGAATTCCCGCCTCACTTTCAGCAATCAGTTCCTTTCCGAACAAATAATCAAAGACTCTTCCATCACTCCAAAAGAATCCTCTACGGTCAACAATCCAATTCTTTACGGTTTTACCACTCTCCGTTTTCTCGACTAATGTAAAATAAAAGAGAGATTTATCGCTTGTACCATAAAAACCTTTACCTGTCCAAACACGAGCTTTGTATTTTCTTTCCAAATTTTTTAATGGTAGGGTAATCACTGGGGTTGGTCTACCAGGAAACATAGGATATGTGGTGAATTTCACGTGTTCAACGGGACCAGGTAAATAGTAGATTCTTCTGATAAGTCTGGATGGAAATGTTAATGCAAAATAAGAACAAGTGAATACAAAACCACTAAATAATGAATATTTTCCCAAATTTAAAACCCAGTCTCTCTTTCTTAAAGTTTCATTCTTTTCCTCTTTATTTTCTTTATAATCTTGATTAGCTTGGAATACCGCCCATTCACCTAGAACAACACCATAAATCAACAAAGTAACTCCGAAACAAAAACTAAATAAGAAATACAATCTATGCGGTTCACTTTCATATATCAATTCTTCGTTTGTCTTACTCTTCAAAATACTTAATACTTGACGAAAGGTCAAAGTCTTACCATCAGCATTCTTACCAACTCTGGGAACGCCTGGTTTAGGAAGCAATGTAGGAACATTTTCCTTTCCGAGAGGAAACTGTGGTACTCTGTCCTTCATTGAATTGGTTTGAGTTGTTTCACCTGGTATGTAACCTTGAATTTGTTCCCATTCTTTACGATTCAAATTTAGTGGGCTCTGTACGAGTTTGGAAGGGTCCAATGAATTTTTGTTACTATCATTTGATTTTGTTGCAGCAGATCCTCCATGTTTAAGGTTTTCCTTCTTCCTAGCTGGAACCTTGGATTTGTATCTCACCAACGTCCTAATCATAGTGGTTCAAAATTTTTCTGTGAGAAAAATGTTGTAATATACGATTTCAAAAGTTCTTAGAGATATATAGCTTTATCAAACCAGAGAGTCTTCCAAAGGTTATATGGTTGTGTATAGTATAAATTTCCCACATTGAAGGTCTATTGTTTAGACCAATACAAAAATTCAAATACATAAGGGTCCAATCAAAATTGGAAAATCATGAAACTGTGAATATCACCAATTGGAACAATTTTTGGTTTTATCAAAATTTCCTGAATAACTTAAAGAAGATTAATTTTCTTTGACATAATTCAAAACATAATTTAGAACTAACACATGATAAACAACCCAGTTTAGTATTAGGTGGTTCTGTAAAGTGCCTTTAGATGGATTTCTATTTATGCGGCTGCGATGAGATCGCAGAAAATTATTGATACTCATTTTTGAATCCTTTATTTTCAATCAATCAATGTATATACTAAGCAAACTATCGGACCTTATACGGATTCCACCCAATGCATTCAATATACCTATACAAGAAAGTCTCACAAATGAAATACATAAAAAATACTCCAACAAAGTTATAGTAAATATCGGATTGGCTGTTGCAGTTTGGGATATTTTGGATATCAAGGAAGGTTTACTAAAGCCGGGTGATGGGGGTCTGTATGTTGAAATCGAGTTTAGAATCATAGTATGGAAGCCATTCATAGGAGAAATACTCGAGGGTACTGTTGTCGACTGTTCTTTAGAAGGTATAAAAGTCAACTTAGGTTTTTTTGATGAAGTGATTATACCACAGAATTTCTTATTTGAAAATTGTGAATTCAAGGGAGTAGAAAAGGCTTGGGTTTGGAAACCTGACGGTGAAACAGAGTTGTTCATAGATATAGGAGAAAAAATTCGATTCAGAATTGAACAAGAGGTTTTTTATAATGTTAAGCCGAAAGTTGGAGAAGTCGAAGAAAAGACAAGTCCTCCATATGTCATATATGCAAGTTGTCAAACCGATGGTATGGGTTGTGTGAGTTGGTGGGATTAGATGTTGATAGGTCAATAGATTTTATATTTATTTATGAATTATAGTTGACTCTTTTACTTATATATGTGGATTCTTTAATTACATTAATTATATTGCATGTATTGACTTGTTGAAGAAAATTTCAAATTTCCTTTTATAACTTTGTCAACAGCTTTCAAAAAATCTTTTTCATTAGCAACTTTACGTCTTGCTCTGATCGCAAACATCCCTGCCTCTGTGCACACTGATCTTAACTCTGCTCCTGTTGCATTTGGACATAACCTTGAAATTAATTCCCATCTAATACCTTTCTCACAACTCATAGTTTTGGAGTGAATTCTGAAAATATTAGCACGACCTTCTAAATCAGGCAAAGAGAACTCAACCTTACGATCGATTCTTCCAGGTCTCAACAATGCAGGATCTAATGTGTTTGGTCTATTAGTGGCGAACATAACTTTGATATTACCTCTTGGATCGAAACCATCCAATTGTGTAATCAATTCCAACATGGTCCTTTGAACTTCATTGTCTCCACCAGCACCATCATCGAATCTAGCACCTCCAATTGCATCAACTTCATCGAAAAATATGATACATGCCTTTTTAGTACGTGCCATTTCAAATAATTCTCTAACCATTCTTGCTCCTTCACCAACATATTTTTGAACCAATTCTGATCCAATAACTCTTATGAAAGTAGCATCAGTTCTGTTGGCAACTGCACGAGCACATAAAGTCTTACCAGTACCAGGTGGCCCATATAATAATATACCTTTTGGAGGATCAATACCTAACTTAACGAACCTTTCTGGAGATAATAATGGTAATTCAACAACTTCACGTAATTTTTCAATTTGATCCTTACAACCACCAATGTCACTATATGTAACATCGGGTTTTTCCTCAACAGTCATCATAGTGACTGATGGGTCAATTCTTGGTGGTAAAGGCAATTGAATTTCATATTTTTGTCTGTCTACACCAACTCTCATACCTTCCTCAATATCTGTTGGTGAGACTCTTTCACCTAAACCTACAACGAATTTGGCAATTTGCTTGATATTTATGATGTACTTTGTCTTATTGTCAGCATTTTGTATAGGTCCTACTTCTGGGTTGAGTGCTTCGATAATTTTAGTACAACGAGCCACTTGTAATGGTTGTTCCTCGCTCATACGTTGTTTATCTCCCATTATATCCCATAAGTGAGGTACGGCAAGACCTGTATCACTTTCTTTAATCCCAATGTTCTCTTTGATTCTATCTTCAATGGTTTTCAAATCCTTTTCAATTTGTTTCAATGTCTCACCATAAGGAGCGGCTCCATAGGTCTTCAAAACTTGTATGTCCCCTTCACTAAGAGGTACTATTTTATCTTGGTTGTTATCATCATCTTCGTCTGGAGCAACGTACTTATCCCAATCAGCTTTTGGTGGCATTGTGAGAATTCAGTAGCTAAGTAAATCAAAAGATAAGTTACCGTGAGTGCGCGGTGGCAAACTCGGCTTACACACGACAATATGAATAGTTTTGCAGTCGTGGGGAACGAATAACGACTAGAGGTAAACACTGAATAGAAGTTGCTCCTACATATATAAAGCTATACAGAAAACCTCAACTTAAAATGAGATCTCCCCATTTAACATTATTCATCCTTCTATAAAATTCAATTTGAGAGAAAGGATATGCAACGGGATTACCAGTTTCAGTAACATACCAAGAAACACAACCACCAAATTTCGTTCCGAAGACTTGTTTTTTCAAGGTTTCCTGAACATCTTTATGCCACTCATCATATTTTTCAGATTTAACAGTTACAGAATCATGAGTACCATTCAAGATTTTCGATGCAACTGTAGTGAAATATAAACATGCATTTTCTATTGCCATTACCACTGATGAATGGCCAGTGTAAGCATTTGGACCACCTATCAAGAAGAGGTTTGGTGCATTTTTAACCAATACAGTTTCATAAGCTGAAGAACCATTTGCTCTCCAATCTTGACTCATGTTGATACCCTCTTTACCTATGATTTCATAAGGTATAAATGATTTGCTAACGTTATAACCTGTACATGCTACGATAATGTCAACTTCCAACTCCTGGCCAGATTTCAAAACAACAGAATGTGCATTTACTTGTGATATTTCTTCTTGTTTTACGTCAATTCTTTCGTCCTGCAAAGATGGAGCATAAAAATAGTCGAAAATCAATCTTTTGCAACCAACTTTATAGTCTGGTATCAAAATATCATGGAATTTCTTAGGGATATTTGCCTTCATATAATGTGTGGCCTTTCTTTTATTGGCCCATCCGACTAATCTGCCTAACCAAGTATCCTCTGCATACATAGGATATCTCAATTCACTTGAAAATGCTGTAAGATATCTAACTAACAATAAACCAATCCTTGACCAGCCTAAAAGCCAATATAACCACCCAAGGGCCTTTGGATGAGGTGGATAGATCCAACTTTTGGTCCTGATAAGTTGAACAATTGATCTTGGCTTATAATCTAATAAAGCAGGAACTATCTGTGCTGCAGAACATCCATTTCCAACTACAAGTACCCTTTTACCCTCGAAAGAAACGTCATAATTCCAAAGTGCTGAATGCATATAATCACCTTTGAAATTTTCTAATCCACGAGGACGAAAAGGACTGGGTACAACCAAATTACCTGTACAATTGGCTAAAATCTTACAGGTATGCGTTATTTTTTGACCAGTCTTCAAATCTCTTCCTGAAAGTTCCCAATGCTTAACTTTTTCAATCCACCTAGCTTCCAATATTTGAGTGCTCATGCTAGAATGTTCCCTAATTTTATATTTAGACACCATACCTTGGATATACTCTTCTAACTCATATTGAGGGGGCCTGATATCACTCCAATTTGAAACTAATTCGTCTGAAAGCAGATACCATAAGGCAGGGATATCACTAGCACATCCCGGGTAAGTATTGGCATACCAAGTACCACCGAAGTTATCATGCTTTTCGAAAATATGATAGTCATTGGTGTTAAGTTTCTTCATAACATTGACCGCAGTTATGACACCACCAAACCCAGCTCCAATTATTGCAATTGTTGATTTGGTTTCCATGACAGGTAAAGAATCATCCACAGGAACACGAGGATTATCCCCTAAAACAGCTTGTGCATCTTTATATTTGATTCTAAAATTCTCAGGATTTTTATGAGACTCTTTAGAAAGTGTAACTACTGACATATTCTCTAATGCCAATATTAATCTCCATGTTCAGCGCATTTATAGTCCGCATGTTGGGGTATTTTCATATGCGCCTTTCGGATTTAAACCGAAGTTGTGAGATTTTGATTCTATGGTCATGCTGATGTCACGAGACAAAAAAAAAATTAGTATACAGTGTGTGAAGTACGTTTCTGGATTCTGGAATTAGAAAAAAATGTATATTCGTGGCTCATAAAAATTTAGAATCTTTGTTTTCAATTAGCAGCTCTTCGTCATAAGAATCTTCCAGGTAAGATTGAGCCAAAAACAGAATGAATGCTAAAATACAAGAAAATGCATAACCAAGATCAAACCAATGATCAACAAATTCTACCTCTTTTGAACTATTCACATTCGAAGATGATGATCCACTCAAAGATAATATTTTTGATATTTGATTCGATAAGTTTGTTGGTAAATTGGTTCTTATTAAAAGACAAGTTGATATTACATATATGGCTAACAACTGGGCGATAAGTAAATGTTTAAGCCAATTTTTAACTTCTGAAGTCAATTGAGGAAAAATGGATGGGAAAACTCGACCAAATGATTTAAATGTCATTATTACATTTGAAAATGAACAAAGAAACAAACCACCTGAGAGTATGAAACTAATTTGATTAATTAATTGAGGTTCAGGGATATTTAAATTGAATATCGATATCATCAATTTACTAATAGTAATGGCCAAGGCATCATTAGATGCTTCTAGTGTGTCATCGTTCGAAATTGGATTGGTTCCTGGGTAAAGGTAATACAATGGTAATTTAATCAAGAAAACATTGATGATTCTATAAATGCAATAACCTGTGAAGGTGTAATCAAAAAATTTCAAAAATTTATCGAATCTATTTGTAGTTGATGCCTTATGATTTATAAACAATGTTAATTTAGAATTAATCTCACCGTAAATACTTTCATTTAGATCTTCTAAAGATTTTATTTCTTGTGATAACTCTATATCTTCAGTCATAGATGATGATAAGCTGGCGAAACTTTGAACTTTATGTAAAAGACCACCAATCTTATTTTTCCTACTCGGACTATACGCCAGATCGCTAGAATTGTTTGGTAAGTTATACACCGTACCTCCAGTTTTAACTAAGTAATCATTCAAGCTTGCTTTTCTTTTGTTGGCCAACATTTTGGTATTATTGTAACTTTGAATTAACCTATTCAAATCAGTTTCTCTAACTTCTTGCTTAGAAACCTTGTTGAACTTCGTGATTAAATTATAAATAGTGGATGAAGAACCAATTCCCAGCAAGATTGAAATGGTTGTGATTCCCATTATCAGAATTTCACTAATTTTTTGATCAATTAACAGCTTTTTGATTTCGGCAGATGTTGAATTCCCAATTGTTTCTGTGTATATTCCAAATCGTGATAATATCAATAACCATAGTACAAATATACCTAGAATTTCTAGGACTTGAAATGGTCTAGGATTTGTTAACCATAATTTACCTGTGGAAATTAAGCTTATAATTATCAAGGGTAGTAGTCCAGTAACAATTATTACTAGTGTATCAATAATTAAATGGAATATCGTAGAAGTGGATGCTGAAAATCCAATCAATTCACATAATATCAAAACCATCAATTCTATACTCAAACTGACAATTGTGCTAAATAGGGTCTTCACCACAAGATGATTTGTATGATTTACAGACGTTTCATATTTAGTGCCAGTCAAATCTTCTTCTTCAAAGTCTGTACTTATGCTTAACTGGAGTACATTGGTATAATATTTGTGATTTACGTCTGAAATAATTTGATTGATCTTTGACCTGTCAAAACGATTTCTTGCCGAAAACTTTTGTATAAGCCAATGGTTATATACGAATCTGTAATTCCATATATATAACCCTGCTACAGGAATCATGAATACTATCAATCCAAATAGATTCATTATGATCTGTTTAAACTACAAACGCGACTAATTGCAAATATGTAGCACTAGAGGTGCGGGTAATATCTGGAGTCTTGAATATTCCAAGGAATGTAGAGTCTAGAGTCAATTGGAAACTGCAAGGCATGAAAACCTATTGGTAGGATGCTTTTAAAGTCAGTCATCTATGAATGGATCTGTTACAGATCTGTGTACAAGTAAGTAATGCAGTACAAAGTGCATGCGATATGGTCGTTTCTAGGGCAATTTATGGAGACAAGCAATTATCGATCACACACCTATTCTAAAACAATGGTTTTAGATACTGCTTTGATATACTCTACTTTCTTAGGCATGTGTAACAAAGCTACCACTATCTCACTACTCCTATTCCAACTCAGTAACTCTCATACTTTGAGGTGCGATTAGGAAAAATTTTCACTGTATAAGTAATTTGTAGTTAACCATAATCACCTAAGGATCAAAATTTCACTTATTTCCGGATAGACCATTTATATAATAGCATAGAACCAGTAAGAATTTCCTAATCAACAATACAAGATGTCGATGAGATTAAGAAGTGAAAAGAAAATGAGGAAACACCTCATTGAACAATTGAAACTTCGTAAGATCAATGGGGCTAGAATAGCACAAGGTTTCAAAACAGAAACTGACTTGATAAATTTAAATATGGGACCCCAAGTTTTCCTTTTCAAGAATCTTTTTTCGGGGCAAGTTGTTTATAGTCAAGTTCCGGCTATTCACCAAGACCAAATTGATGAACAATTTACAAGACCTAATTGGCAAAATCGTAAACCAAGTAGACGTGATGACTTATGGAGAATTATGTGCGTTGGAACTTTTGACAACTATGAATATGCAGTAGCAGCTTATAAAGGTTTGGTTGATTTACGTAAAGCCAGAGATGTAGTGCAAGCTAAAGAAGCTATGGAATTAAGAAGAAAAAACGATGAAGGTAACATCTGGTATAGTGGACAATACAGGCCTACCTGGTCACAAGAATCGATAGCTGATTTGAGTCATGTCATAGATGAATTCGAATTACAAAATACTACATTATTATGGGAGAATTTATGGAGAAAAGGTGACGATGAACACTGGAGATTAGACTTGGTCAATCATGATGATTTACCAGCATTTAATCCAAAATACCAAACAGCCTTCTTAGATCAAATCAGGGAAAAAGCCGTTGAAGAATTCAGCAAACAAAGAAGTGCACCAATACAAGATCCACAAGAACAAGAGGATAAAATTCAAGAACCTGCATTAGCTTAAATCATGTACATAGAAAATATTATATATATAGTGAGATTCTTAGAAGTTCAAATTCAGGTAGTTTTGCTGTAATGAATATAACCGGATACAGTGTCGTATGACAATAAGTCACGTGACTGCGATTGCGATGCGCCTTGTTAAGCCCGCAAGGAAAAAAATTGTCCGCCCAAATACCGACCATGGTTAATGGTGATAATATTGACAAAAGCTCCATAGAAGAGCTGAACAATGCTGAATATGAAAAAACTATCAATTTAGACGATATGAATGAGGATATTACTAGTTTAAGGCTCAAGAGAAGTGAACGTAAAGACTATAGTCCAGATATGCTATTGGATGCTTATGTTAAACCCAAGTTTAGTTGTCATAGATGCCATAGATTGAAGAAAAAGTGCTCCAAAGGATTTCCTAAGTGTACTTATTGTACCAAAACATCCAATGATTGCTTTTATGTCAAAAGACCAAGTAAAAAAACCGTATCAAAAGCTGACGACAATCAACGAGCTGAGACTAATGAATCAAATAGCCATGAAACAAGCAAAACAAGTGATTTAGATAGTATGAAAGTTAACTGGATTCAAAGGGATGGTGAAGATTCTACCAAGTCAATCACTAAATTACCCCCAATCAAAAATATTATTAGCAAAAATCTTTCCATATCATCACTATTAGCTGAACCAGCCAATGATATACCATCAAATGACACTATTTTACTTAAAGCCCAGAAACCAAACTTCAATGACGAGTTTATAAATTTGAAGTCTTTTACAGATTCCATTTTGCCTACTAATTTCGTTTACAATTATTTTCATAATTACGAATACCATTACCCAATATTTGATAACAATATGATTTTAGAAGATATCAGAAAGATAGACTTTAGTAGCGAGAGTATTGTTAATTTTCAAGTCTATTTAATCCTAAGTATTGGGTGTCTTATTACCGATTCAACCAAGAATACTGGATTATTTGATCAGTATTTCAATGATAGTATCATCGAATCAATTATCGATATCACGAACTTCAATCAAGATCATGAAATTGATTTGAATAATTTGAAACTATTGGTTTTGCTAGTCATATACTACTCACACAAGCAAAATCCAAATATTATGACCAATTTGATAATTCTTTTGAATAAATTAACTATGAAATATGGATTTTATAAATTAGAAGCATCAGATCCTTTAAGAATGGAGAAATTAAAGATTTTCTGGTCAGTAGTTAACTTGGATTATGAATTTCATTTTCTCACAGATCTTCCAAGCAAAACAAGTTTGAATCTTGAACAGTTTATAAAATCACCAAAGTCAAAAATCCAACTATTAGATAACTTATTCAGTAACCAATTAATACAAGTTCACTTGCTTCAAAATAAGTTGAATAACCTAAAGCTTTTAACACAAATAACTGATGACACTTTCAAAATCAATTATATAAATATCAACAATCCAATAAATGTTGATTTAAAATCGATGTCACATGAAATAGAAACCTGGAGACATGATTGTTGTAAAATCTTTAGTCAAATATTCATTCATGATGAAGAGTATTTGAAACAGTTTGATCATTTCATCAATTTGAATTATTTTTACTTGACTATTGAGTTGGATCAATTATCATCTACCAAGTCTTCGGAGTTCACGTCCCAATTTTTATATCATTATTTTGCATTGACTTTGACAATTGATAAAAATAAGAACAAATGTGGAATATCATTGAACAATTATTTGAACCTCAAGAAATTATTTAATGTTATTTCTTATAACTTAAAGTCCTTAAAAGATCAAAACTATGTTCACAGTTTTAAGAATAACATCTCGTTAATAATAAACCTCCTACAATTTTTAGATAATAATTACAATACAGTTAATCCGGATTTGATCACCGAATTAGAAGGTCTTAATTCCAGAGGTATTAATAATGAAGATATAGATAGGATCCTTCTGACTATGAGTACATTGGAGAAGTCTCCAACCAGAGCATAATAGAAGTTAATTGTAACATAGAAAAATGTGATGTGTATTTTAATGTATTTTAATGATTGATAATCCACTCTTGAATAGATTTCTATATTTAACAGTAGAACTGGGATCTGTAATGAATTTCAGTTTTTTTGAAATAATTTATTTTATGTTTTTTATTTGAAAACTGCAAGATTTACAAAAAGACAAAGTTTCATTCCCTAACGAAATAATAAAACATTAAAAAAAAAGGGAAAAATTGTAATCCACTAATAATCAAAAGGTCACTTTCAAATGATTTTGTTGCTTCGAATGTGATGAAGATGAAATTATGACCTCTCCTTATATTAAATGGTTGCAAAAAGTCGTGCACGAGGACTTTTTCAAAACAGCGAAACGAAAAAATTTGACTCACAGAAAATTATAGTAAAGATATTCAAAGCACCAATATTAAAGGAATTTTTCCGTAAGATGAGTAGCAGTAGAACCACCGTCCCATTTTCAAGAGAACTTCTTGAACAAGTATTAAAAAGAAGATTCTTCTTCGCACCAGCCTTTGAACTTTATGGAGGAGTTTCTGGATTATACGATTATGGTCCACCAGGTTGTGCTTTTCAAGCCAATGTCATTGACGTTTGGCGTAAACATTTTATCTTAGAAGAAGATATGTTGGAAGTAGATTGTACAATGTTAACTCCTCATGAAGTTTTGAAAACCTCTGGTCATGTTGATAAATTTGCTGATTGGATGTGTAAGGATCTCAAGACTGGAGAAATCTTTAGAGCTGACCATTTAGTTGAAGAAGTTTTAGAATCCCGTTTGAAAGGTGATAAACTTGCAAGAGGTATTTCTGTTCAAGAAGAAGAAGATGAAGACAAAAAGAAACGTAAGAAGAAAGTCAAGGAAATCAAGAACATCAAATTAGATGATGAAGTTGTTAAAGAATACGAACTGGTATTAAATCAAATTGATGGATTCTCAGGTCCAGAATTAGGACAATTAATGCAAAAATACGAAATTAATAATCCTGCCACCGGTGGTAAGTTAGAATTACCAGTTGAATTCAATTTAATGTTTGAAACTGCTATTGGTCCATCAGGTCAACTTAAAGGATACTTAAGACCAGAAACAGCTCAAGGTCAATTCTTAAATTTCAATAAGCTTTTAGATTTCAACAATGAAAAGATGCCATTTGCATCAGCCTCAATTGGTAAATCTTTTAGAAATGAAATTTCCCCAAGATCAGGTTTATTAAGAGTTCGTGAATTTCTTATGGCAGAAATTGAACATTTTGTTGATCCAAACGATAAGAAACATCCTAGATTTCAAGAAGTTAAAGATTTGAAATTAAGCTTCTTACCTAAATCAGTTCAAGAACTGGGTTCTAATGAATTGGTAGTTAAATCAGTTGATGAAGCTGTCAGTTCAGGTATGATCGATAACGAAACTTTAGGTTACTTTATTGCTAGAATTTATCAATTTTTGATGAAGATTGGAGTTGACACTAACAGAGTAAGATTTAGACAACATTTATCAAACGAAATGGCACATTATGCTGCTGATTGTTGGGATGCTGAATTACAAACAAGTTACGGATGGATCGAATGTGTTGGATGTGCTGATAGATCAGCTTATGATTTATCAGTTCATGCTGCCAAGACTAATGAAAAATTGGTTGTTAGACAAGCATTACCAGAACCAATTACTGTTGAAAAATTCGAAGTTAATATTGAAAAGAAGAAATTTGGTCCTAAATTCAGAAAAGATGCTGGTAAAGTTGAAAGTTGGTTAACTACTAGAACTCAATGCGATTTAGAGGACTTAAGTAAAGAATTAAATGCTAACGGTAAAATTGTTTTCAAAGTTGATGGTATTGAAGACAAAGTTGAATTAGACACTTCATTTGTTACCATCGAAAAGATCAAAAAAACTGAACACATTAGAGAATTTACTCCAAATGTTATTGAACCATCATTCGGTATTGGAAGAATTCTTTATTCAGTTTTCGAACATCAATTCTGGTCAAGACCTGAAGATGCCGATAGATCAGTCTTGTCATTACCTCCATTGGTTGCCCCAACTAAAGTATTATTAGTACCATTATCATCAAACCCTGATTTACAACCAATTGTCAAGAAGATCACTGGTTACTTAAGGAAGGAACAAGTTCCTTTCAAAGTTGATGATTCATCAGCCTCAATTGGTAAACGTTACGCCAGAAATGATGAATTAGGTACTCCATTCGGTATCACTATAGATTTCGAATCTGTCAAGGATGAATCAGTCACTTTAAGAGAAAGAGACAGTACCAAACAAGTAAGAGGATCCTTAGAACAAATTGTTGCTGCTATTAAAGACATTACTTATAATGGTGTTAGTTGGAGTGAAGGTACTGCCAAATTAACTCCATTTGAATCTCAATCAACTGATTAAGTTTGCTATATCTTAAATCGTGAAATATATATAAATACTTTAATTTATAATTTGGAATCATTGCCTAATAACTCTTTAAGGAAATTATCGGTTGTCGGAGCTCTACCTAATAGTTCAACTAAATTATCCATCATTTCTTTTGAATTACCACGTTTAAGAATAATATCTCTATATCTGAGACCGTTTTCGACATTCATTGGATCTTGCTTGAACAAGGTGTAGAACATATCAGTGGCAAAAACATCAGAATACAAATAACCATAATAACCTGAAGCATAACCTTTGGCAATATGAGCAAAGGATGCATAACCTGGAATTTTACTATCACCATTCGATAATAAAGTAATATCGTGACGTAAAGAATTCCAAAGTTCATTGACATCCAAAGTTTCAAATTTTTGTTCATCAGATATGGTATGAAGAGTCATATCAAAAAAACCAAAGAATAATTGACGTAAGGTAAACAAACCAATATTAACATTTTTGGACTTGATTAATGAATCAATCAACTCATCACTGATTGGCTCCCCAGTTTGATAATGACTTGATAAAGCTTTTAATTCATTCTTGCTCCAAATCCAAAATTCCAACATTTGGGAAGGTGCTTCAACAAAATCTCTTGGAACCCTTGTACCATGGAATTTAGAATATTTAGTTTCAGCTAATATACTGTGAACACCATGACCTAATTCATGGAAGAAAGTTTCAACTTCACTATGTTTTAATAATGAAGGTTTATCATTAGTTGGCTTAGTAAAGTTACAAACTAATGCAGTAAAAGGTTCATGTCTTACCCCAGTTTTTAAATCTGTGAAACCTGGCCCTAATCCGAAATTAGCAGCGTGCCCATACTTACCTTGTCTTGGATGTAAATCGAAAAATATAAATCCAGAGAATTTAGGTTTTGGCTCACCATATTTGATATTACTGAAAATAGCAAACTTTTTAACATCAGGATGCCAAATTTCTTCTGGTTTTGGATCGGTGATCTTGACAAATCTGATATCAAATAAAGTCTCATAAAATCCTAACATTCTCTTGATTGTCTCGTCGAGAGGAAAGTATTCTTGAATTTTTTGATCATCAACTTGATATTGTTGTTCCAACATTAAGTTGTTATAGTAACTTTGATCCCATTGATACAATTCCGTTTGAGGTTGTAAACCTTTTGATGTCAAGTCATTATTCTTGAGAGTCTTTAATTTATTTAATTCTTTGGTGGCTAAAGGTGTTAATTTTGTTTTTAAGTCTTCAAGGAAATCCAAAACAGTTTTTTGGTTTTTTGCTAATCTTTCTTCAAGAACATATTGGGAATAAGTGTTATAACCCAAAATTTTCGATAACTGATATCTAAGTTTGATGATCTTTTCTAAAATAGGAGCATTTTCTTTACATTTATTTTGATTACCATTGAAGGCTCTTTCACGAGTTTCTTGATTGCTAGCATATCTCAAAACTGGTAATATGTCAGGATATTTATATGTCATTTTATAAAGACCATCGACTTTTTCAAATTGGTCAACAATGTTTTGAGGAACACCATTCAATTCATCGAAAGTGAAAAGAATATGTTCATCTTGTTCATTCAAGTTCTTTGAATAATCAGTTGATAATTCCGTAATTTGCAATTTTATATCTTTGAATTTTTGTCTATCTTCATCATTTAAAGAAAGACCATTTCTTTTGAAATCTAAAAGAGTCTTATCAATCCACCTAGAAGTTTCAGAATCTAAAGATTTACTGTCAACAGTTTCACTCAATTTTTGCCAGACTTCATAAACATCAACTCTAAGGCTTTGTTCAATACTGTGTTTATCTAATTCAACTTCAGCTTTGGTTGAAGCTTCTCTTAAATCTTTGTTCTCCGAAACATAATTATAAAAAGTGATTTGGCTTTCAAGGCTTTGATTTTCATTAATGTAATTGACATAAGGTACCAAAACATTTTCAATTGTTGGTTTTTCAATTGATGCAATATAGTCATGAATCTTAAGTTCGTTATCGATTAATTGTTGCTTGATTGATTCAATTTCTTCAATTGAATGATCCCAACGAGGATATTCTTTTTCCTTAATAATCTTTTGAATGTGTTGTTCGATATCTGAATCAATTGACATTTTAGTATTTACTGACGTTGAGTTAGTTTTGTGGTTTGATAATTCACAAAGGCTCAATCTTAAATTTCGCAGTTAACTGTACGGCACCAATAGTATATCTATATATAGAATTGTGGGGCCACAGAGTGAATTACAATAAGGTTTATCCTTGAAACATTTGTAGATAAGGAGATCTTTATGAACACATTTATTTATACAACATGAGGAATCACAATCATCATTGATATTTCACAACTTCTTCTGGGTGTTTGTTATACATCACAAAACATACTTAGTCAATGGTAAATCTGATACTAAACCTTGCATTCAGAATCTTTAAACAGTACCATACACTTGGAATCAATTGGAAAACTATGATTACAAACAATTGAGTTGTGATTCTGTTTGTATTAAATAAAATTATTAATGATATGCTATTAATCAAAATATGACGTATTATCGATAAAATGGTAATTGGTTTAGAAACTTGATTGTATCTTGATTTCGCTAATTGTATACAACGTGAATTCATACAAAATATGGGGGATAATATACAGATAACGTATAAACTAATGAATATAAACTGATCTATCATTTCTCGCAAAAACATTACCGCCCTCTAGTTTTATATGGCGTTACTTGACCTTATCGTTCCAAGTTCTATAACAAACACCTGAATCTTAATAAGTATCCTACTAAACCCTTTATAACCATTCTACATTCAAATGTTTCAAATGTTTTATGTAACAAAAATTTCTACTAACTTACCAAAATCAATACAATCGCCATTATTTAAATCATAAATATTGACACCCTCCAAATTATAAATACCCTTAGAAATCCCCAAAATCTTTAGGTTGATTTCGAAAACAGAGTTTGGTTCCAAATTGAGTCTTATATCATTATTCAAAACAATAATACCAGTGGTATCCAATTTTAGATGATTGTAAAGAGCTCTAGCACTTGTAATTGATAATTGGGATTGAACAAGACTTTGTGGGTTCACTTGGGTATTACTTAATTGAGGTATTTGATTACTTGAAGAAGGTTGTTGTGAATTACTTTGAATATGAGGACTGGCTTGTATTCTATTGTCCAGTTTATTGACAATCAATGACAAATTCAACTTATTAAATGAATTATTAATCGCTTGTAATTTCCAACTAACGATTTCTCCTAATTTGACATTCAATTTACCTGTAAATGTTAATCTTAATCCGAACAAATTAGAATTAGCGTTAGCTAAATTAACCATGACAGAACTATTGGAATTGAATTTCTTGCTGATAGGTTTTTTCCTCAATAATGATCCAGTTGAATTACTAGCTGTATACTTCAAACTGCTATTGATAGGTGGAGCTATTAAATTGAAATCTATGTATGGTATCCATGATGTTACTATTTCATTACTGATATTATTGCTGAATTTACAAACTTTTAAATTGATGGTAATGTTTAATGGTTGAACAATTTCATCAGTCAAATTAACTAACCTATAGTTCAAGTTAACTGACTCTTCACTATTAAGATATAATGGGTATGTGAGATCATTGAAACTTTCAGCATTACCGTTGAATTCTAGATTGAAATTATTTAATTGGATTTTTAATTCTGGATCATATGCTTTTAATGACTCTGACATTTCAATATTAAATGATGTTAATAAGATGTTATTTTTTCCAGCTGGTTTTGTGGATTTCAATTTGATTATTAGTGGTGATATTATTGGTAATTTCATTGATTTTTTTATTGATCTTGCCATTTCAGGAATGTCTTGAAGACTATCATCAGTTAAAACATTGTCATCTTTAACACTTGCTTGAGATTCTCGTAATGGGAAAGTCTTATCTTGCCACCCATTTAACAAGTTTCTACCTTGAGGTTCAAAATCTGGTAAAAATTCATCTTGAGCTACAATTTTATCAAATTTCGGTATTAATTTCGTGCTTAAAACTAGAAATGGATTATTTAACTTTCTTTTTGGATATGTAACAGGAACTTTGAATTCAAAAAGTTCTTGTTTTGGATCTTCGACCTTACATTTTTTCAATTGGCCCAATTCTAACGACTGAACTAAAAATGAATCTTCATCTGACACTACAGAAATGTCCAAAAATCCTAACATTTTATCTGGTTTATCCGTTATTAAGACATAACCCACTAACAATTCATCGAAAAATATTATTTTTTTTGAATTACATTCATTCAAAGTATTGGGATCAGGTATTATTGGGTCATTATGTAGGAATATCGATATCATTTCTGTTAGTTAGTTTTTTCGCAGATTTGATTTCCAGACGTGTCAAGCGAAAGTAAGATTACATGCCCCAATTACTCCTATGAATGTTATATTACGACTTCTCGTCCGATAATAGAGAAAAAGGAGTATAGAGACAACCCTGAAAGGTCTCAATTGGCTTCTCTCTAAACATGGTTTTATTCACTAAGTGCCATTGAAGACAGAGGTAGTTCGGCAGTGCTCACTATTAATTTGACTTCTTGATCCATTTGAAAAACAAGAGAAACAAACCTGCAGGTTAACCTAGAACAAACTAGTAATGTTAAACAACCTTCTATAGAACAAAGAATGAAATTAATCGCTCGGAAGAATGAACGTTTCCGGTTTCATTCTGATATTCATCGTATTTCATTTTTGCAACCAAAAAAGTAATTTTGTATACACAGATGTAACCGTACCATTTGGTAAGCAGGCAGCAATTGAACTACAAATTATGCAGACACCGTAGCCGTAAATGCAAGAGGGAAAGATCTGCAGTGGAAGATGGGCAACTTTTAAATTACTTATTCGAATTTCTCAAATAGTACAATTCGGCCGGTAGAAGAGAAATAACGGATAATTACAAGAAACTTCACCCCAATTCGCTACAATATTCTTTGACAACAATGGATTGAAAGGTGAAACCGGTACCGGAGGAAAGAAACAAGGCTCTCTACCACTGCAATCGTAAATCCCCAGTTACTAAAAATAAAACTGAAGTGTTTTTTAAGACAAGTCTCAGACAAATGTAAGACAATAAAGACAGAGCTCCGTTTGGATTGTAATCTGTGGCTAAGTGATAAAGTGTGGTGAAGCAAGAGGTATATGCAAGGAGGCCAAACGGACCTCTCATGCACGTTCAGACACAGGTTTAAGAAATGACCAATAAGATTACAAGAAAGTTAATAGATACGGCAGACAATAAGACAAATAACACTTCAAAGTTTGAGCTTTGAAGCAAAGAATTGGTAAGTATATAAATAACAACAAAAGATTAATTTTCTTGATGGCTGACAACGTTGGTTATGAACGATTGATGGTGTGCTGGGATGATCGAAGATTATAAGTTAGCAAAAGTAGTGCATGTCAAATTACTAAAGGATTTGGTGAATCCTAAATGTAGTTTGAATCGACTTGTTACTCAATCCAATATGTATGATAAATTAATTGAGGAATTAATGGTAAGAAACGAAGCAAGGAGGAGACGATTCAACAGGTTGAAGCGAAAGTTAGATTCGGAAATTTCAATATCAGAATTAGAGTTACAACCAAGTATTACCAACTAGGTAATTTATTTATATATATGCATTAATAAATTATGAGTAAATTATAAACAACTTACGAAATCTCTATAAATATGATAAGTACATCCGATACAACAACCAATGGTAGCAATAACGGTTACTCCACCGTACATTGCACCTACAGCTTTAAAAGTTACTAAATTGAATAATTCACCGAGTAAACTATTACCAATAGCCATTGTTCCTAATGGGAAAGTAATTGCCCAGAACCCTGGATGGTAATGGATCAAACTAAAATTTGAAGTAACAGGTTTAACATGTTTTGAATTAGGGTTCTTAGTGAACACTTTCAGTAATACTGAAGTAACAGCTATCAAAGTATTGAAGTAACCAAATGATATAAGGAAAAGACCGGTTAAGCCACACATAACAAGAATGCAGGTACTTAATATTGAAGCATTAGTAGTGGATTCGTTAATTGTGTACTCATTGACTTGTTCAGAGTATTTCAATATAACTTTATCCAAATTCTTACCACATAATAAGATTGAAAATGCCCCTTGACCTAAAAACCCAATAGGAATGAAACTAGTGAAAACTGCTGCAGTTGAAGGAGTTTTATGAATAATGTATCTATGAAATATTAATGTAAGTGAGATGAATGACATAGCCATAGCTACGGCCCAAAGCACGTAGCTAACAATGATCGTTAATATTTGTAAATTTGCTGATGGTAAATCAGATACGAATAATTGACCTGACAGGGAAGTAACTGTTAATGAAACAAGTGGTAAAAGTAAAATAGGAGTGAAAGTGTTTTCGATAACGAACTTCCCCTTTTTAGAATAATTTGATTTTACAATAAATGTGAAGTAAAATACAATAAAACTGGTATAAAGGCAGAACAATACCAGGATCCACCAAAGGACAAATATTCCAATTATAAAATCAGATTTTGTAATGAAATATAATTCATTTACAAGGGAATTGTAACCCATAGCAAAACAACCCATAAAAGGAGAAACCGATGGTTTCAAATGAATATCTCTAAATTTAGAAGGATATTTATAACACAGTATTACCATACTACAAGTCAATGTGAGGAAGAAAAAGATTCCTATTGACCAAATTATGTAACTACAAATCTTCATCCAATGACTGGGGAATGGATAATTATGCAAAATGGCGGATGATATACCGGTTGCCATAACACTTGCAAACCAAGCGGGCGTAAAGTTCTTAAGTAACTTATTATCAAGTTTGTGTATAAGTTTTGAATATGTTGAATTATGAATAGGAGTGCCGTCATCAGTTATGTCACCTGAGCTAGAAGTATAAGCATCATGTACTTTTGATTCCTCATCATCATTAGATGATTCAGTTGTATTAGTTTGGGTAGGTAATGGTATATTTGCAGCCAAATTGGTTGCAATATGTTCCTGATCAGCCATAGTATAATATAATAAAACTGTGGATAACTGTGGCGTCCGACGTGTCGTTAAGTATAAATCGCTTTTTTTTTTTTGCAACCAATTTCCTTGTATAAGAACAGAAGTTGTTAAATATGTTGCAAGTTACAGCTATCTAATAGGTAAATGAATATATGAAATAACTTGAGCTTTATAATAAAAGTAACAATTGTTTTGAATTAAAAAAAAAAGTTTTCAGAGGATACAGGGAAGACGGTGACATTTTGTAAGGCATGACTGACTCAGTTTGCTTTTTTTAGTTACTTTTTCCTTACCAAGAGCGGGATTGAGAACCCGATGTCGCACATAATGTCGGTCACGTAATATCATGTGAGCTGTAGTCATCAACAACTGTGGTTCCTTTTCATAAAAATTTATAGTAAAACGGTTAATTGATGCAGTACTATTTTCAACCAAATCGGGACTTGACAGGGTCTACTAATATTGATGATTTTAACTGAAGAATATCCCAAATTCATTAACGATATTAACACCTAATCTAATTATAGATAAAAATAACACATGGTATGACTTGAGCAAAATAAAGTTCCTAAAAGAGTTAAAATTTACTATCAGGGTTGAAACCCTTGGCGTTAGCCAATCAAAGAGCGCAGGCGGTAGTGGGCGGTGTTTTGTTGGGTGAGCGGTCATCAGGCGGATCGACGATATTTAAGAATGAGGAATCCGCTTCATCACAAATACAAATTCTCAAACTAAAAACACACAAACCACAAATAAAATGTTAACTATAAATAGATCAAATACGCCAAATCTTGATAAACCTTACATTCCTCAACCACAAGAAGATTCCAGTAAGGAACAACAACATCAACAACAACTCTTAGAACACCAACCTGAAGAGGAAATTGAAGGAAATTTAGGTAAACTTATCAATGAGTTAAAAAAGTTATTGGGTAAAAAAGGGTTAGCATCAGATGAAATTGATCATAACAAAATCATCGAGTTGATGGAATCAATCCCATTAGCTGAAGATGATTGGTCAAAATTTGCATTACATGATACTTCAAGAAACTATTCACGTAATGGGATTGTTAATATTAATGATAATGCTAATTTATTGATTCTTTGTTGGTCACCAGGTAAGAGTAGTGCTATACATGATCATGCTAAAGCACACTGTGTTATGAAGATATTGAAAGGTAACTTGAAAGAATCATTATATAATATCAAAGAAGATGACAAGATTTCATTGACGAAAGAAACTGTACTTAAGACTCATGATGTTGGTTATATTTCCGATGATATTGGATTACATAAAATCAGTAACCCAGATTCAACTATGTCAGTCAGTTTACATTTATATACCCCACCATATGCATCATTATATGGATGTTCAATGTATGATTTAAATGGTAAGAAGCATCATGTAGATATGAGTAAATATTATAGTTGGAGAGGTGAAGTTGTTAACAAAGTTGGGTCAACCTGTTAGAAGCTGATTTGATTTTAAGATAAATAATTGCAGTACATACTGAATGTGAAATGTATATCATGAATAGTTCTGATCCCCTCTAATGAGTTTGCAAGATGTAATGTACGATGACGTGTCTTTTAAGACAAAGTAAACATCGGAGTAGTGTCATAATGGTGGTTCAGTTTTAAACAATAACACTATAGCCTCCAAGTTATATAAATACCTCATATTTAGATAAATATCTCATAATCAGTAAAATACCTCATAGTTAATAAATCTCATCAGTAGTAGAAGTAAAGAGTTGTTAACCCGACATATCAGTTATGAACAATAAACATCTAGTTTATACAAAAACAAAAACCAATCATCCAGGATAATAAACACAAGGTTCTATTTCATCATAATTGGTTTATCATAACAGAGTAACCATACATTATAAACCGTTGCAAATTGCAAATCAATGCGGCCTAAGTCTGCGCAAAAATTTTCAGTTCAAGCAACTTAAATAATCTCTCAATACTAAACGTTTTCACAGTATTGAAACTTTAATTAACAATAACAATTGTTACATATCACTTTTAATATAGAGTGATTTTTCCCCAGGGATTTACTTATAAGTTTTACGTGAGCTGCCGCTTGAAGTCTGTAAGTTAGTCGCTCAATTTTATATTGAGCCATCCATTGAATAGGTCTTAAGCCGTTGAAGTATACAAACAAATCCAATTAGTTCCAAACCAAAGAAAATAGAAAATTCTAGACCATAGTGAAAAGATATGACTTTTACACCTGTCAAACAAGAAACCCATAGTGTTAAATCTAACGTTATTAATGCTATGAAGAAGAAGGCTCATAATGATGATAGTGAAGATTCATTTTATGTTGTCGATTTAGAGGAAATTCGTAACACTGTTGAATTATGGAAACGGAAATTACCAGATGTTACACCTCATTATGCTGTCAAATGTAATAATAATTTACAAGTTTTGAAATTGCTCAAATCAATGGATATTAATTTTGATTGTGCCAGTAAAAATGAAATTGGGATGATGTTGGAATTAGGAGTTGATAGTAGTAGAATTATTTATGCAAACCCTTGCAAAACTATTCTGCATATCAAATTTGCCTATGAACATGGAATTAGATTAACTACTGTTGACAATGTTAATGAATTATACAAATTGAAACAATATGCTCCTGAGATGGGGATTTTAGTTAGAGTCATCACTGACGATCAACTGGCTCAGTGTAGATTATCGACTAAATTTGGATGTGACATTATTCAAAGTCAACAAATTTTAGAGGAAGCTAAACGTTTAAATCTTGATATTAAAGGTGTAGCATTCCACGTTGGATCAGGATCTAATGATTTTGATGCCATTCATACTGCTATCAAAGATTCAAGATTTATTTTTGATAATGCTTTGAAATTAGGGTTTAATCCAAGTATCTTAGATATTGGTGGAGGGTTTCAAGCTTGGAATTTTAATGAAAGTTCTTCAATGGTTAATTATAGTTTAGGGAAATTCTTCCCAACTGACTTTGTTGAAAGTTTTGGAATTAAAATTATTGCTGAGCCTGGTAGATTTATTGTTAGTAGTGCATTCACTTTATGTTGTAATGTAATTGCTAAAAGAGATGTGGAACAAGGAGCAATGGTTTATATCAATGATGGAGTTTATGGAAATTTGAATTGTATTATCTATGACCATCAAGTTGTTGAACCTCAACTTTTATCATCAATTGAACATGATGATGTTTTAGAATATTCAATTTGGGGTCCAACTTGTGATGGTCTTGATTGTGTTAAAGATTCGATCAAAGTTCCTAATGTCATTGATATTGGTGATTGGATTTATTTTAGTAATGTGGGAGCTTATACTTTATCAGCTACTACTTCATTCAATGGATTTAATAATGATAATGAAATTATTTATTTAAATCAATAGATGTAATGTTTTTGTAAACATCGTATATCTCTAAATCTCTTTTTGTGGTTTTAGTACCAGCGAGATATGTATCAACCATAGCGTCATTAAGTCCAGACCTACCCGCGCCCGAATTGAAAATATCTGACCTGACCTTAAATCATCGTCTTATCATCTCAATATGAGTACAAGTCCCAATCAAGATAACAAAAGTTCAGCTCAGGCTCAAATATCTAATGCCATAAAAGCTATAAATAAAAAGGAAACCCTTCAAAAAGATTTCAGTCAATATGAATTGGAAAAAGGCGAATTTATAAATACGAAAGAAAGAGCAGTTAAACTGGTTAAACCACCAGCCAGCTACAATCCAGATGATTCTCAAGTTTTCTTGCCCAATGGATTACCAAATTTGCCATTTTTAAAGAACCACTTCTTTCATGAAGGTCGTCTTCGGGAATATCAAGCAATTAGAATCATTAGAGATGCAACTGATTTATTATCAAGTGAACCAAACTTGTTAGAAGTGCCAGCTCCTGTTACGGTTTGTGGTGATATTCATGGACAGTATTACGATTTAATGAAATTGTTTGAAGTAGGGGGTGATCCATCTTCTACTTCATATCTTTTTTTAGGTGATTATGTCGATAGGGGATCGTTTTCAATTGAATGTTTGATTTATCTATACGCTATAAAATTAACTTATCCCGATACAGTTTTCATGTTAAGAGGTAACCATGAATGTCGTCATTTAACTGAATACTTTACATTTAAAAACGAATGCTTACATAAATATAGTGAAACTTTATATGAAGAAAGTATCATGTCATTTAATAGTTTACCATTAGCAGCTATCATGAATAAGCAATTTTTTTGTGTACACGGAGGAATTCTGCCTGAATTAAAATCTCTTGATGATGTTTCAAGATTAGATAGATTCAGAGAACCTCCAACCAAAGGATTAATGTGTGATCTATTATGGGCAGATCCCATTGAAGAATATGATGATGATAATAGTAAAGATACAAAATTCGTAAGAAACTCAGTAAGAGGATGTTCATTTGCTTTTACTTATAAAGCATCATGTGATTTCCTAGATAAGACTGGGTTATTATCAATTATTAGAGCTCATGAAGCTCAAGATGCTGGCTATAGAATGTATAAGCGTACCAAAACCATGGGATTCCCATCATTATTAACAATGTTTAGTGCCCCAAATTATTTAGATAATTATAATAATAAGGCAGCTATCTTAAAATATGAAAACAATGTTATGAATATTAGACAATTTAATAGTTCACCTCATCCTTATTGGTTACCACAATTTATGGATGTATTTACATGGAGTTTACCATTTGTTGGTGAAAAAGTTACTGATATGTTAGTACTGATTTTGAATGTTTGTACTGAAGAAGAATTAAGTGAAGATAAAGCCCAATATGATTATGAATATCAAGAATCTAATCCTTCATCACCAGTTGAATTTAAAAATTTCAATTATCCTGTACCTTCAGGAGTACCATCAGAAACCAATACTCCGGTATCACCTCCTAAATCAACTGCAGCACCTATAAACCTTGATAGTTATGAAGCAAGAAAGACAGCATTAAGAAATAAAGTGATTGCCATCGGTAGAGTATCAAGGATGTATCAAATCTTGCGTCAAGAAACTGACGATGTTGCAAGATTAAAACAATTGAACAGTGGTCAATTACCAAAGGGAAGTTTATTACATGGATCTGAAGGGTTAAAGAGTGCTATAAATAGTTTTGAAGAAGCTAGAAGAGCCGATTTACATAATGAGAAGTTACCTCCTTCGAAGGAAGAACAACTTGTACAAGAAGAACAAAGGAAACAACAAATCGAAAGAGAGATAAATGATGATAATAACAATAGTCCAGTTTTCCGAAGGTTAATTAGGAGATTATCAAATCCACCAAACAATCCTCAATAGTTATGAGACTTATTTAATAATTTATATATGATTCCCCTCTAGCCTAAAGACGGTGTAAATACGACGTACAAACACGATGTACAAAGACGACGTACAAACACCATGTTGCACAAAGACAATAACACAGAAATGAGGTTACGCAAACACTGATACACGTTACACAAACACGACAGTTCCAACGCTCTCCTCGTTTCTATCAACACCTGCTCTACACTTAATCACCTGAGGAAATAATAAAATCTGCGAACTCATGAAGCTAACATCTGAACCAACTACTGAGAACACCATATACTTTAACGAGTATCAGACGTCATTCCCCGAGAAGTATTCCCTTGATGATAAGTTAGTGGTATTTGCCAACGGTGCATTTCATGTGGATATAGTGTCTGTACCCACACTTGATATTATCATCAATGAATCCATACGCGATTTATTTGGGACCATAGTGACGGTCTATGTAATAACAGATGGATTAGTGGTGAGTACTAAAGGTATCGCCATAGAGATCCCATTCAAGTTCATAACATTATATGCATTGAAACAACTGGAGCAACTATTATTACAAATACAACCCAATGAGTTAATTCAAGTCCATTCTACTGAACCAATTGATTATGAGCCAACTATTGATTTAGTACTAAGTCCCCAAGCTGAAAACCATGGTAAGATCTTTAATAAACCAAGTACTTTAACAGAAATATATCAAGCTATGAATCAATGTAGTATTGAAGAAACTCCAGAAGAGGAATCAGCTATATTTGATACTAATGATGTCAATGAAGAAGAATTTGAATGGACCAATACGGGAGATGCTGATGATTTAGGTCAAGAATTCGGTAATGGAGAAGCTGCTATGAATGTTGATATAACAGGACCAATAGCAGGGGTTAAAAGAGGGTTAGAAGATGATGGGATAACCCATTTAAAAAGACGGATATAGCATAATTCGTACTATGTAAGATATTTATAGATTAGACATTGATAAAATTTAAAGTATTCATCACTTTTGCGTTAGGGTCTTTTAGTGTTACTTCTGTGTCCCAAATGGTATACATGTCATTTTCACGGAACAAGATTTGTACGTTCCGCTCCACATAATAATCGCGGACTACAGATCTGTGAACTAATGAAAGAATTCAAACTTCACTTTGCTAAACTTAGTCAAGGTCGGATTATCCAATTGGATGATCCTTACTGGAACAATTATTGGGAAGAACGAATATCACCCACGGATTTAGCGGAACTCAATATATCTGAAATACGACAAGTAAGAGATTCTAATCTTATCAATTATCAGCTGTTAGTATATAAGTTAAGTTATGAGTTATGTAACATAGCCGGAAGTAGTAATGGTAAGGACGATGGTACCAAAGAATTAACATTGACTAAGTATCTTATAAAGTTCGTACCATTTTTGTATGAACTTGATGATGATACTGATAATATCATAAACACAGTTTTTATAAAACCATATAATCCTTTAGATATCGTATTACCGGGATTAAATAATGATATAATAGCAACAATTAACACAAACACAAATATAAGCAAAGGTAAATCCACAAACACAAATCCATTCAATAACACAAGGACATTAGCAGAGAACTTAATGTCATCAATAATCAAATTACTTTTCATATCCAACTTTACAATTAAATACAGTCTGATATGGGAACCTGGTATTGGCCATATTAGTAAGTATGAGCCACCAGATTTGATCCTAGAATGCAATAGATCATTATTAATCAACTTATTACTTGTCTTGTGTTCAAATACGATGTTTCATAGTCCCATAAACGTCGTTAACCATGGCAGTATTTTCTTATCAATTCTTGTAACTTCTTTAAGTAAACAAGAAATAATCAATTTAACCAACTCCCTATTGAATGTGATGTGTAGAACTACAAGACAAGACAGTATGAGGAATTTTACTGATGGTTCTATAAAGACGAGTAGATACACATATATTAATAATTGTATACAATTATTAACAATGATGGTGATTTATCCCCTTAATAAACCTACTTTGGTTCCTTATAAGACTAATAGCAATTTAATAAGATTGTATGTATCAAAATTATGTAAGACTAATGAACTTTTATACCTTGGGTCATGTTTAGTTAATGGTATGAAGACAGAGGGTGGTGTTCCCTGGATAACTGAATTGATAATGATATTATGGGAATTATTGCAATGTAATAATAAATTTAGACTTACAATATCACCGAAGTTCTATACTGAGATTTGTTTGGTGACTTTACAATTGATCAAAAATGGAAGATCTCCCAAATTAGGTGGATTATTTTTATTGTACTTAACCCAATTAGAATCAGCAAGTGATTATCTTATGGAATATGATGGAAACCTCGAAACCACAAGAGATTTGATGGTAATGCAAATTTGTAACTCTTTAACAAAGATGAGAGATCATTTACTATCAACGATTTTAGTTACCATTCTATATAACATAATACCATTAGTATCCACAAAACCATTTCCTGGTACAAATAATCATGCTAAGAAATTGACAAACACAAATCCAAATGGTGGATTATCTTATGGTGCCTGTACTGCTATAACAAATTTGATACTGAGATTCTCAACTAGAGGCTTCTTATTAAAGCATCAAGATAACAATGAACTTTTAGCTTTGGTGATAAGAAGTGTTTTCATGGCTAGTTTAAAAAACGATAGTGGTAGAATGTTATTATTTTCCATGTTGAAAAGTGAAAGGGTTTATGAACAGGTTGATTTGGTTATAAGTGGGTTGAATGAGTATTTTGTGAATGGGGTGTTGAATAGCGAATTAAAGGATAAAGTTGAAAATGGTAGGATTGATGAAGGTGTAGAGGTTCAAACTGTTTCTACACCACAATATGAAACTTTGCTGCAAACCACAGATTCTCCCAGTTTGCCAAAAAATGGACAAAATCCACCAACACCAGGACAAAACCCAACAACAGGACAAACTTCTGAAATATCACAAGAAAGTTTACAAACAGACCAGAAACTCATAGAATCATCACTTAAAGCTTCGTCACCTTTAGGTATGACAAAAAAATCAAAATCAAAGCAACGTAAAGATTTACCTATAAGTAAGACTTTTGGAGCACTTTTACCTCTTAACATTATAATCACTATCCTTATTCCACAATTGAAAGAATCAGTATTACATGTTTTGGAGACAAGAGTTGATACTTTTGAAATTATAGAACACCTACAACAAAAGGATGTCAATCAAATGCTTGATACAATTTATATCCCAATTTATATGAAACAATTTAAACCTTTAAAGTTTAATTGGCTGCATGTATCATTAGGCTGGTACTTACTGATACTTTACCATGATATTTACTTTAGTAACGATGTTATAAGTCAATTTCTTGGTACTAAGAATAAACTCATACTGAATATAACATCTATGATGTCGTGGAAATTCTTCCAGAAAAGTTCAGAACTGGAATATACAAAACTAGAAACTATGGAAACCATAAAGTATGTCAATGATTGTAGTTATAGCAAGATTCCTGGTTCTTCAATCAAATTATTTCACGTAGAGGAATCTGTAGGGTTTTTTGATATTTTAAATTCTAAGTTGAATGCTCCAGAGAAACCAGCATTAACTAGTAGATTAAGTGATTTGAGATTAACAGGAGTTAACTCAGTAAACACTACACCACCCAGAACCCCAAGAGAAGAACCTGATCTGTACTTTCCTACAATCAAAAGAGGTAATTCTGTCAGCTCCTTACAATCATTAAATACTTTGAATAGGTCAAGGACTCATACTCCGAGAAATTCCATTAGTTATTCCGACAACAACCCTTAATGCAGGACTAGAATATACTTAGAGTTGATTTTTATTGTAGCTACTACCCCTACCTACGCTTCTTTTGTACTAATGTAAACCCATCATCATCAACAATTGGCTCTGGCTCGTCACGTGGCTTTGATTCTACTTGCATATCATTGCCATCTATTTCATCACCCTCCTCTTCGTCATCTTCACTATCGCTTGGATTGTTTGGATCTGATCCTACTTTGACTTGTGTAGCTTGCCTATTCTTTTGTGCTTGTGACCATTTTTCATACATGACCTCAATTTCGTCATACTTATCATTAGCAACATCTTTAAAAAATTTCATGATTAAAGCACCAATCTCCAAAGCTGAATCGTTATCAATTTCAACATCAAATTCATCGACCATGGCATAAAGCAAAGTCTCCTCTATTAATTGGATATCAACGGCTTTTGATTCAATAAATAAATCGACTATAAGCCCACTTATCCAATCTCTTTTGTCATTAGATAATGGCCCACCCCATTGATTGTCGACTGCTATAGTGAGTTCTTCCCATTTATAAATGGCCATACATACTGCCAATTCAAACCTGGCCTGTTGACGTTCGTTATTGAATCTTAGACTATCTGTAGGAGATTCTACGTAGTCGGTAGGGTCTATTTGCATGATGAGATGAGATGAGTTCGCAGTGAGGTTGATGTCATAGATAACAGAGTGGAAGGAGGAATGTTGAGAGGGTGGAAGGTTTAAGAAACTTTTACTACAGAGTTTGAATATCGTATTTTTTTAAGAGTCTGTATATTCCCATTTTTACCTTTTTTTAGTTTCCAAGGCTTGAAAACTTCACAAAAAAATTCGGACAGAAATAAAGACAAAATCACGTGCATACCACATGACAAAATCAAAAAAATGATTTATTCATCTATAAAACTATAAAGGTAATTCATTTCCTTCTTCATTGAAAAACTTACCAGTTTGTTCTAAAGTAGCTTCATCGATGATCTTAACCAATTTATCAGCACTAGTTTGAGCACTAACAAAGTTATCAGCACCAAAGGCAGCTTTAGCTTCAACACTCATATCAGTATCAACAAAACCTGGGTGTAAAAGTAAAGTAATAGAATTCTTTTGAAGCTTTTCATCTGAAGTAGAATTTTCAGTAGATACTTGTTTACCAAAATGATTAACAGCACCTTTAGAAGCACCATAAGCATTAGCCATTGGAACTTCAAGGGCAGTTGAAGCAACTAATGATGATAAGAAAATGATCTTTTTGTGATCAACAGTTTCAGATTTAAATAAATATGGATAAGCAGCTTTATAAGTTTTAGCAGCACCACCAACATTAATGTTAAAGATTTCACTGTATTGATCTGGATTATAATCATAAGATTTAGCTAAAAATTCAGTACCGATGGCACCAGCATTAACAATCAAATGATCAATACCAGTTGGTGAAAATTTGTCAATTTTTTTGAATTCTTGTTCAAATTCCTTGTATGGTTGAGTAACATCAAGAGTTAAAAGTTTTAAGTTCTTATAACCTAATTTTTCAACTTGTTTAGCAGTAGCATCATTTCTAACAGTACCAATAATCAAATTGTTTGGATTTTGAACAAGATTTTGAACGAAGGCAGCACCGAGACCTTTGTTAACACCAGTAATTAAATAGACAGCCATTTTTGTTGTAGTTTTTTGTAGTTTTTGTTTGTAAGTTATTGTTTGTTTATCGATAGGATAAAGATGATAGACTTAAAGGATATTCGATGTCTTTATATACCAATTTCATTCTCCTCTAATTTGTAAGCCATTTCGTACGTTAAAAGTCATAGCGTAAGCGGTTCGCCAGATTTGCTTAATGTTAATGATATTAATTAATCGGCCAACTTTTTGCAACCGCAACTGATTACATAAGTGCGGCTAACTGAATTTGTAATCACGAGTAACCGATGCATTTCCGGGGGAAAGCCTTAGATTACTAAAATTTCTGGAGATGATTTGTTAAGCATCGAAGGTGTTCAAGGTAAGGTGTTGAAGGTATCGGAGGGTGTAGTGTTATATACAGGAGAGTTTCTTGGGTTCTTTTTGTCTTGATTTTATTTTGTACCTTAAATGTATATCACGTGATACACTATTATATACTATACACTCAACACACCCTACAATAACCTTGAAACATCAGGATCTTTACGTAAATTTACCAACACCTCCTCATGACTAACATTCAACGATATCAACTTGTATCTTTCACTCTTTATATTCTGAGAATTGATCACACCGTTTTCTGCCAATTCTAATACCACAAACCTGAAATCATCAACCCGAAGATTATTCTGATTTCGTATACTTATATCCAGAATAGGATACTTACTCTCTAAAACTGGTAATTGAGTCAAAGTAAGCAACTGGTGAATCTCATCAATTATATCACCCATTGGGTTCTCATTTAAACCTGATCGTTTCATCCTTAATAGAATGGCTACAAGTACAAGTTTTGAAGTGAATGATAAGGTTGAGATATACTTAGCAATAGGAGAATTTAATGATTCATTTATGGCCTTTGAAATGTGTTGAATTTTGACTTCAAATGTGGTGTCTTGATCTTTAAGTTGTTGAGCAGAGAATTCTAGTTCTGCCATTTCAACTGCTCTTCTGACGATTTGTAATGCCCTCCTGGCATCTCCACTTACACTTGCAACTTTTCTTGATGCAAAATTTATGGCGTCTTTACTGATTTGAATCTTGGAATTAGTCAGGGTCAACAATTCCAATCTATGTTCGATAATTCCTGATAATTGCTCAAATGTATAACCAATGAACTGTAATCTTTTCAAACCTAACCTTGATGAGATTTTGTTACTAAGTACTCTTTCAGGTAAATCCATGGTATTGGCAACTGCAATTACAATAAGCTTGGAATCAGGATACGTGGGCCAATTGAAAAAATTGTACATGACGTTTTGTCTTGCAGTTACAAATTGATCTAATTCATCAACCATTACCACAATTGGTTTCTTTAAGTCTGATGCATTCTTAAAATAGGCATCTAGAAACATCGCAGCATGAGATGATGACACTGATACCCCCGAAATTGCATTCCATAGATAATCATAAGCATCAGTTGGTGATATTAATTTTAAGGCATTGATCTCAATATACTCAAACTCATTCAATTCTCCTAATTTAGCCAGTTCGATCATCTGAGTCATAACTTCCCTAATAGTAGCAGTCTTACCAACTCCTGGAGTCCCACTAACATATAGACAGCATCCCAGTTGTTGAGAAATAGCTTGTTCAATGTGTAAATATAAGGACGTAAACTCATCTTCTCTACATGGTAAAGATTGTAATTTTGTGGCAGTATGAAGTTTCTGTTTTAAATCCTTGAATGCTTGGGAATATGTATCAAGAAGCTGATAATCATCTTCAGTTGATTTACTTTTTCGTTTACGTGGTGAAGGTGAATTCGAAATTGTGAAGTTTGGAGCTGGAAGTTTTTTCATGATGACTTTCTTATTCCCTATAACTTTCTGAATGAAGTTTAAACTGTCATTATCAGGATCACCAATGGTTTTAAGGAACCTCTTCTTACTAAATTTGACAGGACTTATAACAGAAGGTTTCCTAGGCAGTATAAGTTTAGGTCTACCTCTTTTCCTTGGAGATTCTGATGGTAATTTCTTAGGTGTAAGATTCTTTTTTCTACCTCTTTTTCTTGGAGATGTTTCTTCCACATCCTGATCAGAATCGTTGTCATCTTCACTCAGATCGTGATCAGAACCATCATCATCTTCATTCAGATCTTGGTCTAAATCTTCATCTTCAGAATTCTTAGCATCCACATAGTCATCCAGGTCCACATCACTTTCATCTGATAAAAATGGATTACTTCTACTAGACTTAGGGGCTCTCTCTTTAATAGGTCTAGGATCCATCAAATCTCTTAATCTCTCTATTACTCTGTTATTACTTTTAATTATGGATATTGCATCATCCAATTGCAAAGGTTTTATGGTGTCACTAATACTCTTATCACAAACAAATGTTTTAAGGGCCCTATCAACTTCACTTGATACTTCACCTGGTATTTCACCAAGTACCTCAATGCGATTGAATACTTCCAGGACTGGGATTCTCATACTTGATGAACTCAATAACAATTCATTATCCTTCAATGCCTTAAGCTCCTCTTCATTCACGTCAGGATACTCATTTTCTTCTATGTTCTTGGAATGCTTGTACACAAATACAATGAGCATGATATGATCTATATTAACCTCAATTTCAAGTAGTATACCATAAACCTTCTTATCATGATGATAGAATTGAATTGAATCACCGACCTTCAAAGATAGATTATCTTCAGATCTTAGCAATGACACAGAAGGTTTGAAATGCCTTGTTCTTCGAGGAGAATCATTCGAATCTATTAGTTTCCAAGTCATTGGTACGTGGTGTAAATCTGCGATCAGCTTAGGTCTACAGTTAGTGCGAGGCTCGATCTACAATTGAACTCATCTATAAGTTAACACTGTTAAACTATATACTATTTACTTATTAAACTTCTTCTTCATAATTCATTAAACGTAACTCTCTCTATATAATAATATCGGTTCACCGACATTGACAATCTCTTCCAAATTCAATTTCAAATCAAATGCTTTCGATAAGATTATCTTGAATATCTTTTGAACATTGATAGAATGACTTGTCAGACAGAAAATCACAGGGCTCTTCATTGCTTGACTAAACTTCTTTGCTTGTTGAGTTATTTCAAATTGATCTTGTGATGGCAAATCAATAAATTCGTCATATTTGGTCCCAACTAAGAAAGGTATAGCAGTTTTATTAAACCCTCTAACTTGCCTATACCATTCCTTGATTGAATTCAAGGTTGATTTTCGGGTTAAGTCAAACATGAATAATATCGCAGTGGCATCATTAGACACCAATGGTAACATATTTATGAATTCTTTTTGTCCACCTAAATCCCAAATCGAAAATGTTATTATGGTGTTCTTGATTTTGATGGTTTTATCCATGAAATTCACACCTAAGGTTTGAATGTAATCATCATCAAATGTTCCTTCAACGTATTTAACCATGAGTGAAGTTTTACCAATCTGTGAATCTCCAATAAGGCCTATTTTCAATGCCACTCTATTGTTAGTATATCTGTAACAGGTTATAACGGGTACTAGTAACTTTGAAGACTATGCAATTCTGTGGAGTCGGGGATTCATGTGGACGAGAATCTTCAAGAATCCACTGCTAGTGGCTTCTTTGTGGTTGTTATACATACTGATTATCATTTTCTTCTTCCATATTGAGATAACCGAATTTGATCTGTTTACAATTCGCGTTGTTTAGTGTTAAAGATTTCTCGTCTCACCAGTGGTGAACTGGGGTAGGAGGGTCGGAGGGTCGTACCTGAGTCGTGCTGAGGTTCAGTGGTAGTATTAGACATTCATTTATTATAGAATTATTCTTTTATTTTTGGATTTTTTACGACATGAACCTTTATCGATGTATCCAAGGTAAGTGTTTTCATTGGTCACTTCTTTAGAAGCGAAATTTTGATTCCTTTGGTCAATACTGTATTCACTATTCTCACTATATCCACTACCATCACTGCTATAGTCACCACCAGCCTCCCCTTTCTTCAAAATCCCACTTCCAATCAATACCCTCCTAAGTATGTCAACTTCATTCATCACCCCATACTCACTTACTCTACCCATCTCCGTCAATAGCTTCTTATGACTCTTATATATCAAAACATACTTATCATTCACCATACTCTCTTCTCTACCTTCAGGCTTGAACTCCTGAATCTTGAATACATGATAAAGCAACAACTTAAGTTTGGACTCGATTTCATTACACATCCTTCCAAATCCATTCATACTGGAATATTGCTCCATTCTAATATAATCTTCATAACTCTGATTCAAAAATATCTCCTCTCCTCTCCTATAAGCTTCAACAATCTGACGAGAAACAAACCCCATTGGTCCAACACAACTCAAATACTTATCCCATAATAATTGATCAGGCATAAAATATGGTTGCTCCATTCGTAGATTATAATCTTCTCCTTTCTTCTTATAATACTGTAGTTTATACTCTTCAAACGATGGCAAACACTTCTGATTAGACTTGAACCCCCCTTTAGTTTTGTCAATAACCACAAAACTAAACCTCTTATATGGTTTAACAACCCCCAAATTCATCAATTATGTATTTGTGGATGACTACACAAAATGGTTGCAAATAATCCTCCTGTATATAACCACACAGGGCTTGTCCCCTAAGATCCTCAACTCCAATAAACGCGTCACAAATACTTCTCATTACCTAATCCAATCTCAGTAATTCAACGTCAATGGTAGTAAATACCGCGATAATTTACCACCACCATGGCACTAGCCTCATAGAAGCCCTCACACGACACTGGCACTACAATTCTCATTGAAAAATTTTTCAGAAATTTAAAATCTAATTTTTTCTACTTTAATAGATAATGGCAGTTGGTAAAAATAAGAGATTATCCAAAGGTAAAAAAGGATTAAAGAAAAAGATCGTAGATCCATTCACCAGAAAAGATTGGTTTGACATTAAAGCCCCATCAACTTTTGAAAACAGAAATGTTGGTAAGACTTTAATTAATAAATCAACTGGTTTGAAAAATGCTGCCGATGGATTAAAGGGTAGAGTTGTTGAAGTTTCATTAGCAGATTTACAAGGTAGTGAAGATCATTCCCACAGAAACATCAAATTAAGAGTTGATGAAGTTCAAGGTAAAAACTTATTAACTAATTTCCATGGATTAGATTTCACCAGTGATAAAATTAGATCATTAGTTAGAAAATGGCAATCATTAGTTGAAGCTAACGTTACTGTTAAAACTGCTGATGATTACGTTATCAGAATCTTTGCTATTGCTTTCACTAAGAGACAACAAAATCAAATCAAAAAGACTACTTATGCTCAATCATCTAAATTAAAAGAAATTAGAAAGAAAATGATTGAAATTATGCAAAGAGAAGTTTCCAATGTTACTTTAGCTCAATTAACTTCCAAATTAATCCCAGAAGTTATTGGTAGAGAAATTGAAAAATCAACTCAAACCATCTATCCTTTACAAAATGTTCATATTAGAAAAGTTAAATTATTAAAACAACCTAAATTTGATTTAGGAGCTTTATTAGCTTTACATGGTGAAGGTAGTACTGAAGAAAAAGGTAAAAAAGTCAAAGGTGGTTTTAAAGATGTTGTTTTAGAATCAGTTTAAGATTATCGATCTTTAGATTAATATATAAATTCGTACATAGCGAGGCTCTGTGTGTTTGTGTGGGACTCTTGTGCTCTGCTCTTTGTAAAGAGTCTTCGGGTGTTGGTAGATCTCGATGTTGATGGGATCTTCATAGATAGAATAGTACTAAAGCAATCGTTTATTCCAAAATCAAACTAACCTATCAAACCTATAAGTCATAAGTAGAATCAATAACCAACCCAAGGTTAATTGGTGTACATGCATCAGGTACCGATGTCCTATCTTGGTAGTTGAATAAGCCATAATCATCAATATATCCATATGGGGTATTGACTCCTTTACATGCATAAAACCCTGTAGATGTACCATTGTAAATCAATGCACCATTACCAACAGTGAACTTATCATTACCATCATGGTTAATGAGGGCCACATTATTTTGAATGTTTAACCCAAATGTATGATCCCCATCAATTGCTGAAATGGTAGTAGTATCTAAGTCATATTTGAATGTTGCAACATCTGAAAACGTACCAATTTTAGCCCAATTCCAACTTCCTCCAAGCTCAGAATTTCCTAATCCATAACCATCAATTTCTGTATTAGGAGCTTTGACTCTAACACCCACCATAATGTATTTAGCATTGACTGAAGCAGCAATAATAGCACTAGTAACTAAAGTAGATAATTTCATTTTTGTGTTTTCTGTGTTTGTGTTTTTGTGTTTTTTGTGTTTGTGTTTTAATGAATAGAAAAAAGGATTCTTTCACTCATTTATATAGCTGAAATCATTCTTATGATCCACATATACGCCCATACATTTCCATAAACAGACAACTTGTCCGAAATCAAAACACTTTAAGCCCCTTTTATGAACGGCTTTAATCATCCCCACTATTCTAGATCGATCTAAAACATGTGTACCTGAACAATGCATAAACATTATTATTATTTTTAGTTTATTTTTAGATTTTAAAGCTTCTATGCATCTTCGTAATTATACATATTTATTCTATTTTTAGATAGCATGATATTACATAATTATCTACTGCGGCATTATGTTTTCGATGCATTAGTCGAATCTAGTACAGGTTTATCAAATGTAAATAGTATATGTGCTTATCTAATGTATGTGGGTTTATTTATAGAAACGTTTAGTTAGAGCATGCGTGGGGCGTGCATGGATCAAGTTAAAGCCGTTGATGAGATTAGATGGTTGATGAAGTAACGGTAGTTGGTGGTGTGTTTGTTGATAGTAGACTAGTTACACAAACAGGAAATGGGTATGTTTGATAAAATTATTAGAAGTCAATATGGCCAATATGATAGATCATAGAAATGTAAAACCGTATATCGGATTAGTTGATCAGATCAGGTACGATTAGTAACTATAGTTGGACAATCTTATCAGATCAAACCAGTAAAATCTTTCACGTAATCCCATACAAATATTAACCAGTACCAGATCAATCCCTCCCAGAAGCTGAAATCAGATTGACAAAAGTTTAACCACAGCAAACTCGGTTAATGGTTGCAAAAGCTAACAAATTTAACGAAAGTACCAATGACCACAAACCCTACCGCAACCCACTGCCAACTGCCAACTGCCAACTACCACAAACACACCACAAACACAATTCTTAACCCTTAAACACAAACCCAAACCTCCCACCATTGATGTCATCAACTCTAACTAAATTAGCACCACTAAATTGCCATTGTTTGCGGCGCAAAATTTCAGTGTGTCGATTCAATTGCTGTCGCACTGAAATTCATCCATCTGTACAAACTTGTGGATATGACTGAGGTATGTAAATGATGATTTATGAATGTAAATAAATGATCCTTGTCAAATGATATAGCCATTGGATTATTTTTAGCATAAGATAACCAATTGACTGTTTTTTCCCGCTGAAAAACTCATCATTTGTCAGAATTCATTACCCTTAACCCTCTGTACTAACATATTAATAGGAACAAAAACTTCGTCAAGGGATCCCAAATGGACCCAATGAAAACATTGCAGAGGTAAAAGACTACAACAAGAAAATAAAGGATGATAGCAAAAATCTTAATCCACCAGTTGACGGATCCAAACACAAACCAAAAGCTCCAAAGCCCCTGATTAGGCAAAGTTCAACTTTTAGTTGGCAAGACGTTGGAGCATGGGATGGAACCGTTTATGACGATAAGAAGAAATTGTTAAAGATCTTAAAGTCGATTGAAGGATATGTCATGGATCATTTCTATGGTGATTGGTATTGGAATTGTGCTATAATGATTGGAACTTGTTTCTTTTCATGGTTAATTGCCAGATTAGGATTTGGGATTTTTTCACTTTTGATTGTATTATTAGGAACCAATTCAGCTTATAGATTAGAATTCAGAAGATTCAACCGTGATATTCGTGATGACATGACAAGAATTCATTCTTCAAATCGTTTAGAGAATGAGTTAGAGACTATGGAATGGCTTAATTCATTTTTAGATAAGTTTTGGGTTATTTATATGCCAAACCTTAGTGACCAAGTCAAATACATTGCTAATGAGATCTTAAAAGATCAAGCTCCAGGTATGGGAATTGAAAAAATCTCATTGGATGAATTTACTTTAGGATCTAAAGCTCCAAGAGTTAATAGTATTAAATCTTATACTATGAAAGGACAAGATCATATTGAAATGGATTGGGCCTTTAGTTTTGCTCCTAATGATACTGATGATATGACCAAGAATGAAATTAAGAAAAAGATCAATCCAAAAGTTGCATTAGGTGTTACAGTTGGTAAAGCCTTCATTTCCAAATCATTACCAATTTTAGTTGAAGATATGACATTTACTGGACGTATGAATATTAAATTGAAACTTACTGAAAATTTCCCTCATGTTAAGATGGTTAGTGTTCAATTCTTAGAAGCACCAACTATTGATTATGCATTAAAACCAGTCGGGGGTGATACTTTTGGGTTAGATATCATGACATTTGTACCAGGATTATCATCATTTGTTAATACCTTGATTCATGGAACTTTAAGACCAATGTTATATGCTCCAAATTCTTTAGATATTGATGTTGAAGAAATCATGGCTCAACAACTGAATGATTCAACTGGTTGTGTAGCTGTCACTGTTAAGAGATGTTTGGCTTTAAAGACTGGAGCTAACACTAAAGAGAACAGTATTAACCCATATGTTCAAATGAAATTAAGTTCTAATGGAGATGTTGATGAAAAGACCAAAGTCAAGAAATCCATCAATGATCCAGTTTTCATGGATACCAAATACATTTTGGTCAACAATTTAGATGGTAACTTCTTAACTTTCAATGTCTTTGACTTTATAGCTGACCAACCAAATGATAAGTTAATTGGATCAGTTGATATTCCATTGGTTGATTTATTACAAAAGGAAGTTCAAGTTGGATTAACTAAGAATATCGTCGAAAGTGGTAAAGCCGTTGGAAAAATCGAATTTGATTTAAGATACTTCCCAACTATACCACCATTGACCTTGGATGATGGTTCTAAAGAAGAAAATACTGATCTGGAAATTGGTATAATGAAAATCAATTTACATAGTGCTGCTAATTTGGAATTATCAGAGTCAGTGTTTGGGTTATTGAATCCTTATGCCGAAATTTATATCAATGATGTGTTAACTAAGACATGTAGAAGATTAACCAAGACCAATACACCATCATGGGATCAACATTTTGAATCATTAGTCACTCAGCAATCAGAAACTCAAATCATGATTCTCGTTAAGGATTCAGCCAATGATAATATTGTTGGTAAGTTGGATGCCAATTTACAAGATTTGATTTTCGAAAGTTCCAGAGGCCAACAATGGATCACATGTCCACCAGTTAAACCTAATGGGGTCAAACCAAAGATCAAAATTACTGCTCAATGGAAGGCTCTTGGTATGACTGACGAGAGAGCTGTCAATTACAACTTCAATGCACCAATTGGTGGATTAAGATTACATATTCGTAATGCTAGTGATTTGAAGAATTTAGAAGCAGTTGGGGAAGTTGACCCATATGTTAAAGTTATGGTTAATGGTAAATTAAGAGCTAAAACTAATACCATTGGTGAAACTGTTGATCCAATTTGGAATGCTGTTTATTTCTTCCCAATTGATAATGAAAACCAACATTTGTTATTAAGTATCATGGATGCTGAACCTGAAGGTAAAGACCGTAGTTTGGGATCATGTGCCGTTCATGTTAAAGAATTTGTTAAGAGAAATGAACTGGGTAATTATTTAGGTTATGATGGTTCTAATGAAATCATCGAACAACCAGTGTTGTACAATGGTGATAACAAAGGGTATTTATCATATAGTGTATCATTTGTACCAAACATTTCCATCATGACTCACAATATGATTAAGAATAAGACACGTTATGAGAAGCATTTGAAGGATATTGAGGATAAGGCCAAAGAAAAGAGAGAACGTGATGAAAAATTAGTTAAAGAAAATCCTAATGAATATGAATTCATTGAAAGTGAAGAACCTGATGTCCCAATTCCACCAAGAATCGCTATGCCATTAGAAGATATAATCAAATATCGTGCTGGTACAATGACCGTTACTATCTTAAGAGGAAGATTCACTAAAACAGATTTGTTCTTACATACATTATTTGATGATAGTGCATTCCCAAGTGGGGTCAGTCCAAAGGTTGAATCTAGAACTTTAAATGTTGCAACTTCAGCTCAAGGGTTTATTCGTGATTTACCAAATTCGAAATTGATCTTTAGAGTGGCTAAAAGGTTAGAGGTTAAAAATGTAAAAGATGTGGTATCAGAGAAGATCTTTTCTACTATTGATATCTTAAAGAAATCCTATGAAAAACCAATTGAATTGAATATCAATGAAGGTAACACTATTAAAGTCCAATTAGAGTTTATTCCATCACCAATCAAATTACATCCATTAGATACGATCTTGGATGTTGGTAATGTCAAATTAGAAATCTTACAAGGGCATGATATTCCAGCAGCTGATAAGAACGGTAAATCTGATCCATTAGCAGTTGTCAAATTAGATGGAGTTGAAATCTTCAAGACTGATAAGAAACGTAAAACTTTGGAACCAATTTGGGGTGAACAAATTACATTCCCAATATTATCAAGATCAAGACAAGTGTTATTATTGGAAGTGTATGATTGGGATTTGACTCATGATGATAGATTATTAGGAAGAGCCAATATTGATTTATCATCAATTGAACCTCATTCCGTAACTCCATTTACGGTTAAATTAGATACTCAAGGTACTATTGATTTAAGAGCCACCTTTGGACCTGATTACGTCAGACCAAAAGTTGGAGCTGCTGGTGGATTACCAATTGATTTGAAAGATGTTGGTGCAGTACCATTGAAGGTTGTTGGTGGTGCTACTAATATTGTTGGAGGAGGAGTAGGTTTAGCCAGTGATGGAATAACCAAAGGAGGATCATTCTTAAAAGGTATAGGTAAGAGATCCAAGAAAAAGAATAGTGACAATGGTAATGAAGGTGATTCTACTTTGAATTCTATTGCTTCTAAACAAGATAATAGTTCACAATACACTGGTGATAATGGAAGTTTCAATGGATCTTCAACTCCAAGTGTATCACCATCCAAGAAGAATTCTAATTATGGTAATGATGTTCAAAGTAAAAGATCACATGGTCAACCAAAATCTGAGAAAGATAAAGATGGAAAGGATGACAAACATAAAGAAAAAGATGAAGATGCACCACAACCAAATGTTAAATTACCAAATGAAGAGAATAGAGAAGTTGTTAATACTGTACCTAATGTTCATGCTGAATCATTACCAGCACCACAAAGACCAGGATTTGGTAGAGAAAGAAGTGTTAGTGCTGCTAGTCATTCAAGTTCAGCTGCTAATGTTACAGCTGGTTCAATTGCTAGTTCAATCAATCCAAATGCTATACCTGGTAGAATCAATATTATTTCAGCTAGAAATTATGATTCTAGTAGTTTAGAAGTTAAAGCTATCTTGAAAACCCCTAAGAAGGCCAAAGAAATCTTCAAGACTAGAAGTACTAAATTGGATAAGAAATTAGGAGTTTTCAAATGGAATGAAGGATCTCCATTCAAGGCAAGTTCAGATTCTACTTTGGTCTTATCAGTAAGAGAACATCATACATTTGGTAAGAAGGTTGAAGTTGATAAATTTGAAGTGCCATTACTGGAAGTGTTGGATAAGAACAATGATGAATTGAACTTACAAGGCAGTGGTGTCTTAACCGTCGGACTTACTTATTTAAGTACTTAGGTGTAGTGTAGACAGTGATATGTAGTAAAGACAATATATGTTAAATGAAAGAATATGTCGATGTGATATGATCACATGATCAAATCTCTAATTCTAACACTAAAGCAATTCCTGCATGAAGTTTTTACCCTCACATCTCACTTCATCACATGACACAGTGACCGTCTTTTTCATATCCTTCGCACGACTGAAGTTTTTTCAAAAATTCAGGTTCTCATTTTTTGAAAAATTTTAATCTAACTACAATTAAAGATGGCTCAATCTGTATGTAAAATGTTAATTCAAAGGATAATAAATGATTAGATGATTATGTATGAATATGTGGTAGATACCTTATACATCGTTGTGTGATAATAGTCCTGAACGACTTGAAAGAAGTCCCATAAATCAATAGTTAAGCAAGTAACTGAGTCATATACTCAAGAGAATAAATCATGATATGTGAAGTAAAAACCTAAAAGATGATACAAACCAACACAGAAAAGTGCAAATCAAAGTCACAAACAAGCATCGTCATTAAAGCTCATTCATTCATAAGGTTTCAACTATTCATTTGTATTATTCCAACTCTACAAATCATTATACTAACAATTATAGGCACCAAAATGGTATGAAACTGAAGATGTCCCAGTTGCCAAACATTCTAGAAAAACCGCTCGTCCTCAAAAATTAAGAGCTTCATTAGTTCCAGGTACTGTCTTAATCTTATTAGCTGGTAGATTTAGAGGTAAAAGAGTTGTCTACTTAAAATCTTTAGAAGATAACACTTTATTAGTTTCTGGTCCATTCAAAGTTAATGGTGTTCCATTAAGAAGAGTTAACGCTAGATATGTTATTGCTACTTCCACTAAAGTTAATGTTTCATCAGTTGATGTTTCTAAATTCAATGTTGAATACTTCGCCAGAGAAGCTTCAACTAAAGGTAAAAAAACCGAAGGTGAATTCTTTAACGAAGATGCCCCAAAGAAACAAATTAAAGCTGAAAGAATTGAAGATCAAAAGAAAGTTGATTCTTCATTATTAAGTGAAATTAAGAAAACTCCTTTATTAAAACAATATTTATCAGCTTCTTTTTCATTAAAGAACGGTGATAAACCTCATTTATTAAAATTTTAATGGTGTATAGTTATACATAGATCTGACTGATTTCTCGCGGACGCTGGTGTGGGCCTGTTTCTGGTACCAGTTGTGGTATTTAGCACCAGAATAGCTTCTGGTGCTTGTGTCGGTGGATCCAAAACACATAGCTCCATATCAATACCACTGCCACTATTAGTGTCACCACCACTGCCACCACCACCAACATCTCTATACTATACCTCTAATGGTCAACTCCACAACATTCTCTGCTTATCATTCTGTGTGCCCTCACCACCTCATAAACCTCATCTCATCTCAAAAATTTTCTACACATTATGTCCCACTTAACTCCAATTGCAACCTATAACTTAAATTTACAACCATTCAAACCAGCTGCTGCTATTGAATTGGAGTACCCAAGCTCAATCAGATTAACCTCTGTTGCCCTTGATCCTGAAGCTGTCAATGATGAAGGTAATCCATCAACATTGAGAATGTTAAAGAGAAAGTTACCATTCATTGATGATGATTATGAAGAAGGAGATGAAGATGAAGAAGATGAGTTAGATGAAGATGAAGATGAAGAGGATGAAGATGACGAAGAAGAAGAAGAGGAAGAAAAAGAAGAACAAAAAGAAGAAAATGACGAAGATGAAGATGATTCAGAAGATGACTTTGATGAAGACTTAGATGATACTGAAGAATATGTCATTTGTACATTAGGACCAAAATTCCAATACCAACAATCAATTGACATAACCATTCAACCAGATGAAGAAGTTTACTTCATCGTCACTGGATCTTATCCAATCCATTTAACTGGTAACTACGTTGACCATCCAGATGATGAAGACAGCGAAGAAGACTACGATGAAGATGATGAAGATGACGTATATGGAGACTATGATGAAGATGAATTCGATTTAACTCCAGATGAAGAAGAAATCTATGATTTAGATGATTTAGAAGGAGAATCAGATATTGAGAATAAAATCGAAGAATTAGTTGAGGAAGACAATAAGAAGAGAAATGCTGAACAAACCGAAGAAAAGCCAAGCAAAAAAGCTAAGAAGGATAAGAAGAATGTTCAGTTCACCAAAGAGTTAGAACAAGGACCAACCGGTAGTGACTTTGAAAAGAAAGACGACAAAAAGGCTAAGAAAGACACCAAGAAGGAAGAAAAGAAAGATACCAAGAAGGACACTAAGAAAGACGAAAAGAAAGAAGAAAAGAAAGAGGATAAGAAGTTCCCAACCAAAACCCTTTTAGGTGGAGTCATTACTGAAGATAGAAAAGTCGGTAAAGGACAAACTGCCAAATCCGGTAATAGAGTCAGTATCAGATACATCGGTAAGTTAAAGAACGGTAAGGTTTTCGATAAGAACACTTCAGGTAAGCCATTCAGTTTCGGATTAGGTAAAGGTGAATGTATCAAAGGATTCGATTTAGGAGTTGCTGGTATGGCTGTTGGTGGTGAAAGAAGAGTTGTAATTCCTGCTAAGATGGGTTATGGATCACAAGCATTACCAGGAATTCCAGCCAATTCCGAATTGACTTTCGATATTAAATTAGTTAGTCTTAAGTAAAGGCATTATATATGTAATAGACATTTGCAAATTATGGTGCGGCGGAGTCCCTATACGACTACGCGATACACGTTAGTACAAGTGCGAATTCTCATCGTTTAGCAAAATTTTCAATCGATATTATCTGTAATATGTATGTTAAGTTCATTGATAAAGTTAAGAATTGGACCACTTAAAACGGCAGCTCAGTACCACAGTTTGTTCAGACTGGTAGCCCTGAAAAATTCACATCAAATCGTCCTTTTTTTTCCTCCAAAACAAGTTGATTACTAACCTATAGATAATATGGGAGTTATAACTAAGATCTCTCAAATAATTACAGGAGTTTCAGCTCAAAGACCAATCCATATAAGTGTCATCATAGCTATATTGGCATCTATACTGTACTTGTCAGTTGTCGATGAATATTTACCCGAAAATTTGAATTTTTCAAAATCAGTTCATTATTATCATGGTCCTTCAGCTTCGAGTGATTCTTGGATCCCAATTGACGATATTTCCGAATATGAAAACGCCAGCAAATTAACGTTGATACCATTGAAATTTTCTAGAGTTTATAACCATGACTTACCAGAAATCCCTGGCTCATTCTACGGTATTAATGATAATGAAAAATTTTTAATTGTGGATAGTGATAACATCAATGACACATTGAGTGATTTAAATAGCTTCCAAAGTAATGGAATCACATGGAAATTCCGTAATTCTAATCGGTTAAGTGTTTATTTACAATACTTTAGTTATAGCATTGAAAGAACTAAGAACTTGATTCAATTGGCTGAAGGGTTTGATGTCACTTTAATAACTGTTGCATATATTGCCATGTGGTATACATTGATAAGAGTATTCTACGACATGAGGGTTAAAGCCGAGTCAAAGTTTTGGTTGGCTTTTAGTACTTTAGTATCATCAACTTTTGCATTTTTATTTGCATTATATACCACTACAAAGGTCCTCGGAGTTAGAGTTCCAATTTTAAGTATGACTGAAGGTTTACCATTCTTAGTAGCAATTATTGGCTTTAAGCATAAAGTTTCAATTGCATCAATGGTGGTTAAGAATTCTACTTCTAAACAAGATGTTAATACCATCATATCAAATGCTATATCCAGTCATTTATTAAGTCTTTTCAGAGACCATATTGCCGTTATTGGAGCATTGTTAGTTATAATTGGTTATGCTAACCATTTACAAGGGTTAAAGAACTTTTCAATCTTAGCAGTTTTGATTTTATCTTATGATTTATTAATGATTTTTACGTTTTTTGCATCAATTTTAACCTTAAAAGTTGAAATCAACAGAGCAAGAAGGACTGAAGATTTAAAACAAGCTTTAGAAGATGATGGTATAAGTTCATGGATCGCCGATAATGTTGTTGAAGAAGACGTCAATACCAATGAATCAATGTTTGATGAACATTATTCGATTTTATCATTCAAAATCATTATGATTGCTGGCTTTTTTGCATTCCATGGGTTTTGGTTAAGTAGTAATTGGTCATATACTTCTGGAAATTTCAGTGATGCTACAAACTCCAACATTGCTTTAGGATTATCAAAAACTGTCATTAAGCATATTGATATTGGACCAAACGGAACGATTTTAACCATATTATCAACTAAGTCCTTTGTACCTTTAGGATTCTTTGTTAAGTTTGAAGACTTTATTGGCTGGGTATTATCATTAATCAGTAATTCAATTAGAGACCGTCTTTTATCCAAATTGATTTTATTATCATTTGTAATTTCCCTTTCCATAAACATTTACTTCCTTAATGCTTCAAGACACCAAGTCAGTGCTACTAACAAGTTGATAGAAAATGAAATCACTAGACCAAAACAACCAGAAGTTAAAGATTCAATCAAGGAAAGTGGTGAACCTAAAGAGGCTGTCAAATCCGTTAGTCTCGAAGATTCAGTTGCTATTATGAAACAAGGTAAGACCAAGACCCTTGATAACAAGTCTATTGCTACTCTTGTAAGTTCAGGTAAATTGCCATTATATGCATTGGAAAAACAATTGGGTGATAACAAAAGAGCAGTTGTTGTACGTCGTCACGCCATTGCTGAAATAGCTAATGCTCCAGTATTAAACACTAACAAATTACCAGTTGAAGGTTATGATTATGACAGAGTATTTGGAGCATGTTGTGAAAATGTTATTGGTTTTATGCCATTACCAGTTGGTATTGCCGGGCCATTAATTATTGATGGTAAACCTTATCATATCCCTATGGCAACCACTGAAGGATGTCTTGTTGCATCAGCTTCAAGAGGTTGTAAAGCCATGAATGCTGGTGGTGGTGTTACTACGGTATTAACTCAAGATGGTATGACCAGAGGTCCATGTGTTCAGTTCCCAAGTTTGGTAAGGGCTGGTGCTGCTAAGATTTGGATTGATTCTGATGAAGGTCAAAACAGAATCAAAAAGGCTTTTAATTCTACTTCAAGATTCGCCAGATTACAACATATTAAAACTGCAATGGCCGGTACGTTATTATTCATAAGATTTAGAACCACAACTGGTGATGCTATGGGAATGAATATGATTTCAAAAGGGGTTGAATATAGTTTGAATTATATGATTGAAGAATGTGGGTTCGACGATATGGAAATTATTTCAGTTTCTGGTAATTATTGTATTGATAAGAAACCAGCTGCTATAAATTGGATTGAAGGAAGAGGTAAATCAGTTGTTGCTGAAGCCAGAATTCCAAGTGATGTTGTTAAGAAGGTTTTGAAATCTGATGTCAAAGCTTTGGTTAGTTTGAATGTTAGTAAGAATTTAGTTGGATCAGCAATGGCCGGTTCAATTGGTGGATTTAATGCCCAAGCTGCAAATTTAGTTACCGCCATTTATTTAGCATGTGGACAAGATCCAGCTCAAAACGTTGAAAGTTCAAATTGTATAACCTTGATGAATGAATTAGAAAATGGGGATTTACAAATTTCAGTTTCCATGCCTTCAATTGAAGTCGGTACAATAGGTGGTGGTACTATCTTAGAACCACAATCTGCAATGTTAGAATTGTTAGGAGTCAAAGGTCCTCACCCTACAAACCCTGGAGAAAATGCTAGAAAATTAGCAAGAATTGTTGCATCTGCAGTTTTAGCTGCTGAACTTTCACTTTGTAGTGCTTTAGCTGCTGGTCATTTAGTTCAAAGTCATATGCAACATAATAGAAAAGCTCCAGCTGCTGGATCTGGTAGTTCAGCTCCAGTTCCATCAATAACTGCATCTGGTTCCGGTAAAGAATCCAATGGGACCCCAACTACCCCTGTTAATAGTTCCACCGTAAACGGTAAAGATTTATCAAAAGACGAACTTGATCGTTTACAAAAAGGATCAGTTACTTGTATAAAATCTTGATCTATTCAAAAGTTTGTATGTAATATAAATATTTATGAGTGCATTTTGTTTGTGTTTGTGTACGAACGTCTGAAGTGTTTGTGGACCAACTTTCAATGTGTTTGTGTACTGTAGCGTTTAATGTGTTTGTGTACAACTCTCTCCAAATAGTGGGTTCAAATGACTCTGACTGATAAGCCATAGTGAGCACAAAACCGAAGACTCATAGTGCGAAATGACTAACATGGTATCTCAACACATTGGGGAAACCATTCCTAATAACAACCAGCATGGAGTGTCAGTAACACTTCCAACTTGGGAAGCTACTGTAGGATACGAAGAAGGCCAAGATTGGGTCATGAGCCAAATGTCGTCAGGATATCCAAGATTTTACATTCATTCTGCTATTCAGAAACTCATAGCAGCAGTTGAGCATAAGTATGGAAGAACTGGAGAAAAAGCTATGATCTTCCCAAGTTATGACGTTGCCAAACGATGTAGAAAGTTCCTTGAGTCCAATGGTGGTACTGGAAGAGTGTTGCAATTAACAAGTGGTCGTCCTAAGAATGATCTAGAGAAATCAACTATTGTAGAGACCAGAGTGGGAGTTATATTCTTTGATCCGAAATTTGCAAGACTTGCAAAGGACTATTGGCAACATTCAGGTGAAACTATAAGTTCACGTATGGCAGAATATTTATTACCACAATTGTTTCCAGGGTCTGAAAAAGTTGAAGTTACTGGTGATAGGAAATCTGCTATACAAGCCCAGAAAATCCAACAATTATCCCCAAGTTTGAAACAATTAAAACCTAAAAAGGATGAAGATGAAGACGAAGATTTTGAAAATCATATTGACCAAAAATACGGTCGTGTATTAGACTTGAAGTTTGCTGATGCTGCTAAAGTGGCATTAAGAAGAAGAATCATTACTAACGTTAGTAATCTTAATAAGAACACTGTGGAATTTGATCTTGATAGAATCAAGAATGACGAGTCACATTCTAAAGTGTTCCATGAAGATGATGTATATTTATTCCCAACCGGTATGGCATCTATTTTCCATTGTCATCATGCATTATTGAGTACATTCAGTCCTAAAAAGTCGGTTTGTTTCGGATTTCCTTATGTTGATACCTTGAACATCTTAAGGAAATTCGGACCAGGAGTCCACTTTTTAGGTCATGGGGATGATGAATCATTAGACGAATTAGAAAGAAATTTAGAACTGGGAGAATGGGAAATTTTAGGATTATTTTGTGAATGTCCTTCAAATCCGTTACTTAAAACTCCTAACTTACCTAGAATCAAACAATTGGCTGATAAGTATGATTTTTCAATTGTGGTTGATGATACCGTAGGTAATTTAATCAATATCAATGCCTTACCTTATGCTGATATGGTTGCAACCTCGTTGACCAAAGTTTTCTCAGGAGATTCTGATGTTATGGGTGGGTCAATTGTTTTGAATAAAGACTCCAAACGTTATCCGTTGTTGAAAAAACATTTCACTAACACTTATGAAGACTTGTTCTGGGCTAAAGATGCTTTGGTTTTAGAAAGAAACTCACGTGACTATAGTATTAGATCGGAGAAAGTTAATGAAAATGCATTAGCAGTGATTGAATTCTTACAGAACTGTTCATTGATATCCAAAATTTATTACCCATCAATTTCTGATACAAAGAAGTACTATGACGAGATCAAGACCCAAAACGGTGGATACGGAGGACTTATATCATTCTTATTCTATGAGCCAGATGATGCTATTTGTTTCTTCAATGCTATGAACTTTCACAAAGGTCCATCATTAGGAACCAACTTCACTTTAGCGTGTCCGTATGCAATTTTGGCTCATTATCAAGAATTAGATGAAGTTGAAAAATGGGACATTGATAGAAATTTGATTAGAATAAGTATTGGGATGGAGGATACCAAAGAGTTATTAGATGTGATGCAAGAGAGTTTAGATATTACATTAGGCCGTAAGCAATTATAATCATAATGTATACATTAGAGTAGAAACTACTAGGACCCTAACTACTACGAACTGTTAGGGAACTTCATATGTTGACATGGCTCTGGAGGATCTCCAGCCAATGGCTCATGTCTTACCTTCCCCACATACCAATACTTCTTCTCAAAGAACTTCTGCCATTTCTCTATATCCCTATCAACCTCTTGAGGATCAAGACCTCGTAAATCATAAGTGAACTCATCAGGCTTATTAAAACACCCAGTAACAAATGCCCTTGCACAATCTTTACCTCTGAAAAACCTATAAGGGCCTTTGGGACCATAAATATGAGGAGCACTACTCACATCGTATACTTTGCCATTAATGCCGATGTATATTGGAGAATTTGTACCATTGAATTGGGACAATTGGTGTATAGTTAAGTCCACGTAATTTGACGTAAGTTGGAATTTATAAAAGTTTGGGTCTACATATTTGCCATTATAGCCCCAGGTGGTTGAGCCAGTCCACCAATAGGATGCTAGTGAGTTTAGGAGTAGTAGTCCACCTATTATTCGTAGTATATCGAAGAAACCAAATGATTCACGCATGGTCGCGGTAGGTCTCTTGATTGGGGAGTGGTGTAGGCAGAGCGGTGTGTAGGCAGAGCGGTCTAGACAGAACGGTTGCCCCTGGATTTATACTAACTATACACTACACACTACACTACACACTACAGTACACCAAAACTTAGACCAACTGGCTAGTTCATATGAAATATATCATTCATGGCTTGAGCCTTAGCACCAAGGTTAAAGTTATTGGAATTCGGATTAACTATATCACCCCAGAACTCTTCATTTATACTGTAGAAATTATTCTCTAGATCTTCAAAACATGAAAACCCAAATTCGGACATGTACACATTATCAGATCCCGAGCCTTGACTATCAGTAGTAGCAATGTTCAAGGAAGGAGAGTGCAATGAGTTAGGGATGGATGATATGGGGGTGTGGTTCTGATGATTGGGGATCTGACTGACTTGATTAGGATACTGGTTGGCTTGAGCCTCAGGCAATTGATTGGACACTTGGTTGATAGTGTCAAGATGAGGAGGTCGTTGAGGCACAGGATGGATCTTCTTAATGTCACTATGAGGGGAGTTATTGGCAGTCAAGAAATCATGATCAGATGATTGTCTTACACGGTCTTTATCACTAGCCATGTCTCTTAGGTAGTAAGGCTTTGGTTGTGGGTCTGAGTCGACTGGTTTTGAATCAGTTGGCTCTGTACTAACTGGCTGCTTGATGAGTTTGACATGCTTGGAACTGACAGCGTCTGCATCCAAGGGGTCTACTCTATGTCCTGGACTTGGAGTAAGCACATTCAAATAACTTGAATTCTTGGTAGGTACCAATTTATCCTTTGAATCGTCGTTTTGGACCATGCTGGTTCCATAACGTAAAGGCTCTAGGGCCATAGATGTGGCTTCGTTATCTACAGTTGTGCTTTCCTTGGAACTTCTAACTGATGCTGCATACGATAAAACATCTAGGGATAAACGATGGTCAGGAGTTTGTCTTATATCGGCCATTGGTAAATTATGGGTTGTAGGAATCATGAAACCAGCAGCATTTAAATCATGAGCAGTGGATAACGTATCTTCAGAAAGCATTATTCCTCTTATTTGATTACCATAAGTTCTAACAAACAATTGCAACATTAATGAACACTTCTTCATACTGTAATTTGAAGGGTATCTTTTGGCAGTTTCCAAGACTTTTGAACTGACTTCTTGGACTAAATCAATGGCATTTGGTGGTAATAATTTGTGTTGGATCTGGGAAGGGAATGATAAGGTTAAGTACCTTAATCTAAGTAATATTCCCGAAGTGTAGATTATTCTGCTCATTAAGAATAATGGAATGAATGCGATTTTGTCAACATCTATCAAATTGAAGAATTCTAAGCATTTCATACAAGCAGCCGTACATTTACTTAACGGACTTATAACTTCAGGCTTGATTTGGATTTGGCCTTCTTTAGTTGGTGCAGCAATATGAGCCAAAGATGGTTCATGTAGGTAAGCTTCTACGCCATAAAAATGACAAAATATCATTGCACTATTAACAGCATCTGGTCTAATTTTAGTAGCGATGATTTCCAATTCTTTTTGGAACTCTAAGATCATCCATGACGTAGCAGCAGCATTGTCAAATGTATAATCTCCGGACGGTAACGTATTATGGACTCGTTCTAGAATATGATTTAATCTTGACAATATAGCTAGATTAACTAATTTCTCATCTTTGGAGTCTTCTAAGAACCTACAACATTCTTCAACATAAGGAGTCCATTTGACATAGATTGTTCTTCTTAAGATAAGACATGTTGATATGGTGCTAATGTATAGTAACATGACGATTTTACGTTCTTGGACATTGGTGATCTTACCGTCTATTAATCCTTCTTCAGGGTTAGATGATTTGGCAACGATCCCTAGATCATGTAACATTCCAATTGCTAAGGCATTCAATAAATGAAACCTTCTTTGTTTGACTAGTTCGGGTGAATTGTACCAGAAACAAAGCAATACTAATGAACATAAGTATTCTTGATTCTTATTACCAGCAATAAAGATCTGGATCATTAAAACCTTAGTAGCCACTATCTCGATGATCTGATTGATGCCTTCGTCAGATTCTGCTTTTGGTATGGCTAAGGAAGTGATACACATCACAGCATTGAACAAGTAAGGCTTCTGTTTAGCAAATTCAAGGGCTGTCATTTTAGGATCTATATCGATATAAGGATACTTAGGATAAAAGTAGTTCCTATAAAGATCAAGACGTTTTTCTGCTTGTTGTTCTGTTATCACCAACTTACTGATAACATCGACTTTTTCGTTTTCTGCCCATATAAACCCAGCCCTTTTCTCAGTACTTTTCTTTAAATCATCACTAAACTTAATGAAAGTAGATGCAGGGTTTCGACTTAAGACTCTTGCTTCTCTAGCCAAATCCACCACGGGCTCATTCTTAGATCCTGATCTTGAACTTGACCCTGATCCCGATCCTTTGGCTTTCAACTGGTTCTTAAGTCTATGGATTTCTTGCTCTAGTTTGCGAATTCTGGTCTTATCGTCATCTTGATGATCATCATTATTAACGTCATTATTAATTCCATTGTCACTAGGTTCACTGGCATCATCATTGGCTTTGGGTAATTGTCGTAACTTTTCTCTTTCCTGAAGGATTTCCGCCTTCTTTCTCCGTTTTCTGGGTTGGTTCAAATCGATTTCACATACCTTATTCGTATTCAAACACCTTATACAGGGTCCACCCGGATTATTCAAATCAGCTGGTGTGCATTTAACTTTTAAACTATGACAATTTCTACATGCTACTGATCTTCTTGTCTTTTTACTATCTGGTGATATGCTTCGATTCATACCTTAAGTACTGTGAAGTCTAGGATCAATGTTTGATATATTAGGGCAAATATTTTCTATAGGAGGAAACTATCTACTTAATAACGGTTGTTTTTTGTTGTGTTTGCCTGGACTGGATTTTCAAGTTTCATAAAGTGGTCGGCCCTTGTCCCAGTTAGGTTTATTTTAAAGAATATTGTGTTTAGCCTTTTGATGATGTTCCGCGAGCATCGGTAATAATTAAAGCCGCACGGTTATAAATCTTAATTCAGTTTTGCTTTGGGTATGTAGAATTTAAACGAACAATAGAGATCATTGATTTTGGTTAGTTTTGGTCATGGAACGGTTTAAAAGACTTTTAGTAGTTGAGGTTTTAGTTGGGGTTTGGGGATTGGTAAAATCTGCAAAGTTGTTATTTTTACGTTTTGTAACAATAAAAATTAAAACTCAAATCCAACGGGTAAACATTCCAAATTTGCTGGTAGCTAACAAATTTCTTGAAATATTTTTTGGTCGTCATAGTTTGGTATAGTATTTTTTAAGCAAACTGTATCTAAGTAGTGCATTAAACCCTATAGCAATGATAATATATGCGCAACGCAAAAATAAGGCTGCATATGTTATAAAGATATTGACCTAGACCAACAAATAATAAACCACCCACCTTAAACTTAAGTTGGGTTGTTCATGGGGTTGAGCAAGCTTGTTAGCAGTTGTTTGTAGGGATTTAATAATCATATGGAAAATGTCGTCAAATGTTATACATGTGATAAATGTCGCTCGACGACACCTTACCCCGTGATTAGCAACGCCGCCTGTTGACCAATCTCCACCATGAGAACTATAGGTAACCGTAGTATCTTATTAATCGATGCAATCTCCATCGTTATTGGTGTATATGGGCTCTTCCATATCTCCTCAACACAATTACCCCCTGAACTCAAAGATGCTGGCAATTGGCAGTTCCTTACCAATTTGTCTTTGGTGTTTCTGATGATTATCTTTGTGCTTGGATTGGTTGGACATGTCACTAGAAATCAACTCATTTATGATATCAAGAACTATTTGCATGCATTTGGGTTTGTGACTGAAATTATGGTGTTTTCAGTTTATTGGCCCTTGAGGTTATTCTTCCTTGAATTGTTAGTTAAAGACATTAATAATTTCAAACTTCCTTTATTAACTGATTTGTCAATTCATTTAATGCCAGTGTTATCGTTGGGCATTGATTACTTTTTGTTCATGCCAAATTGGACTGTGTCCGTACAAGTGGCTCTTTTTGGTTGTATTACCTTGACAACTAGTTACTGGATCTGGTTACATCATTTAATCGATTTTGAAAATGGTGGTCTTTTTCCTTATATGTTTTTGAATGTTGACAGTGACATAACGAGAGGTGTAATTTTTACGATTGTTGGTTTATGTGGGTTTGGGAATTTTGTTTTGATGAGGTTTCTTTATGGGAGGTTTGTGAATGAGGTGGAGATAAGGGCAGAGGAGAAGTCAGAGGCTAAGAACAGATGATCTTTACCTTTGTGACTTGAAATTTGTGTTTGTGTCATTGGTTCCTTGGTATTGGGTGTGTGTTGGATAAATGTGTTTAGAGTGATTTACTACGTAGACATAGATATTTGATGTACTATGTGTGTGCTCTCTGCAGCTACCGCAAATCTCGTCTCAGTCGTCCCAGTCATCGTCTCAATTCTCACCATCGTAATTCTCACATCCTAATCCTCACATCGTCCTCACATAATCACATCATGAAGTTCCTCTTCTATTTATTAATATCATCCACTGCCTTGCAAATACCTTTTTGGAACACCAAACCCACTCACTACACTTCATTACCTCGTGAGTCCTTACCCATAGACTTGTCACAATATGAAGATTACGTCGTAATTAGAACTAAATATAACGATGACTTGAGAAAAGCCATTATTGAAAACAGAGAAAAAGGCTGGGAAGTTTGGAGTAAACTGTCCAGTAACAACACCTTAGACTTGAAAATCACCAAGAATGATTTGGGTCTACTTAATACTGAATTTGATATCATCATTGATGATTTACCTCAAACTGTTTACGAGAGTTACCCAAAGGACTATAGACCAATAGACATAAGTGCCAAAACGAATAATTCTTCATATAAATATCAAGCAACGGAAACAGTTGTGAATGAAACATCGGCTGATATCTTTTCAGAGATTTTCTTCAAGGATTATAGACCGCTTGAAACCATTGAAGCTTGGTTAGATCTTTTAGAACAATCGTTTCCTGAGATCGTTCAAATCGAAACCATTGGTGAAACTTTCGAAGGAAGACCCTATAAAATCATTCATGTGTCAAATCACAATGATGAAGTACCAATATCAGAGAAAAGAACAGTCGTCATAACTGGTGGGGTTCATGCTAGAGAATGGATTTCAGTCTCATCAGTCTGTTATCAACTTTATCAAACCCTTCAAAGTTATGCCCATCCAGATTCAGACTACCTTAATAAGTTAGACTTCTTATTCATTCCTGTATCAAATCCTGATGGTTACGAATATAGTTGGAATACCGATAGGTTATGGAGAAAGAATCGTCAAGAAACAATCTTGTCGCATTGTTATGGGATTGATATCGATCATTCTTTTGATTTCCATTGGACTCATTCTTCAGATTGGCCTTGTGGTGAAGAGTATAGTGGAGAACAACCATTTGAAGCCTATGAACTGAGAATTTGGGATGAATACCTTAACAAAACCAACGATCATCATGAAATCTATGGATACATTGATTTACACCTGTACTCCCAAGAAGTGTTATTCCCATTTGCTTATAGTTGTAATGAAAACCCTCGCGATGAAGAAAACTTATTGGAATTAGCATATGGGATTTCCAAATCAATTCGTCAACAAAGTGGGAAATTCTATGGAGTTTTACCAGCTTGTCAAGATAAAGATTCAGATTTGTTACCGGATTTAGGCAGTGGTACTGCATTAGATTTCATGTATCATAATAAAGCATATTGGGCATATCAATTGAAGTTAAGAGATTCTGGTAATCATGGGTTTTTGTTACCACCAAAGTATATTGAAGCAGTTGGGATGGAGATCTTTGCTGGGATTCAATATTTCTGTGAGTTTATATTGAATGATAATTAGGTGGTGTATAGTAGAGATTGTATGTATAATGAGTGCTCTGATGGACTCTTATGGACTCTTATGGTGAGCTGGACGTAAAGTCAAATATCATGCGGACGTAAGTAAGACTACCTGCAGACGTAACCAGACAGCCTGCGGACCTAAGTCAACTGCGCACAATGAAAGTAGTGATACAGAAAGTAACTAAAGCTTCAGTAACTGTGGACCAACAAATAGTTTCATCTATAAACCATGGATTGATGGTATTGGTGGGAATAAGTACAAAAGACACTATAGCTGATGTCAATAAGTTAACTAAGAAACTCGTAAATTTAAGGCTTTTTGAAGATTTAGGTGAAACTCCAAGTGTAGGAAAGTATCAAGGCAAACCATGGGCTAAGTCTCTTAAAGATTACCCAGAGTTTGGAATTCTTTGTGTATCACAGTTTACCTTGTATGGAACCATCAACAAAGGGACTAAACCGGATTTTCACCAGGCCCAAAAGCCTAGTATAGCTAAAGAGTTGTATGATGAGTTTTTAAGACAATTAGGCGAAGAATTGGGTGGTGATAGAGTCAAAGATGGGAAATTTGGAGAGATGATGGAAGTGCTGTTGGTTAATGATGGTCCTGTTACGATTGTTTGGGAGACATAGGAGATAAGATAACGAGATTAGAGTTGAGACTGTATTATATAGAATATAGACCGGTATAGAATGCTATAAATGCACATAGAATGCTAGAAATGCACATAGAATGCAATGTGTGGTGTGTATGTGGATATGAAAACAACTCTGACAGCTTGAACTTACAACTCTGACTGACAGCTTAGACTGACATCTTGGACTGGACTCTCCTGCCCTAAATCAAATAAGTCCTAAATCAAAGAGCCCTAAATCAAAAGACCCGAAACCATTATGATAAACCCTAGTAAAATAAAAGCCCATACTTTCATATCCAACTCAAACCTATCAGGAGGATCAAACTCAAAATCATCAAAGAATGGCAAATGTTCAGGTGAAGGACTGGATAGGTTTATATGTGATGAGTATCTCCACAAAAAGATACAAATGCTTAAAAAAGCAAAATACTTTACATAAGTTGGTAACTCCAACTTGGTAGTTGACTTAATTTCCATTTACAACTACAAGACTAAATTCCACAGTAAGTTAATATTCAAATCCCACCTATAAAATAGTATGACTAGTATTCCAAATAGGACTAAAAACTGGCAAAAGATCGTTACTAAACAAATGAAAATTGATGCTGATAACCTTACAAACCCGTATGATATATCTAAGAATACACAAATCAAGTTTATGACCGTAGATGACCAAGTACTGAAAGGATCAAGGTTTGATGATAATCGTTGTAGATTGGTAATGAAAGGAGGATTATATTCTGGAACTATAAGGACAAGGATTGGGAATGGATTCCAAATGTTGGTGATGAAGTCTTGATAAATTTCAATAAAAGAATTATGAACTAATTGAGTTATCAAGTCCATGTACAGTAGCTTAAGTCCGCACTTTAACCACTATATGCACCAAAACAAGCCATACATGACGCGAACCTTTGTACCCACATGAGACATAAAAGACTTAAGCAGGAACTAAAGTTTTTCAATTTACCAGAACAGGTTCTTGACAAGATATTTGGATTGGCCGGTAAAGAAAGTCTTATCAAGTTCACAATCCTCAATCATGAATATTATGAATCGATAGTTCCTTATCTATATAAGGATGTTAAAATGATATGGCATGATTTAAATGATCCTGAATTCCAAACTTTTCTTAGTAAACACCAAGATATAATTGAATCAGTAAGAATGGCGGATTGCTATAGTTATGGAGAATGGCAATTAGATTTGAATAGTATCCTTAATTTGAATTTGGTCAATTTATGCATAAATTCATATAATTCATCTAACTGGTTAAAATATAAAGATAACAATACCATCAAGAGTTTAAAATTGTATTATGATCCTAATAACAATGTAACTGAAAGTTATTACACAAACCCAAACCCTAAAAACATCTATAGGGTCAAAACTACAAATATACCGAAGATATTCAATTTGACTCATTTATACAACTTCAAACAATTGAATAAACTTGACTTGTCGAACTATCATTTAAATTGGGATAACGAAATAGATTGTCCTATCATAAAGTTTCTTTCCTTAACAAATTGTACGTGGGAGTATCCATTTACATTGAATAAGTTCAATGAGACCAATTCTTTACTTAGCTTAAAGCTTATTTACACTGATGATATCTCCTTCATCATACTGGAAAGGTTTGGCAAGTTCTTGACGATGCCGTTAGAATCATCAGCAAACATTGAAAACTTAACCATTAAATTCATTGATTGTAAAATGAAGAGAACTCTATCAATAAACCAATTGAAAGTGTTTTTAAGGTTTAAGCACTTGGAGAGGTTAGATCTCAGTACATGGTATGTGGATGCAAAGAGCATACTGAATTTTATGAAGGGAGAGGATGTGAATTTAAGGCAGTTGGTAATAAGTGATGAGATTATACATCCTCGAGACGGGTAGGACGAGGTGGGACGAGGTGTGGTATGAGCGGCACGGCGAGGCAAGAGGAGCCTAAAGACGAAGACGGGATTAGAGCTACAAGTCGCACTGATCTAGTACTAGGTGGTACGACACATAAAGGTTACAAGGCATAGCATTGGGTATAGGACAATATAGGTAATAAATAATAGCATAAATAATACAAACACGACACAAATACAAATTACACAAACACAAGTAACACTAACACAAACACAACACAAATCGTAACATGAAATTGCTTTGGGTTTGGTTCCTCATCACTTTGGCTACTTGTAACACTGAACCTTATATCATAACAATCCCCAAGTATTATGAAGTTCCCAATGTCACAAACACAATAATACCTAATGAAATACACCTTAACACCAAATCATCTGTGATCAAGGATTTCCCAATATTGAATATATCAACTATAGACCAAATACCATCGATTACTATTGAACCACAACAACCGTTCCAAGACCATGATAATGGCCAATTGCTCGTCAAACTTAACAACTACTACAACAGTACTTTTGACTCGAATGATTTGTTATTCATTAAACTTTGTTGGCCTGCCATTTACCCGGTAGGGTTCGATTTAAGCCACGAGTTCCTAGCTATAGATTCAGACACGCTTGATATCTATTTGAAAATCGATTATGAGTTCGATTACAAGTCAATTGGTGACCTTGTGGATAGAATAGAGTTCAATTTGATAATTGAGAAGTTACCGGTAAGAATACCTATACCAATTGAGGTCTACGACACAATAGTTTATCAAGTAGATATGTTAATAATGTTATTGGCGGGGTTGTATTTGTACATTACTTTATATAGAAAGAAGTAGACCTAATCAATGACTTAGCCTGATCATGACTTAGCCTGATCATGACTTGGCCTGATCATCGCTTAGTCTGATCATCACTTTGTTCTTCAAGAACCAGTGCACCCATATAAATAAATAATACTGCCTTCTCAGATCTCACTTAGCAATTCGCACGGACCCTGAAAATTATCAACCATGTCACTGAGTTCCTTAAATGAAGACGATCCTTTAAGACCTCCATCCAATACTCAAAACTTGGATTTATCAAAGTTATCCGCTGATGAATTGAAGATCTACAGGTTGTATGGTAAATTGCCAACAACCCAACAAATTCTTTCCAGTAAGTTCAAAGATAAGAAATATTTTGATAGTGGTGATTACGCCATGCAAAAACAAGGTAAGGTGAAAAATACTGATATGTCAGGGACTATACCATTAAGACACCCAAATGCTGAAAGAGTCAAGGAGATTTATACCCGTAATTCCATTAGTGGATCGAATGCCGGGATTCTTTATAATGGTAAGCTGGGGTTATTGAATGAGAGGACTGATGAAGAGGAAAATAAATCGTAGGGAGAGATATGGAGGAAGAGAATGGGGAGGGGTGGATTTAAGATGTGAAACACAAGAGGGTGAATAATTGATACTGTGTGAACTTTAATTTTATAGGGTTTGTTGTGAGTTCTCAAGACTGTGGTAGACTTAAGCTGGGCCAAGATGGACCTAGTTGCTAAGGCTCAGGTTAGGCTTGGGGATGATAACATGATCAATGTATATGTTAATGAATATATTATAAAGATGAGTGTAGATGAGTAGGTCGTTTTAGTATATAGAGGGTGGGTGGTATAGGACGACTTATATAAATATGCATTCTAGATTATACAACTTTCATTACAGTCTAAAGTAGATACCTCTAGACCTTAACATCCCTTATTCAAGCTTGTGCTTCTGGTTTAGCTTCTTTAAAAATTCTACATGGATAACTTTCGGCATACATTCCACTTTGTGCTTCATTTATGATTTTCCATTTGAATTTATTTAATGATGGAGCAACTATTGGTTCACCTTGTTTACCTAATAATTCACCATTAATGATAGATTTGTCAACACGAGTTAAGGTTGTTGATAAACTAACAGGCTGTGAAGGAGATTTTTCAAATACTGCTAATTCTTGACTTCCTTTATTACCAATTGAAACTCTTGGATTCTCAGCTGAACCCAATTTTAAAAGCCCTGAAACCTTTGATTGGTCAAAGGAATGGACTTGAGGGAAATTACGTCTGAAATCTCTTTTATAATATGGATTACCTTTGATGTCACCGGCTGGGAATGTGGTTGGTTCTACATGTTGTTTACTACCTTCGATATCAGCTCCTGGAGGTACTGCTCTGAATAAACTTACAACTGGATTACCACTTGATCTATTAGGTACTAATACTAATAACTGACGGAGCTTTTCCCAGACTCCAGTGGAGCCGGCTGTGTATTTCTTCCATATTGGCACTGGTCCTCCACTCATGATGATACAGGATGTGAGATTTTTGAGTTTCTCATTTGTATTGGTAAATTTTTCATTGGGTCTTTTAAAGTGGTAGGGACACGTCTTTACATAAGCATACAACCAACAGTGCAAGCAAGTGTACATACTAAAGTTACGAATAGCCCAATTGGGTTATGTAAATCTTCTTCAATTGGGGTAAAATTTAGTGTTCTAATTGGAACGGTGCAAATCTTAGTACTCTAATTGGGTGCAAATCGGAGAACTCTAATTAGAGAACTCTAATTAGAAAAGGGTACAATAAGATAGAGACCAAAATTCATTATATATATTCTACCATATACCAATAAATACTGACTGACATTTAGAAAAGTGCTCTACCCATGGTACCAAATATTATTAACCCACAGAAGAAGAAACTTGCAGTCCATAACCAAATTGGTACAAGTTCTTCAGGTTTTAAAGCAGTTGCATAATTTCTAAATAAGTCAAGATTAGTGATATATATAAAAAAGCATCCATAAACTGTAATTGCCACACTTGCCAATAATCCACCAATTGTACCATCCAAAATCAACCATAAACAAGGGGATAAAAGACTCCAAACTACTGACACTTGTAATTGACTGCTCCATTCAATATGTCTGATCGCATAAACTATACCTAAGAAAGTGATTGATGATCTTAAAACATCATTAAATAACCCAGCTGTGGTTTTCTTAGGGTTTGGATTGGATGACAAGACCCTCTTGTTGTAGGGTGGGCTTATCAAAAAGTCCATGAATGGATGGAAGACTCCCATAATTGTACCTTGAATAAGGACAACTACTAAATAATTAACCCACGGATCATTGATTCGAACAATCGTTAAAGGTTTAAACTTCTTAAGGGAGTTTGTAAGTAATACTTCAGTAACATACAAAGGTTGAAATGTGAACTTATCCAATTTGATATGGGAGTTTCGTAAATGACTAGTAAAGTGATTATATATGAATGCTGAGATTCCTAATAAAGCTAATTTTATAAAAGTCTTGATAACTACCACAGTAACAGGCCCTTGAAATGAAGTGTCTTCTGATTCAGGTTCAACTTGTGTTTCAACAACATTGGTTTTGGCAATGTATAACCCTTCATCATCTTCATCGTCTCTGTCTAATGCAGTTTCTGAGTTTTCATTGAAAATACTATACATTGGTGGACGAGTCAAATTGATGACACTATCGGTTTTCTCAATACTTGTAGGGGTAGCAGCACCACTACTTATCACACTGCTATGGCCGTTTAACTCATTGGTGTTTAAAAATGCTCTTTTCTTTAAACCTTCGGGAGTTTCTGCCATGGTTGGTATTTCAGATGATCGCGAATCGTTTAGGGAAGTAATAATAATATCAAGGTTAATATTGGTGGACGGGTGTTGTGACGGCATTATTGGGGTAGGGGTGTGTTGGTTAGTATAGAGTTATTATTGGTGTACGGGTGTTTATCTTCGACTTGTAGAGCCCTTTTCATAGATGTCCAATGTAGAAGGTCTAGAGTTAAATAATATTCATCCTTTATAACCTAACCTTAACCTATCTAATCAATAACTATAACTTCATTATCTATCTCACTTTTAACCTCAGTTGCCAATGCCTTGCCACCTTCTAGATCTCGTACTTCAATCATATCCAATTCATCATCGTCAGGTTCTTCTTCCTTTGCTCTATCATTACACCATTTATTGTCCTTTAATCTTCTTTCTGCTGCTTCTAATGCTAAGATCCGTATATTATCATTTGACTTTGTACCACCTAATTTCCTGGTTTCAGTCTTAATATTTTTAGTTAAAGCCTTAAGCCTTTTATCTCTGATACTAGTAGTTGATATACCACTTATAGTAGTCCCCAACCTGTTACCCAACTTATTCTCTTCCATTACATATCCTTTAACTGGTTTATAAGATAAACTTGAATATCGAGTCTTCAACTCATCTAAAAGCTTATAAAACTTCGTATCATGAGGACCATGGACATTGTGAGTCAATTCATGTAACATAGTTCCTAAGATGTCCCCCATTGGTAAAAACAGCCTATCATTTGTGTGGTACCTTAATCTTAGCATTATTTTGCCACCACCATTTACATTCAATCCCAACAAGTTTCCATCCTTGGGATACATCTCACATAACAACCCCACCTTGAAATTGTACTCATGCATCAAAGGTGCTACTAATTTAGCTACATCATGTAATATTGAGTTGGCATAGTCTTTATCGGGGAATCTCTTTAATGATGCTATTTTAGTAATTCTTGATGTAGGGGATGGTTTCTCTTTTGGTTTAGGTTTGGGAACGTATCTTCCATCCACAACCATTCCTGTTGGCTCTATGATGTGTATAGTCTCTGGTGTGGTACTAAATGTGATGTGTAGTATAACTTTGTAGTCAGGTCAAAGTAGTGTACTTATTGATCAGTACGCGATAGATCAAAAGATCGAAGTGCGCAAACACGATCAGAGAAAAATACGAATACAACAGAAACACAAACACGAACACCACAAAACAAACCCAACACAAACACGTTCTCGTATATCTATGACCCATTCCTAACTACTTCCAATCAGTTCCAGGAGACTATCGATGAACTTTGGTATAAACGATCCAGGATACTTAACATCAACTTTTGTACCAGCTTCATTATATAAGCTAACAGCACCAACAACAGATTCATAAATATCAAATTGTTCATCATTGGATGTGTCAGCTTTAGCACCAACGAAACATCCAATCGTACTACCTAATGAACATCCTGATCCTGTGATTTGTCCCATTAATGGGTTACCACCTTTGACTTTAGACAATCTTGAACCTTGGATTATATAATTGGTAGCTCCTGATATCACAACTACACAGTTGAATTCTTGTGATACTTGCAGACCGATTTTGACTATTTCAGTTTCATCTAATGTGGCAATTGAATCAACTCCTCTCATGAGTGGTTCAGAGGTTGTCAGATTATAATTACTAGTCAATTTCCAAATAGCCAGGATTTCTCCAACATTACCTTTAATAACTGACATATGACCAGCATTAAGTAGAAGTCTACAACATTCCAATCTGGCATTTGTGGCCCCTGCTGCAACTGGGTCAAATATTATATGTTTACCATATTTATTGTAAGTTTCAATGGCATGAATGAACACTTTCATCATTTCTGATGTTGGCGTACCTAAGTTCAATACTAACGATAAATTAGGAATTTTAGATGCAAATTCTTCATATTCTTCTGAAAATTCTGACATAATTGGTGATCCTCCAATGGCTAATGTGACATTAGCACTGAAATTTTTAACTACATTATTAGTAATATGATGAACGAGTGGTTCGATTTTCTTTACTTTGGTGAATTGAATATTCTTAGATTTAAGGTAATCATACTCAGGTGGGTTGGAAATCAGTTTAAATCCATCAATCCAAGGAACTGGTGTTTTCATTGCTTGTTCCAATTCTTTTGTGGCTTGATAACTATCATTGGCTGCCATTATACATGAAACTATTGCAACCCCATCTAATTTTTGACCAGGCAATTGACACTGAAACATGACTTTACTAACATTATGTTGATTTATACCACCGATGGCTACAGTTTTAAGGTTAGACTTTTCCAGTTTTAGCACTTGTAACATCTTCCTAATCCCAATTGGACCGGTACCTAAGGGGGTCTTTGTATCTTTCTTGGTAGCTGTCTTATAAACAGTTCCAATACCCACATAGTCAGCAACATTTTCTTGACAAACAGTTAAAACTTCTTGAGGATTCGAACAGGTGACTCCAATGATTTTATTAGGACCCAAGATCTTCCTTGCTGTGACAGCAGGCATATCATCTTGTCCAACATGAACCCCTTCAGCATCAACAGCCAATGCCACATCAATTCTATCATTAATAATCAATGGGATTCCTGCGTTTTTGGTAAGTTCATGAACTGCTTTAGCTCTTTCAATAAAGTCTAAAGTACTTAAGGATTTCTCACGTAACTGGACTAAAGTTGCACCTGCTTTTATGGATTGTTCAACCTGCTTCAAAAACGTCGAGTTTTGAGGGATCATAGTTGAATCTGTTACAAGGTAAATCGAATAGTCAACTGTCATGTTTGTGGTTTGTGATGATTAGAATGGAAGTTTAGTTGCACAAGTTGAAAATTTTATGAATCGACTTATTCGTACACCCGCGTAAGTGCATAAACTCTAATGAGACTTAGTCCCATAATATCAATGGTTGGCTTCAATTGAACATTAATTATCTTATATTTACTATACACACGACACTAATGGATTAGTAATGATCTTAAAGTATTTGATACATGCTTTTCAGAATCTATAAGGTAGTGGTATACTATGAAACTCACCAGTTTCTACTCTCTCTAAAGATCTGACTCTTGCCATCAAATTCTGATCTCTTTCAATTGCAAAATCTTCCGATTTCTTTATAGTACCACTAACTTTAACACTATTGATTATCGAAGGTTTTCCATCAATTTTGGTTACCATTGGTAAACTTCCCAAAACATATGGATGGCCCCTACGACCACATCGCAAGATCCCCAGAGATGTTTTGTTATTGAAGTACTTGATATTTAGTGTCATGGTGTGTCCTGATCCCTGGTCCCCATATAATTCTTGTATAGTCTGTCTTATGGAGTTGATTATAGTCTTAGGGTTTATGTTACTTGGTGATTCTCTATGTACTGAAAGGAAAGCTTTTGAGGAGGAGGACTTCAAGGGGTTAGGATTGGAATCCTGTTCGTTTGGAGGGTATAGGATTTCAAAGAAGATGTATCTTTGCTTTAATCTGACCATTTTGTGATGTGTTTGTGGATGGTATTGTGACTTGTGGCGATCAAAATGCGAAGTGACTATAGTTAAGGGAGAGTGAGACATAGTTAGACCCATAGTCAAACCCATAGTGAGACCTACGGCGAGACCAGGCTTAACTGGGAGACCAGAACCAAGACAAGCAAACCGAAATATAATACACTTACTAATACACCCCTAAATCGTCAAATACTTCTCAGTCAATTCCCTAGCTATCTTATCGTTCCCATTGATATTGTAAATCAATGTCAAATTATATGCAGCATCTACTCTGAAATCGAACCTCTCATCTTCTAACTCAATCTCCAACACCTTATGGTAATGATTTACAGCTTCAGTAAATAAACCAATCATATGAAACAATCTTCCCATATTATACTCAACTTCTTGTTGTTCATATAAACTAGCATTAATCAACCTTAATTCTCTATATTCCATCAAATAACTTATTCCTTGCAATAACTGAATGTGTCTATTAGACGTCATTCTTTGCATGGACCTCTGAACATGAGAAATCCCTAATGTTAAACAAATCATTGGATCTCTGTTATAATGCTTATAGACCCTATTAAGATAAACAATAGAAGATATATTACTTCTATTACCTCCCAATAAAGTACCATAACTATAAAGCAATTCACTAGGTACCTCTCTTAATTTCACATTCTTAACATCGGCCGTTATTGTTGCCATCCCTGTTATTGGCACGCCTTGAATAATCGAGTCATACGCTTTAATTTGACGTAATAAATATTTCTGATGATTATAATTGGAAAACGTCTCCCATGCTTCATACCCTGATGAAAAACAACAAAGGAAGAATTTATAAATAAACGGTGAGAATTGGTTACCTGATAAAAAGTATCGGATTTGATTCAGAACTGTAGTTGAATACTCTCTGGAATGAAGTCCAAATACCAACATTAATAATTTTAAGGTCGCTTCTTTCTGTTTATCTTGCACAAACACACTAACATCCATGGCAATTTCAATTATTTGACTACCATATTCATAATTACCACGTGACTTCAAAAATAACCCATATTGAACAAATATCTGAAACCAAGAATCGTAATCAACACCTCTGAATTCAGTTTCTGATGTCAACACCAGTCTTGAACCGGAAACCTCATTATTGATACCTTCATGAAGATTCCAAGCTCTTGCTAATCGTTCATCAATTTCAAGCGGTTTCTTACGTCTATACAGTACAATACCTTTGAAAACCCGACTCTTGTCTCTTGGGAAGAAATTGGGTACTGAGGTGAAAACTTCGATTAATTGTGAAGCTAATTGCATCCAAGTATCAATTGCCACTTCGTCACCATTTTTAATCATCTCTTGTAAACGATTCATACGTTTAAAAGTATCAAGAACTTTACGTTTAGCTCTTTCGTCATGTTCAATGATTTCTTCTTCTGTTAGTTTGGTTTTAGGTTTAGTTGGAGTACTAATATCTGAGTCATTGGATAGTCTAACCACTTTTTTCCTTGCAATTGCCACTTCATCGATCAATTTCTTGGATTCTTGCTTTTCTCCATTATAATATAAAACTTCAGCCAATGATAACTTGATATTGATATTATCAGGAGTGGCATCTAAAACTGCTTCATATAGTTCTTTAGCTTCTTGATAATCTTCGATTTCAAATGAACATTTAGCCAATAATGTAATTAGATCAATATCTGATGACATTCCCTCACCTTGAACTGATCTAGATAAATACCTTAATGCTTCATGATAATATCCATGACTCTCCAAGGTTTTTCCAGCTTCAAAGAATAAATCACTGACATCTTCTTCCTCTTCAAATAACTTTTCAAAATGGATCATAGCTTCATTTTTATCATCTAATTCCAATCTTAAGAATCCTAATTTAAACCTTATATCGATAGGTAAATCAAAATCCCTTTCGGACCATTCAGGATTAGCTTTTGAACTACGTAAGATATCAAATCTTCTATTATCAAACTCTGAATCATTATCAGCCTCTTCCCAGATTTTTTGTTCATCAGTTCTATTCTGTATGAACCTTGATGCAATCTTTATGACCTTAATGGCTGGCAACCATTCATGTTTGTTAATATATAATTCACATAGAATGTTCAATTCTTGAAATCCAAACTCTGGTATCCTTGAATGTGATTCATTTTCTCTTGGATTGATATTCCTATCAAGAATATCTAAATATAAGTTTATAGCATCACTAGTTCTTTTCTGTTCAACATAAATACTAGCAACTTCTTTAACATATTGTCCATTTAATGGATACCTTTGATGTAACTTTCTAAACCCATCTAATGCCCTACCATAAATTTTATGGGTTTTATATAACATAGCTCGTTTATAAATGTATTGATAACGATTCTTACCTTTTAATGATATAATCCTCGTATAGGCTTTAATTGCCCATGGTACATAACCTAATTCTAATGATAACTCTGCAACAGTATCCCATAACTGAGCATCAACTCTTGATATCATTGCAGCACTCATTAAATGCCTACACCTTGTAATTTGATCCCCTTCAATGCCTGAAATATCTGCCAATTGCCTCAATGCTTCACCATTGTTTTCATCAACTTGTAATGCCTTTGTATACAATTCCTTGGCTTCTGTTAAATTATTATGGGCAAATGCCTCATGAGCTCTTGACAAGTTATCACGAAGTTCAGGATCCATAGCTTTATTCTTTATGGTTCTTGATACAAAACCTTTTTTATTTTTGACTTTGAACCCAGCAGCACTTTTAAGATTGTCTCTGAATTGGTCCATATCTTCTTCGTCATCTATGTACTCATCATCAGATTCTTCATCGAAATCATAATCATCATCGAAGTCGTCTTGGTCTTGAAACTGGTCTTGATCCTGATCTTGGTCTTGGCCCGGATACTGCCCCTGTACTTTACCATCATCCTGGCGACCATCTTCGAATTGATCATCTTCAATGTCTTGGTCGCTTTCACTTAAAAAGAATTCTTCATCTGACATGTCACTTTGTTGTTCTTGATATTAAACCACAAAAAGACAATACGATATCCACAAATACGATATCAAAAATTCAATGTCCACAAACTCAAATCCACAAATACAAAATACAAAATTCAATATCCACAAACACAAAATTCAATCACTCTGAATCAATTGTCAACTCTCTGTGTACAATACTCTATGGTGTTGATGCAATCAAAAACGCGAACATGTTACTATGGTATTTGAATTTGATTATATGGATAACACTTTGTGGAGCTCAGCATCCTCATAATCTCTCCATATCTGTCACTTACCCATCTGTGCCATTTTACCTTCAGTTGCTCGAAAGCTTAGGTGAGATTGATGACGATTTGTATGTAAGGGCCATCAATACCATTTGTGAGGCTGAACAAGATGATGATGTAGATGATGATCTTGTGGATGTTTACGGATCAAATCAAGTCAATGATGGATCTGATGAATCTTTATACAGACATGTTATGGAATCATTGGATTTAGATCAATTCAATAGGAGTTTTGTGGATTTGAAAACCTCAAGTAGTTATCACTCCCCAAGAATCCAAGCCCATTATGATTATTATCAACACGTTAAAGCTTGCGAAGGGTCAGAAACTTTCTTAGTTTCTAAAGATAGAGTTTATTGTACATATGAAGATTTGTTTGCTCTTCAGTTAGGTCCTAAAAGTGATATGGCTAGTGAATTGTTAAACTTTGATAGAGTTATTGGAACAAACACAAAAGCACCAATTTTGGTTTTATACGGAGATTTAAGTCATGAAAGGTTTAAGGATATATTCAACAATGTTTATTTGAATGCCGTAAATGGGAAATTAAGATTTGTATGGAGATATGTACCTGTCAGCAACAAGGATGAACCAATTAAAGGGTATAGTGTAAGTTTAACATCTAAGAAATCAACCAAAACTGACTCCGATTTAGGGTTAAAGTTAACATCAATGATATTATCCAAAGTATCAAATCAATTCAAGACTTTGAAGGAGGTTTTGTTCAACCTTCCTAGTAAACTTGATGTTATAAAATCACAAAAAATCATTAGTAGTATAACAGAAAATGTCAGGGCCAATGAAAATATTGGTATATCAGATGGTACTATTGGTATGTATATAAATGGAGCACCAGTCAATCGTCTTGAACTCGATAGTTTTAAAGTTATAGGTAAACTTGAAGAAGAAGTCAAGGTCATACAAGATCTTATAAATTTAGGATTCAATGTTGACCAGGGTAAATTACTTATATCAAAACTTGCACTTCATTTAGCTGTTAAGTTGGGCCAATATAATACTGGCGGTGATAATAGGTACAGTCTTTATCAAGATACATTCTTAGATAAGAAAGGAGGTGTAGTGTTTATCAATGATATTGAAGAAGATGAGAATTATGAAGATTTCACTACATCAAGAGTGGATGCGTATATTGATACTAAAACCCATCCTGGTCAGTTACCACCGCTAAAAGAGAATATTCATGATTTGATCTTTGTATTGAATTTATCAGATAAAGAACAACTTAAAGTGTTATTCTCATTTTCAAAGGTTATCTTGGATAGAAATATACCACAACAAATTGGGATATTACCAATAGGGGAGACCGAATTAGATCAGAAGGTTGCTAAATACTTTTATTATTTAATTGAAACCACAACTTCAAAAGAAGCATTGGCGTTCTTGTATCAAATCTTCACCAAAACTGACGATAAAGAGTTGGATGGGATTTTCAAGAATATACCAATAGGCAGATATGATCTTGATCCTGATATTTATGAGAAGAATTTAGATAAGTACTCCATAACTAAACCATCAGTAGTGTTCAATGGAATTATACATGATTTGGCATCAGAGAATTGGAGACTGGCAATGGGAAGACAAATTACCAAAGATACCAATAAACTAAGAGATGGGATACTTGTAGGTAATATAGGGCCATCATTAAAGGCATATTTGTTTAATGATGCTAGACCTGAAAGAGATCTTAGGATATTTCCAAAAGAAGTTAGCGAGTTCAAGTTCAAGAATGTTAATGAAGATTTAATAGCCAAATCAGTTACTTTTAAGTATAGTCAAGCAACTTCAGAAGATTCTGTCAGTGTTTGGATTATAGGAGATTTGAGTTTAGAACTGACACAAACTCAATTAAGTGAAGGATTTAATTTACTTAAAACTTCTAAATACTCCATAACTTTAAGAGTAATTGATACTTCCAATAGTAAAGTACTCGATAACCTTAGTACAGGCTCATTAACAGACGTTGATATAGTTAAGAACCTTAAAGTTTTAGCCAATCAAAAGGTTGATAAAAGATCACCAAACAATCTAGAGATTCGTCAGTTCTTATCTAAACAGCATTTACCACCAAATCATTCATTCTTACTCATAAATTCTCGTTATTTGAAACTTGGAAGACCGTATATGGTCCATACCCTTGAAGAAGTCATCGACTATGAAGTGCAAAGAATTTCGATGATTAATGATATCATGAACAAATATCCTCATGTCTACAATGATTTACAATTGTCTGATTTCCATACTCTGTTTTCACACTTGGAATATGATGAATGGCAGGATATCTTGATCAGTAAGTTGTTGAAGTCATTCTTTAAAGATGATACTTTATATATGGATGATGTAGGAAGATTTGATTTCAATTCAATGAATTTAGCTAACTGCTTCGTCGTTGATAATGACCCTAATCCTTTGATTGATGTGTTAGTTATCATAGATCCATTATTACCACTGGCTCAAGAATTGATTGCATTGGTTGAAATCGTTTTAAATATCCCTTACGTACGTACAAGGGTTTTACTTCAGCCAAAATCAAGTTATGAAGATGATTTCGTACCAAGATACTTCAGATCAAATTATCCAAATTCACCTTTAAAGTTTGAAGATTCTTTACCACAGTTTCCTGCACTGTTTTCGGAAGTTAATGAAGATAAATATGTTGTTGATACCTTAGTACCAAAGAGATGGGTAGTCAAGAGTAAAACATCATCAGATATCGATTTCGACAATTTAATCATTGATAGATCAATTTCTATAGAATATGAACTCACCAATGTTTTGGTTGAAGGATTTTCCAGAGACATAATAACCGGACAGTCACCATCAAATCTTACCTTACTGGTCACAAAAGAATCAGAGGTAAAGGATACTTTGGTAATGAATAATTTGGGTTATTTCAATTTACCAGTTAATCATGGGATTTGGAAATTAACACCTCATGGACCCTATGATTTCTTATCGTCATCTCCAAATCCATTTGAGTATAACCTCGAGCCAAAAGATGAGATAGAAATCGACATATTCACATTAGATGGACTTGTGCTAAACCCAAGATTCATATACAACCCTAAAAAGACCATAAAACCTCAAAAACCTACGGATCAAGGTATAAACATCTTCACAGTAGCATCAGGTGAACTTTATGAAAAACTTAGTATGATTCTGATGTTATCAATAAAATCCAATACACAAACTCCAGTGAAGTTCTGGTTGATTGATGATTATCTTAGTCCAAAATTCAAACAATTTCTCCCATATTTAAGTGAACAGCTTGGATTTGACTATGAATTTGTAAGCTATAAATGGCCAATGTGGTTGAGAAGTCAATCAACAAGACAACGAACCATTTGGGGTTATAAGATCTTATTCTTAGATGTTTTATTCCCTCAAGATTTACAGCAAATCATCTTTGTAGATGCTGATCAAATCAATAGATATGACATGAAACGATTAGTGGATCTAGACATGGAAGATTACGTTTATGGGTTTGTTCCAATGTGTGATTCTCGTGAAGAAATGGAAGGGTTTAGATTCTGGAAACAAGGGTACTGGTCAGAAGTGTTGGGTGACGATTTGGTTTATCACATTAGTGCATTATTCAAAGTCAATTTGAAATTATTTAGAGAGAAGAAAATTGGTGACAAATTAAGAACTCATTATCAAAAGTTATCATCTGACCCAAATTCGTTATCTAACTTAGACCAGGACTTGCCTAATAACTTACAAAGAGCCATACCTATTTATAGTCTACCACAAGAATGGTTATGGTGTGAGACATGGTGTAGTGATGATGAATTATCAGATGCCAAAAACATCGACTTGTGCAACAATCCTCTAACTAAAGAAGATAAAGTTGAAGTAGGTAAGAGGCTATTAGAAGAATGGGATGAATATGAACAAACATTGGACAAATATCAACTGCAATTCGAACAGTTGATTGTAGACGAAGCACAAAATCAATCTGGTCTTGAGTCTGGATCTAAGGAAGACGATTCTGATCATGAAGATGACGAAGACTTGCTTCATGATGAACTTTAGGATTGGTTAGTAAAATATAAATTGGTAGAGAAACGACATTTTGAGGTATATAAGTAAAGGACTTTCTCTCTTGTGAAATTCAAATTCAAATATTCCACAATACCCTTTTCAATTTTTGGAATACTTTATTGTTTGTTGTCTATTAGACAATAATGATACTCTTATGTAACATGGTTACATGCTACGAATGGTTAGAAGAATATAAGCTAGAAGGAGTACAGCAGGTATAGAACACGAAGAGAATAGCTCACTGGTATAGGTCGCAAGGGGTAACCACGAAGAGTATAGATCACAGGGAGTACGGATCTTTAATATAAAAGCGGTAGACGAACGACTTATATAGTGTATATATACCTTTTTTTCTCTTCTTGGGTAATTAACCTCCTGTAGTTTAGCTGAATTTTTGGAATAATCTATTACTAGTTGTTTCTTTAGACAACATGGATACTCTTACGTACCATAAGTAGATGATTAAATGGTACAAATACTCTTATTTAACGTGAATATGTTGTGCAAATGGGAATAGAAGGATATTAGCTGGAAGGAGTATAGATTGCAGGTATAGATCTCAGGTATAGATCGCAGGTATAGATCACAGGTATAGATCACAATTCAGAATTGGTATTTAGGATCCGTAGAGAAACGACATCTTGGGGTATATAACAAAGCGCTTTCTCTCTTGTGGAATTGTATGCCTGATTAGGAGTGTAATCTTTGAATTTTTGGAATGAGATGTTACTTGTTGTTTGTTTAGACAACATGGATACTTATTAACATAGTTACATGGACAAATGGACATATAAGAATAGAAGCTTAAAGGAGTATATCTAAGATATAGATCGCAGGTATAGATCGCAGGTATAGATCGCAGGTATAGATCACAAGAAGTATAGATCACAAGAAGTATAGATCGTCTAACATACAAAGCGGTAGATGAACGACTTCTGTGGTGTATATATCTCTGTTTTTGTGTAATTATCTTATCAAGCTTTGGTCACTTTGTAAGAGCAATTTTTGGAATGATATACATGTTGTTTCTTTGGACAACTAAGAATGAATTTGATCTCACACAATTGCAAGGAACAAATGACTATAAGAAGGCAGGAGTAGGGGTAGGGGTAGGGGTAGGTAACAGGAGTTACTTCAGTCTTGGTGTAACTATAGATATTTAATAACCGACTTACCATACTCAGCTACATCAATCACTTATATGATTTATGATATCAGTAGCTTGACTTGCAACAGTGGTATTTATTTTAATGATACCACATGAAGCATGTTATATATTTGGCAAACTTATTAAATGCCACTTCCCTTAATGTGACATTCATTAACTTTAAACAACGATGGTCAATGGTCTCTTACCCTAAAGAATGATGGTCAGTTCTTAATAACCAATAAACCGAAATAACAGCAATACCCAAGAAATAGTTATCCCTTGATGCTTGTCGTGGTAAACTACGATGGGGAAGACGTAAAGTGTGCAGTAAGTCTCGTACTGCACACTGAATATCAAGCTTATTGTGTTTAAGGGGTTTCAGTAAAGTATGTTCTAAAAAAAGGATCGGTTTGGTCCCTCTCTCATTTGGATTTCTTCATAATAGAAATGCTCTTGTCATGTATATTAACTATTAGTTGCATGATGAGCATAATACCCTTAGATAATCAGATTCAGATAATCAGATTCAGGAATTATTGCTGCAGAGAAGTCGTATAGATCAAGGAAATTTAAGGTATGTTCTAAAACCTCAAATACATGATAAACAAAAAGTCATCCCAACTAAAATACTACCGGCTTACCACAGAAGGAATGGGTAATATTAAGCAGCTATTATTAGAGATGAAACATTTGGCAGTATGATGTACAATTCTCAGCGGTTAAATAATTGACCCGAGATATGCAATAAATTAAGGCCCAACTTAGCGACATCCTAATGACAAGGGGATATAATTGAGAACAATAGCTATTGTTTTAGAATTTTACAGGTTTTATGAAGATCTGCAATATCATGATTCTAATACATGTTGTTGCTTTGAACCATTTGTATTAGATTTACACCGATACAATATACTTCGATAAATCTAGGACCAAAATTATATCTTTACCATGTATAAAAAAAGAAATCGATATGCAGCAAATAAGATTAGCCACCCACCACCTGAGATTAACAGCAGATTCAGATTTGCAATTTGCTGCATTGGGAAGGAATGTCCTGTCTTGAGTGAATTTTAAATCTCAAATTAATGAAATAGTTTAAAAAAATTTCTTTTTCTAAAAAGCCTCATTAAAAACCTTCCACCAATGGTTAAATAAAACTGCAAAAGCATCATGCAAAATTCTGATGCATTAAACCCATCAAAACAGGTTACCTGATAGACTTCCTTACACCTGGAATTTCCTAAAATCATACCACTTAGATATTAATAGAAGTATTTGTGACTAAAACACTGACCCTAGGTTTCCAATTTCGGGGATGAGATGAGAAGGGCGCATAACTTCCCGAGACCTTTGTCTTCAGATCTTCGTAAACCGCTAAAGAGAAATGTCGCACTTATGTAATTATAATAAGACTCCAGTTCTAATGCAAGGTATAAAACGTTCAACATCCCCGAAGTCGACCTGAAACTGAAAATCACCTACTATGAAGATTGGTTCATTTTTATATCTTGGTTATACCATTTTAAGGGTTTTAGCTGATACTACAATAACTGAAAATACCGTTACTATCGGTGGTTCACAAACTCAATGGGGTGCTACTTCAATTGCAGCCGGAGTCTATTGGGTTTTACTTGAAAATTATAATATCAATTTCGATGGGGACCTTACCATTGATGGAGATTTGTACATGGAAGGTAGTCAAAGTTTTATCAATGGGTTTACGGTTGCCCAGAGTGGTTTACTGAGTACTACCACTGTCAATGGTAATTGGATTATTGATGGTAGAGACACTAGATGGTCTGTATACCCATCGTATAGAGTCACTGGTGACACTTTTATTAACAATGGTAATATATTTTGGGCTGGGAACACTTATGCAGCAGCAGCAGATTTCCAAATTATTAGTGCCGACTTCCAAAATAATGGATTAATTGAATTCCTCGATGTCACCAATACTGGGACATATGTCACATTAGGTATAGCCGGACAAACTTTGAATAACGATGGTTCTATTTGTATCACCAGAGCACAGTATACTCAACAAGGTAATGTCGCAGGTGGTGGATGTTTTGATCTTGGTGACGAAGGTGCTATGATGTTGGGAAGAAATCAAAATACGTTTGATGATGACCAAACAATTGTATTCAGTGGTGACAACGCCGCTTTAGGGGTTGATAATTCCGCCTTACAACTCAGCTTCAAGGTTTCCGGTTGGGGTAATAATAATATTATTGGTAGTACTGATCCTCTTACATCTTGGGATTATAATGATCCTATTTTGCTGATGACTGTTGATGGTGAAACCTTGAGCTTCAATGTTGGTTCAGGTTATGATAAGGATTTAATTGAGTTGGTTGATGCTTACTATGGTCCAACATTAGGTTCCTATAGTCAAGCTGGTTTGAAATATAATGGTCCTGCTGTTAATAATGATAGAGGGTCATGTCCTATTTGTTTGGGTATTCCACTTCCTCCATCTGATGAGCCATCATCTACTGAATCCCAAGAGTCTTCGACTTCTGAAGCTCCAAGTTCATCAGAGGAGTCGTCTAGTTCAGAGGAGTCGTCTAGCTCATCAGAACAATCCTCTTCTAGTGAAGAACCATCATCTTCTAGTGAAGAACCATCATCTTCTAGTGAAGAATCATCATCTTCTAGTGAAGAATCATCATCTTCTAGTGAAGAATCATCATCTTCTAGTGAAGAATCATCATCTTCTAGTGAAGAATCATCATCTTCTAGTGAAGAATCATCATCTTCTAGTGAAGAATCATCATCTTCTAGTGAAGAATCATCATCATCCAGCGAAGAACCATCCAGCTCAACTGAACAATCGTCTTCTTCTAGCGAAGAGTCCTCCTCGTCTACTGAAGAGTCCTCATCATCCATTCAAGAGTCATCTTCTTCTAGTCAAGAGCCATCTTCTTCTAGTCAAGAGCCATCATCTAGCGAGGAATTGTCATCGAGTGCAACAGAAGACTCCTCATCCTCATCATCATCATCAAGCCAAGAAGCTTCAAGTTCTAGTGAGATGTCCTCATCTTCTTCCAACGCAGAATCATCATCCGAAGCTCCATCCTCTTCATCGTCCGAAGTTCCTTCATCAAGTTCAGAATCGCCATCTTCAACATCATCTGAAGTCGCATCATCCAGTGCTGAACCACCATCCACCGAATCAACATCTGCTGAAACTTCCAGTGCTGAAACTTCATCTAATTCTGAATCAACATCAGTCGAGCCTGAACCAACAGCTAGCGAGTCATCATCCAGTGAGGTATCATCTAATACTGAAATATCATCCAGTGCAGCTCCATCATCAAGTGCTGAACCAACTTCGGCTGAAACCTCATCATCTTCAGCTCCATCATCCAGTGCAGCTTCATCATCCGCCGCACCGTCATCGTCTGCAGTACCATCATCTAGTGCTGAATCTTCATCAAGTGTATCCCCATCAAGTGCATCCCCATCAAGCGCAGTATCATCAAGTGCAGCACCATCAAGTTCGAGTTATGATCCAGGTTGTCCAGACTGTTCACAATCCCTGTCCACCTCAACTACTAGTAATATAGTACCAACCACCACGGTCCCAACTACCACGGTAACCACCACCACAGGACCTGCTCCTACTACAACAGGACCAGTCCCAACTACCTCAACACCAACCACATCAACACCAACTACATCAACACCAACCACATCAACACCAACTACATCAACACCTACTACCTCAACGCCAACCACCACAGGACCAGCAACAACCACCACAGGACCAGCAACAACCACCACAGGACCAGCACCAACCACCACCGTCCCAAATACCTCAGCACCAGTCCCAACTACTATCATTACAACTACAATCATTGATGGCACCACCACTTATACCACATACTACCCATTACCAACTAGCACCAATGGGGCCACATCTAATACCAACCCGGGACCTTCTGCCACCAGCAAACCTGCTGATACCGGTAACACCTCACAAAATTATATAACCAGAGACCTTTCCTTAGTTACCGGACCAGCAACTACAATTTACTTAGACACAACTGTAGCAGCAGCTACAACCATTTATATCCAAAATGGAGCCACCGTTCCTGCCACTACTGTTGTAAGTGTCATTACCGTGACTGGAGGACAAGTCGCGGGTACAGCATGTGCTGTAAGCCAAGGATCAGGTGGAGCTTCATCACCACAAAACACTCAATCAGGTCAAGCTAATGGTCCAACTGCATCTGTATTTCAAGGTAAATCTTCATCAACTAAGCCATGGTCATTAATAGTTGGACTTGGTTTGTTGATAAGTATTTTCTAAGGACCGGACCACCGTTTTCGTAACTTTAAGTTTTATGTTAGTATTAATAGAATAATTGACAGTACTCGATTCTCTGCATGACGACATTCAGTTATGCATCTCTCAATGCATATACATACGCATTGCACATGCATTGGTGTACCGAAGTCAGCTCATGATTCACATCCCCGTGCGAATCGAAGCCTGAATCGGAATTTTCATCGTTCAACAAGTACCATGAGAATAACTGAAAAGCTAAACCAAGCGTACTCTGTACCTAACCCACCACCAGCAACATTTTCGTTCGAATTCTTCGTGCCAAAGACATCCCAAGGGATTCAGAATCTTTATGATAGAATGGACAGAATGTATGATTTGAATCCCATCTTTATTGATATTACTTGGGGTGCCGGTGGTAGAAGTTCAGGACTTACCAATGAAATGGTGTACACTGCACAGCTGGCATTAGGATTGGAAACATGCATGCACTTGACATGCACCAATATGAAAGTGGAATTAATCGACGAAGCCTTAAGGAGAGCCAAAGAATCGGGGTGTCAGAATATTTTAGCACTTAGAGGTGATCCACCATTAGATGGTAGTGAACTGACAGGAGACTTCATGTATGCAAAGGACTTAATCGAGTACATCAGAAAGCATTACGGGGACTATTTCAATATTGGGGTAGCTGCATATCCGGAAGGACATCCAGAAGAACCTAATGACGATAAGACCATTGAATATTTGAAATTAAAGTGTGATAGTGGTGCAGATTTCATTGTAACCCAAATGTTCTATGATGCGGAGAAGTTCATCTCATGGTGTTCTAGAGTACGTAAGATCGGTATAGACTTGCCTATCATTCCAGGAATCATGCCGATCAGTACTTATGCAGCATTTATAAGAAGAGCTAAATGGTCAGAAATCCATATTCCTCAACATTTCTTAGATGCGTTAGAACCGATCAAAGATGATGATTTCAAAGTTAGAGAAAAAGGTACGGAATTGGTTAGTGACTTATGTAAGAGTTTGATCAATTCCGGTTATATTAAACATTTACATTTCTATACTATGAATTTAGAAAGATCAACAATCATGATCTTAGAGAAATTGAACCTTATTGAACATATTAAGTCACATGACACCATTGGAGGAACAGTATTACCATGGAGGAAAAGTCTTAATCCTTCAAGAAAGAAAGAAACCATTAGACCAATTTTCTGGCAGAATAGGAAACATTCTTACATTTCACGTACATCGACATGGGATGAGTTTCCAAATGGTAGATGGGGGGATTCTTCATCACCAGCGTTTGGGGACATTGATTTAAATGCAACTGAATTGTTAAGACAATCACCAAAGAAAGCATTTGAATTATGGGGACATCCACAATGTTTAAAGGAATTTGCGGACTTAACTATTAACTACTTGAAAGGGAATTTGAAATCCATTCCATGGTCTGATGGACCTATTGATTCCGATACGTCCATTATGATTGATCAGTTGATTAGATTAAATCAAAAAGGGTTCATTACTATTAATTCCCAACCTCCTTTGAATGCTACCAATTCCAATGATAAGATCTATGGTTGGGGTCCAAAGAATGGGTATGTATTCCAAAAACAGTATTTAGAGTTCTTCTGTCATAAACTGATCATTAACAAGTTATTGGATAAGATCGATACTTTAAATAATGGTGGTGATAATGCTAGAGTCATCACTTATTATATGGTCGATAAATCAGGAGAATTGATCACCAATACTAAAGAAGGTGATATCAATGCTGTTACTTGGGGTGTTTTCCCAGGTGAAGAAATCGTTCAACCAACTATAGTTGAAAAGAACTCCTTCTTAGCTTGGAAAGACGAAGCTTATTCTTTGATTGAAGAATGGGTTAGGATTTTCGAATCCGATTTAGCTAAAGATTTCGTCAAAGGCAAAGAAGACGAAGTCACAGCTTTCATTAAATTCATGAAATCATTTGGTGATGATTTCGTATTATGTAATATTGTCAATAATAACTTTATTGATGATTTCAAAGTATTATTCGAAATCTTCAATGATTTAGAATATAATAATTAAGTGTCAAGTTGCCTGAATAGGAAAACTGGACACATCTATGTTATTCACTGATCACAGTGTCGACACTCAACATGTCAACCTAATTTAATTCAACATAAATTAGTTATGTATTGCATATTCATGCATGCATATTTACGACCAATTTGCTAACGTTTGCATTCAACAGAGGGTATTTTATTTTTTACTGTGTATAGTGGCATCCTCAACGGTATGGGTAATAAAAGTTTATATTTATCTGAATACTCTAACGAAATCTACGAAATTTAAATAACTAAGAAAATAGCCAACATGGTCCAGGTCATTGAAAGTTTAGTACCAGAACCGTTGTAGGTAAGGACCGAAGCTGATGTGGATGTGGCTAATGATTTGGTACAACTGTTGTTGGAACAAATGGTTGAGGTGATAGTTATGTCCAAGTAGCTAGTTGTGTCGGATGTGGTTGTTGGTTTTACTGAAGTGGTTGATGTTGAGATTGTGGTTGGGGTGGTTGCTGAAGTTTTAGCAGTGGATTTGGTGTTACCAGTGGTGGATTCTGTAGTACCAGTGGTTGTAGATTCAACGTGTTTTGATGTTTCTGGGGTGGTGGTAGTAGTAGGTGGTGTTGTTGTTTCGGTGGTAGTTGGAGATGAAGTTTCAACTTTAGTGGTTTCAGCTTTGGTGGAGGTTTCAGCTTTTGTGGATGATTCAACATGGGTAGTTGGAGTGGTAGTACCAGGAGTAATAGTTGTACCACGGGTAGTTGGAGTAGTTGGAGTAGTTGTCTTCTCTTTTGTGGTAGTTATACCTTCGGTAGTTCTATCATGAGTGGTTGTTCCTGGAGTGGTTTCATGAGTAGTGGTGGTGGTACCAGGGGTGGTAGTGACTGGGGTAGTTTCATGAGTAGTCTCATAAGTAGTGGTCCCCCTACTCTCACTTGTAAGTGGACAATAAGTCGTATAAATAGTAGTATACTCATCAGTAGTTTCAGTAACAGTCGTTAACCCAGTTGTGACCTTCGAAGTTGAACATTTATTGTTGGAACATGATGTAATGGTTACAACGGTTGTTGATGGATGAGTCACTACACTAGTTGAATCAGTTGCAAGTGAAGATGGAGTGGTTTTGGTGATGGAAGTTTCAGCAACTGTTGAAGAATGGGCTGAAGAGGAACTTGATCCGTGGCTTGAGGTTGGAATAGATGAAGTTGCATCACTTGAGGAACTAAAGGTTGAGCTTGCAGCAGATGAACCGGAAGCTAAAGGTGAACTTGATGGGCTTGGTGATGAACTAGAAGCTGAAAAGGAACTTGAAACTGAATGGGAACTGGAAGCGACTAAGCTGGATGAAGGAGTAGTTGATGAGGAGACAGGTGATGATGAAGGACTAATTGAGGATGATGGACTAATTGATGAAGCTGATGATGCTGAAGGTGATGGGGATGGTGAAGGTGATGGGGATGGTGAAGGTGATGGTGAAGATGATGGTGAAGATGATGTGGTATCAGAACTTGAACTAGGAACACTTGAAGATACAACTGATGATGAAACAATACTTGACTCTGAAGTTAAAGGACAATAAGTTGTATAACTAGTGACAGTCTCATCAGTGGTAACAGTGACAACAGTAACACCAGTAGTGATGTGACGGGTATGACATTGATCATGTGAACAAGAAGTGATGGTAACCACCGTGGTGGAGACATCAGTGACAACTTCATAACTGGTGATTTCAGTAATTTCACTTGATGTTGATTCAACTGTGCTACTTGGGACTGAAACTTCACTAGAACTTGAAACTTCACATGAACTTGGGACAGAAGAAGAACTATCACTGGAGATAGTACTCAGACTCAAGTAGCTTGGACTGTAGCTTGAAGATTCTAATACTGAGCTGGATGATTCTACCAAGCTGGACGATTCTACTACTGAACTTGAAGGTGATGATTCAAAGCTGCTTGAGCTTGATGGGATGTCACTACTGGAAACTTCAACGGAGGATGAACTTGATTCACTTGATGATTCACTTGATACCTCACTCGATGAAGGGATAACACTTGACGAAGGTAAAATACTTGAGGCTTCAACAGTACTTGATCTAACAACATCACTTGAGCTGAGAGGAATTGATTCAACCAAAACTGAACTAGATATTAAAGGCTGAGTGCTTGAAACTTTAGTTGAACTGCTAAGTATAATTGGGATTGAATTTGACTCAATAGCTGAACTTGACTCAACTCTGGAGCTTGACTCAGCTCTTTGACTTGGAGTTGGACTTACACTAGACACAATACTTGAAACAGCACTTGAAGTGGCACTGGACACAAAGCTAGTATCTGTCAACGGACAATAAGTTGTATAACTAGTAACGGTCTCATCACTGGTAATTGTAACCACTGTGACTCCAGTAGTGACAGCCAGAGTATGACAGTCATTATGTGAACATGAAGTAATAGTAACTACAGTAGTGGAAATATCAGTCACATATTCGTAACTGGTAACTTCTGTTACTCCAGCATTGTTACCATTACCACCTCCATGTCCATTACCACCACCGTGACCTTTACCAGCAATAACTGCTGACATTAAGTTAACAATCAATAATAAGTATCCTACTTTCATTTTAGTGATCTTTGAAGGGGTAAAAACTAAGGAATTCCTCCCATTTAAATAATTTACACAAATGTGGTACCTTTTTTGAATTTGTTTCAGATTTGCTAAACTTAAACTTTGATTCCAAAAATAGAATCAACCATGCTTAGCTTAGTTCCTGATTTCTCAGCCTTGGATAAGTCTTTTCAGCCCAGAAAAAAAGGGTTCTACTGTAAGCTATCCTGGCAACAATAAGGCTTTATTGGATTCTTAACAGTACCGATGAAACCATTGGTAAAAGAGTGTTAAAGTCATAAAAAAAATGTGGTATCTTTTTCTCATTAACGAGTGTTTCAGATTTTCTCGTCTATAGATCTGAAACAAATTACGAGATCTCAAGTCAGTGTTTTCAGGATTAATGTCGCCTCCTATATATTTGCAACCACACAATGAATCCTTTTTCCAAGCTTGAACTTAATACTAGAGTTCTACAATGCATAAGTCACAGGGGTAACATAATCAGAGTGGAGATTCTCTGCTGCAGATAGAAGAGTAATGTATGTATAGAGAGTTGGATACTGCTCCCTATATATTCAAGTGTAATTATATTTGCAGGCTTTCTGGTTCTTAGACTTGGGGTCTTCTGGAAGGTAAAACTGCCAATCACTTGGGCTAAGACGGCAGGCAGAAGATAATTCTGAACGAGCTAATGATCCTACTAATACTTTCTGTAAATACCACCGTTTCCCTAAAATCTCCAAGCTAAGCTACCATAAGAAAACAGATATTTAAGATCTTACTTTCAATGCCATAATCATGACTAATACAGCACCGTATGCTACGGTCTACTCTTACCACGGCTCATAAATTGGGTAGACTATATTAAACGATAAAATCAGGTGGTAACAAAATCAACGACACTTTATACGACATCCCAACAACGAAGGGCGATTCATCCTGAAAAACTTTACCACAAAAACCATCCCACTTAATTTTAGTCTAGATCGTATTAGACGAACACTTTAATTTACTAAAAGGGTAATTGATTTACAAGATTACGAGGTGGTTACTAATTATAGCTTCTAAGGCGTAACCTGGCCAATAGGATTCGTTCGTTTAGGTGGTGGTTATGTGGGATAGGTGGGACTCATGTGGGACTAATGTGGGTAGTTTTAAAATAGATCTGCCAATAATAGGTCAATGTCAAACAATGCCCATGTTTAGCCAAGCCCGTAACCAAGAGATGTGGTGATTATAATTAGCCATGAGACGTTTGTTGTAGAAAGCTTAAGCCATGGTAGATGGTGCAAGCACCAGAGATCTTAACCGTGATTTCCTATTACTATTACTATGTAGCTGTAACTATTAACTCTTACTAAGAAACTCATCTGGTTAGTGTGATATTGTGGTTCTAGACTCACTAGCTTCTATTCTAAATTACCAACTCTCCACACCTCTAGACCTATGATTTTGAATTTACTAAACTTCACCGACTCACTGGAGTTTAAGACCTCATTGCCAAACGTTTCACAAACATAACTCACTCCTTCGTCTAAAGAGGAGTTAATATAAAGAGCATTCTCTCCATTAGATGAGCCAATGGCTATAAAGTCATGATTGGAGTACACTATGTTATCATTGACTCCACTGTACATGAAAGCTTTGAATCTTGTTGTTTTCAGGGTTTGCTTTTGTGTTTTTTTGGAGGTTTGGTCTTGTGGTTGTGGGGATTCTTTTTGTGGTTTTTCTTGGGTGGTTGGCTTGGCTGATCTGTCTTTAGGATCAGGTGATAAATCAATTAAGTTATCTGTATTCAAACTTGAGGTCGAATGTGACTTCTCAAATTCTCTTTCCTTTTGTTCCTGCCTACGCTGTTCCTTCTCATGTTGCTTGTGGTCATGATAATCTTCATCTTGGAATCGTTTATGATGAGCCTTTTCTAACTTCCATACGAAACATTCACCATTACCATAATAACGCTTATGGTCCATGAATTTTGGGTTTTCATTCAAGTATGCTCCAAATATATTCCCCTTGTTGTCCTTAACCACTAACACATACCCTAAAGGACGTTTTTGATCCTTTGTGTGACCTATCATTTTCGTAATTACTTGATCACCATATCCCACTTCATACCTCGTCAATTTGGATTTTCGGAGCTCTTCAAGTTGATGACTCATTTTACAATTCTCATATAACGTGTTTAGACTTATACCATGTTGATCTATTGAATAAAGTAATGACCAATCAGTGAATAATTGTAATCGTGGAGGAAGTAGATTACGTAATTCATCTGCCAATTCTGAGTTTAGAATTTGTTTTGTCAGTGATTTAATTCCATGGAATTCTACTGGTGGTAATGGTGGTAATTCGTATTCAGGTGTAGGGTCTGGTTGTTTGGGGAGATCTGAGTTTCTGTGTAAGAGTCTATTTAGCATGATTGAGGTTTGAATTTGTGAGCATGAGTAGGTGGAGTGAGGGCAGGGGAGAGTAGGGCGAGAACAGGCAGCACGAGAGCAGCACTAGAGCACACCTGAGCTCACAGAACAGAGCAAAGAGCACAGAGCATAGAGCAACAGAGCATAGAGCAACACATCATAAACTTAAATCCATTACACCCTTCCTACATTATTCCGTTTGTGTAACTTTGTGACTTGCAACACCAAAATTAATCAATGCCTTCAATAACTCTATACCAATCTTGATACTATCAATAAACTTAACACCCTTAAAATCAGACCCTAACTTCTCATCTAATCCCACCATGCCTGCACAACCTAAGAATACACAATCAACTCCATTATCTACAACTTGTTGAACTTTCAGTCTAATGACACCGTATTGATCAGGATTATTAAGGTTAGTGACGTTAATATTGAAACTAACACATTTGTCCATATCAGATGGGAACTCTTTAAGCTTGAAGAAATTTAACACCAGCCTGTCTAAGATTGGTTCCCACAGTTTGAAGCTGGTGATGATGACTGATTTCTTAATAGCCAAATCCAGTAGTTTATAGATCAAACATGCTTGCATTATCCCCATTATAGGGGAGTTTGTATGATCCGATAACAGACGGATCAAAGGATGATCTGAAAAGCAACACACCAAATACCCATCATAATGAATAAGATCTTTTGCTAGTAAATCCTTGATAACGATTTTCTCTGATAATAGCGAAGTTTCATCACCATCAATCTCTTTTGGTGCTTCTATTGGAGCCGTATAGAAATCATAGTCAATAGTGTTGGACTTGATGATAGTCCTTAAATCATTTGTGACCTTTTCTGAAGAGTTAGGGTTGATGATTAATATTTTCATTGAGCTGTTTAACTATGTGAACCTTAACTATGTGAGATGGTAAGAACGAGAAAGGGTTAGTGATCATGATGCAACGAGAGTCAAATAGAGAGAGTCAAGTCTATGATACTGAGCACTGCGATCTATCGCGTCGTTAACTGAGACTGTGTGATAAGGTGCGTAATAAGAGATACATAGCGTGATAAGCTTAATTGAATTATTTTTTATAGATCACCGGTTGTACACAAACACAAACACAAACACGAAGGCCAAGACATAAACACAAAGCCAAGACACAAACACAAACCCCACAGTTAATGTTCAATGCAACTATTAATGATCCCCTTTGGTCAAAGTCAATTCTATCATTATCACTCCTAAGTGAATATATAAATTTCATTATATCATCAAACAAATTCACCATCTCAGGTTTGAATCATACCCTAACCAATCATGGAGAAATAACATTCAACGAGTCGTTCTTTGTATCGTATTCATCATCACAATCACTTAGTTTTAGAGTCAGTTCTTCCCAACTAAGTACTATATTCAAAAATTTAGATGGATCTATTGACCTTAAAGTCACATCCACAAAGTTGTTCATTGATATAAATGGTAAAATCATCAAGAAGTATCAAATTCCTTATGATCTCATTAACTTATCTGAAAACCCATTGAATTATAAAGCTCAATTACAGTCTGATCCCACTATAAAGTATCTTAGTATCGATCAAAGTATCATCAAGAATTTCATAGATATGGTACCTCAGGGTACAGAGCAATTCAATATCGATATAAAGAACAATAAGGTCAGTTTCAATGGGTACACTAAACAAATTATGAAGGACAATACTTACTTAAGACAACCAATGCTAATAACGATTTCATTATCCATAAATGATCTTAACAAATCAAACCTTGAAGAAACGACATTCAATTTGAGCTTTAAGTTCAAGTTAGTGAAGGTTTTCATCAATTTAGTTTACCTTATTAAGGGAGAAGAATTCGACTGTTATTTCAAGCCTGACCTGCCGGTAGTGTTGGAATATAGTAATTCACAAGTAGACATAAAATTCACATGTTTAAGTAGTGATCAAGGAGATTTAGGGATTGAATATGAAACAGTAGACAGAAATGATTCCATAAGGTCTGAAAGTTCTAAGTCCATTAGTTCCAGGTCTATTAGTTCCAGGCCCATAACTTCCAAGTCCATAAGTTCGAGACAACCTATGGGAACCCCTCAACAACTAGAATCAGCTTCTTCTTTATTCAAGAGACCAATTGAAAGACCAGTTGAATCAGAGTCTTCAAAAGAGTCAGAAATAGATCAACTTGATATTGATTTTGATGATTTTGACCCTGATTTAGGTCCGACCCAAACTGATGAAATAAAATCTATTTTTGATACTTAGCCATATCATCCGCACATCTTGTACATATTCATTCTAATCATATCATATATTTATATAAAGAATATATACACCCTAGCTATCATCACCACGATCATTACGCTCTATCCTCGTATGTTCATAAGCTTAGGCTCCAGTTCAAGTTCAAACTTCAGCTTAAGCTTGAGCTCAAGTTCAAGTTCACACCTCACTCTATGTAGTAATCTTCTTTGGTTCACTCAGATAATGATACTTGACCCATCTGAACCCTTGGGCCAATTGTGCACCTTCATTAACAAAATGACATGCAAACAATAAATAATTCTTTGGTGAAATGGCTAAGGAATATCTCATAAAGGCCAATGAGAATAAAATCAATGATCCTGTCATAGGTCCACTGATGGTTTCTGGATCCTTCTTGAAATCCGCTATGGCCGCAATAGGTAACCCGAAGTTTGAAACCGGACCCCAAAAATGGGTTGTAAAAAGGTATCTGAAGGTTTGCTTGGTAAAAATCTGATCAGTAAACTTCTTGAAGGACATTATAGTAACGGACAATTGTTGACCACCAACTCCGCGAAAAATTTGGATCGCGGTGATAGTCCGGGAGGTTGCTAAACCGATGTGGAGTGCGTCGGGGCAGGGATATAAAGTAGTAGCGTAGCTGGTGCTAGCTGGTGCTAATTGGTGCTACGGAGCTGGTACTATCGGCTATATACACGATATATTCCTATATACTCTACACATATCATGCATTATCAAACTTCGTCTTTTTGTTCTTGGAAATTGGTTGGGGATGTTCCATCTTAGCCGGTGGTGACTCCTTTAAGATCTTCTTGTGTTTCAATTCTTCCTCCGCTTGCTTCTCAATTTCTTCGTTGGGCGACGACAAGTAGTACGGAAGGTTATCGGGGTTAGTTATCCAAAATGGGTCACTAAGGTTGATATTGATAAGTTCATTGGATATGAGGGGGTTGTTCAATGACTCTAATTCCAAGTTTTGAAGACCTTGATTTTGGTCCTGGGATTGTTGCTGCATGGATTGGTTGATATTTTGGTTTTGGAGGTTTTGGTTTTGAAGACCTTGGTTAAGCTGAGAATTTTGCAACCCTGAATTTTGCAACCCTTGAGATGGCATATCTCCCATTTGTCCTACTTGTGATTGTCCTTGACCCAGCTGTAATTGTCTGCCCATCTCTAGACTGCTCTGGAAACTGTTCTGGATAAAATTGCTTTCCAAATTTGGCAGGTAGTACCCATCATTGTAGATCTCAGGATTGAACTGAAACATCTCATTGGATTGGGGGTTTTCGAACTGGGATTGCTGGGATTGGATGACATCAATCATTTCCAAATTCTTATTGACCAAATACAAAATGTTAATGGACCAGATTTTTTCATTGAAATGGCTGTCGATGGAAATAAGCTTATGTAATTGAGATTTCAATTCATTGAGGAATTTGTTATTATCGAATCTGTCCTTGAAAGTTGAGTAAATGAAATGTTTGGACTTGTAGTTTAATAATGTGAATATGATGACAATTCCCTGGTATATGGATGAATTCAAAAATGGGAAATTTATACGGAAATACTTGCCAATTTTGACATAGTTCAAGTCCTTTTCCGAGAGTCTGATTTCAAATAAGCTGAGGAACTTGTAAATGTACAGAAGGAAGTTTATGATGGAATTTGATAAGTTCTTTAGGATCAATATGGCATCATTTTCTTGTCTGAATTTGATGATGAAAGGTTCAAACAATTTGGCCTTGTTGATGTAGAAGATAATAAGATCATTGAGAATATTGATCTTATCGATTTTCAATGGTAGATGATTATATTCATCATAACTAAGCTCGTTGGACTCGTCATCTGAACTTCTATCCTGGGGGTTTGGATTGGTGTTGATGTTGGGGTTAGTACTTGGGTTGCTATTGGCATTACTGTTACTATTGCTATTACTGCTATTGCTATTGCTATTGCTATTGCTATTGCTATTGCTATCCCTAGTTATGGACATAGATGATGCAGATTTGGAATTGGTCCTTGATGAAATCATTTCTGAGTCAATGGTGTCCATTGGTTCATCACTATACTGAGATATGTTCGAATTCATACTGTCCTTGAAATTATCATTAGACTCTAAATCCTTTAAGTAGTTCTCTAAGAAATCTATTTCCTTCTCAAACTTGGTATTCAAATTAAGCAAGTCCATCATCTTGAAGTCTATCATGAAATTCTCTATCAACATCATGTTCAGTAACCTTATACATTCGCTTAACCCAATCTTCAATAACACTGAAGTATTCTTGCCACTAAGGTTGATATTGTTGTAATTGTTATTATACTTAATAACCAAGCTATTGACTTGAATTGATATAGGATTTGGTCTACCTAAAATGCTACAAATCTTGTCACTTAAAATTCTTAATGAAAACCAAATTTTTAATTTCGATATGTCTTCTAATTCGTCATTGCCTTCACCTAAAATCGAATTATTTATGATTCTGAGTTGATTTGATTTAAGTTTGCCAGTAACATGCAACCCTATGCTATATGCAATAGAACATGTATGGAACATCATCGACCAGCATTCCTCATACCTTTGCTCGATGAAATAATATTCCGTGCATAAAATATATGCCTGTATAGTTAACATGGATTCATTGATTAAGTTATGTCTTAACTTTTCAAATTGATGAAATAATGAATTATGCAACATAGTTACAAATTTAGAATATCTTGGAATATCGATATCAAAGATTTTAATGAATTCCATAGGAGTTAACCTTATGATCGATAATATGAGGATCATGAGCAATAGCAAAAGATCATCATCATTCTCCCATGAATGTTTATCAATGGTATCAAAGTCATCTAGGAACTCTAATACTGATATTTTGCTTATGAAGGTCCTGTAAAAATTTGAAGAAAATCCATCAAAAAACCCATCCACTAACGTATAGATCAAATTCAAGTTCTGTTCTTTGCTTATGCCTGGCTTAAGTATGGGTAGGCTTTTCTTTATGAACGAACTGGCCAACATGAGGTTATTGTCTTTGTCTAAATGGTTTTGTGGATAGTTGGCAGAATCTGAAGTTGAGTTGTTTTTAAGTGTTTCAATCATGAAGCTTGAAGATTGGGGCCCATAGAATTTCTTACCAAATTCACTGGTTTCTCCTGATATCTTAAAAGGTTTTGGTTTTTCCATATCTTCAATGACTTGGTCACCACCTATCTCTTCGGTTTTCGATTGTGATGATTGGTCTCGTGGTTGTTGATTGTTTCCATAATCTCTTTGTGCTCTTTGATCATTCATTTGTTGTTCATGGACTTTATAATATTGTTCATGAGGTTGTTCCGGTACTTGCGGTTGTGGTTGTGGTTGTGCTTCACCTTGTTCTTGATGATTCTTCTCAATGTAATACTTTCCTAACCTATTGTTTAGCACCTTGTTCTTTTCATTCAATTGATAATTTTGACTTAACAATTCATTATAGTCATGTTTCAACTTTTGGATCATGTTCAGCTGTTCTTGTTCATCTTCGGGGAATTGCAGTTGCATCAATTCATTCTGTTCTGGAATTTCAATATTCCTAAATGTGCTTGGAAATTTACATACAATATTCCTTCTTTTGCATTGGTTGCATGGTTTATACTTATTGCATTTAATTTTCTTTCTTCTGCATGAAATACATGAGATTGGATACGGATCTGACATTTCTTTTTTTTCTTCTAATATGGGTATTTTATAATATCATTTAATACTGTTATTCTTTGCTTTTTTGACTTTGGATCGTTGGAGGTGTTTAAAAACTTTTATGGTATTTTTTTCAAAAAAAAAACTCTATGGAACTCCGCTAATACTCAATGGCTTCTAAAAAAAAAAGCTGTGGGTTGAGCTTATGATGCAGCTATGGATATGGATTTTTAAATATGTCGGCAAAATATTATTTAAAATTTTTACTGAGTTTAGTTTAGTATGAAACTAATTGTTACAGTAACTTTTTTAGAAATTCTAACTTTATATCAAAACCTTAATATATATGGTCTTGACTTATGTAACCGTTAACGTGAATAATAGTAATTAATTCGATTATTAATCAAGTGTTATAGTGAGATATGAAAACTCCTAACCAACGTTAACTATCAGGAAATCCGTAAATTTATAAATCAATCTTTGATCAACCTTTTGCAATCTAAATTTAAACTCAAGCAATCAGTTATGTCATCGGTGCTAAGTTAACATGCAGTTCCTATTGATGCAGAATTTGCAAGGAATTTCTAGGGACGGCTTAGACATGCAAAAAATAATTTTAACAACCTAAAAGCAATAATATGAAAATTTTAGTACTAGTTACATGTAGTCGTTTTTTTTTTGCAGCAAAACTTTTGCTTGCTTTGCGCAGTAGACATCATTACCGATTTAAGAAATTAACTTCTTTAAGTTTAAGGTCCTCTGAGGAGTTTTTTTACGAATCCAATGGGGGTTCTTCAGAACCAATTGGTCGATTCACATTTAATGGTACCAAATGTAAGGTATCTGATGGTCAAATGTATTATTAAACATCAACAGTTTCTATGAGATCGCTTAAATGATTTTCCAGACACACTTTTTTTAGTGTGAGTTTAAACTATCAGACACGCTTTTTTAAATGCTGTTTCAGATTTGGTTGATGATCAGACAGACACGGGAATTCTAATCATTTTTTCTTCGAATATAATACCGACATATCGCACAGACACCGACATTACTCCTGTGTTTTACCACCTTGTTTGCTATTTTCTGGTGTACGGAGTTCATGTATATCATGTACCGGTGAACTGGTGTTTGATTGTACCGTCGGTCGAAAACGGATGACCTTAACACGAGGGACGCCTTTTTTTTTTCTCTTATCGATTTGTTACCCCTACCAAACCTTATCTCGCATTAACTGGGCTTAACCTCGAATTAACTTTTAGTTTATCTCGCACCAACTACGTACCAACCTCGAACTAATCTCGAACTAATTTCTACCTGGTTACTGCTCACTTATCTTTGTTGATCCGTTGCCGTTTCTTATCTATCGCGATAACCTATAAATTAACAACAGCCCCCCTTTATTTTCTTATCAGCTTTTTTCTCGTTTCATGGACCAAACAAAAGAACCTTACTATTTAGATACGTATAACACAACAATCAAATCTTTCATATTACCAAGTATTGCTAAACAAGATAGGTTTACCTCGATTATTAAACCTAAGAAGCCTGAGAAGCCTGAAGTGCCTGAATTACCAGAAATCAAAACAAATAGATCAAATAGTTTAGAGCCATACTTCAAGCCAAACTTTTTGATTAATTATGATTTGTATGATTCGGTGTTTTTTGACGATGAAGATGATGATGTCGTAGTTGACATGAAAATTGAATTACCAAAAGTAGAAAACGTTAATGTTCGTGATGATTATGATAATGATGTAAGGTTTGATTTTTATATTTGAGGTCAAGTTTATAGGAGAATGCATAATAGTGCATCTATGGGATCTATCACTTTATATTCTGTCTAAAAAGAACCTGAACTATATACACCTTCAACCACTTCCCACAGAACATACCCAAATAACGACAATACTAAATTGTCATTCAAAGTGGTTGTTCCTTCATATAAACTACTTAAGAACATGATGATAAATAAAATCTCATAGTTAACTTCAATATTCAAATACTTAGCTAACCCACTAAATCCTAAGAAACTACTAACAAAAAATCCAATTGATCCTTCTACTGTCTTATTTGAACCTTTATACTTGAATTTCCCCCAATTCTTACCTATGATAGATGCAATGGAGTCACATAATCCAAGACCTATGACACCTAAGAACTGTTTAAGGTTTAAATCCTTGGTATCTAAGATCATTGGCAACGATGTACCAATGATAAGGTAAATGTATGATAAGTTCAAAGGACCTTTAAGATCTTTGAAATCTTGAAATTTATAAAGCTTATCATAAATGAATTCTCCTATGAAGCTGATCTTGTTCAACCTAATGGACTCAACTAAGATCAGAACTATGAACAATCCAACAACTCCCAACTTTGTGAATTCATAGTTCACTAACATGCTTGGTAAGATAGTTGCAACTACTAAGAAATGCCAAATCTTCCTTCTGAGGTTGAACTCAATATTGACATTGAATATGATGAAAATGTTAATGGATAAAACCGTGACCCAACTAACGAATAAGTATAAATTGTCTTGGATTTGTTGTAATAACCATACCAAACTATTACCCAAATAAGGTTGTAATTGGTACTGTACTATGAAATAGTAAACCCCACCAAAAACAGCTGACCCTCCTAATTTATTCAATTTGAAGATTGGGAAACTAACTACAAACCCAACTATTAACCCAATAACTAACTTTTGTAAAATTCTTAATACTATATCATCAGAATTTAAATGAAAGATTAAATTCATTAATCCTACCAAAATCAAATGAACTTCAGCTCTTGACAAACTACGGTTTAACCCGGACGTTACTTTCCCATCTTCAACTTCTACCAAATCATAATCAATGTCTTGGTTGACTACCTCCTTGGATATTTCGTGTTCTTCCTCTCCTACATTTATATACTCCAATAACGCCTTTAAAACTCCAAAGGTGACGATTTCTTGAGTATATGAGCTTATTCTACTGACATCTCCATACAAACTACAATAGAAAACAGCAGTAAAACCATTGAAAAACATCGGCAAGTTTTCAACTGCAAAATAGTTGTAGGTCAAATTTTCTATCACATAGTAATCATTCTTGATACAAAGGATTTGAGGAATTACCAATGTAAACAAAAGATTGAACTCTGGCAATTCAGGCTCTGGCCCTACACCACCTAAATACTTTTGGTTACTTAATCTGAAACTGATCAACATAGCAATGACCACTCCAGTGTAATTCATAACAATTCCTTCCCAATATGCCCAGGTACTTGGTTGTCCATAGTAGAAAACTTGTCCTACATATATAAGGCACAATAACTGGATGAACTTACTGTAACTGAGTTGATCATTAAGGAAATCTTGAACTGAGTAGATATGATTAAGTGGGAATGCATAGGTTGATGGATCATCGAATTCTCCATCGTATTCTCCAGCTGGTGCTTGAGATTCTTTTTGTGTACTTTGAGAACTTTCTTGGGTTTGTGCACTCGAGGTCTGTCTATTATCATTTACCTCTGGACTTGGTATAACTCCTTCTAAGTTCCTAAACCTATTAGCGGTACTAGCAGCGTTTTTAACTGGTACTGCTTTCTTTCTAGCCATATCGACACCACTAACTTTTTCGCACTTTCTCAGTATACACAGATCTGGTCCCATGTCATTGTCACCCTTAAAAGTGTCTATTGGCTTATTGGCCATAGCGTACTTGGTCAAACAACTCGTGGACGCTAAGCCTAAACTCACACAATTGCCTCCACAAACACGTGGAATCGAAAGTCTTGTTGGTAATACTGAATTGATAGAAATCAAATCTTTAAGTAAACTCACCAATTGTAAGATTTATGCCAAATTAGAACTAAATAATCCTGGTGGAAGTGCTAAGGACAGAGTGGCCCTAAGTATCATACGGAACAATGAAAAATTAGGCAACCTAACTCCTAACCATGGCGATATAATCTTCGAAGGAACTTCAGGCTCAACGGGAATCTCATTTGCGTTATTGTCCAATGCTTTAGGGTATACAACCCATATTTGCTTACCTGATGATACTGCAATTGAAAAAATCCGATTACTTGAAAGTTTAGGGGCAGAGATCGAACCTGTCAGACCTGCATCAATTGTAGACCCTCAGCAGTACGTGAATGCTGCAAGATCTAGAGCTGATGCTATAAACAACGATCCATTAGATAACAGAAAAGCGATTTTTGCAGACCAATTCGAGAACGATTTCAATTGGAGAGTTCATTATGATACCACGGGTCCTGAAATTTGGCAGCAAGTTGATAAAACCATCGACTGTTTTATAAATGGTTCAGGAACTGGTGGTACGATTGCCGGTGTGGGTAAATATTTGAAGCAACAAAATCCTAATGTAAAAATTGTTTTAGCAGACCCTCAAGGTAGTGGCTTAAGTAATAGAATAAACCACGGGGTCATGTATGATACTGTGGAAAAAGAAGGTACGAGAAGAAGACACCAAGTAGATACTTTGGTTGAAGGTATAGGGTTAAATAGGTTGACTTGGAATTTCAAACAAGGCGAGCCTTATATAGATGAAGCTATAAAGGTCAAGGATGAACAGGCCATAAAAATGGCCAAGTTTCTTTGTGTAAACGATGGGTTGTTCTGGGGGTCCTCAGCAGCCATAAATTGTGTTGCAGCAGTTGAAATGGCATTGAAGTTAGGTCCAGGGGCCAGTATTGTGGTTATAGCCTGTGATTCGGGTTCTAGGCATTTATCGAAGTTCTGGAAGCATGCGAGGGAAGTTAAAAATGATATAAGCTTGTATGAGGTGCTAGGTAAGGATTAGGCGGAGTCTGTGGTGTGTGGTGTGATGTGATGTACATATGTGAGGATAGGGTATGTGTTCTAGGCATGTCCACACCACCAACGTACATGTCCTGGTCTAAGTCCCGGTCTAAATCCCGGTCTAAATCCCCAGTGTATGTCCCAGTGTACATCCCAGTGTATATAATGTATATAGCGTAAATTAAATAAGATTTTACCCAACCCACACAAAACGCACATTTTAATCAGAATGTGATATTTGCAGATTTTATGAAACTAAAAATTCCCAACTTTTTCCATTCACCTTCAAACCCACACAAACCCCACCAACAACAACACCCCATACACCTTCCATAACCCAAACACCCCCATAATTAAATCACCAATCCCCAAATCTTAGCTATGCATAAATCCGAGATGAGGTCAAAAGGTTGAGAAAACCCAAAATTCTCATCAACTCCACTCCTAATATCTTAACATGGGTTTCCTTAAAACCATCAACTTTTACGCCAGATCCGTCGTGTTTGGCTTATTGATTGTGTTATGTGCCACATATGGGGTCATCTCCTCCATCTTGCTCAGAATCATCGGTAAAAAAGAGTATAGTCAGTACACAGTGGCCAGGGCATTCTATTATTCATTCTCCACTATACTAGGCATAAAAATCAAAATCAATAACGAAAAGTATTTATTCGATAAACCAGGAGTCTTCATATCAAACCATCAAAGTGCATTGGACATCTTGGTCCTCGGTAGAGTCTTTCAACCTGGATTTACAGTTACTGCCAAAAAGGTTTTAAAGTATTTCCCATTCTTAGGATGGTTTATGCTTGCCAGTGGTACGTTCTTCCTTGATAGGGCCAAAGGGGAAAAAGCTCGTAAAGTCTTGAACAATGCTTTGGAGATTTTGAAGGTCGAAAAGAGAGGTTTGTTCATGTTTCCTGAAGGTACAAGATCTGGTACTACTGAATTAGAATTATTACCTTTTAAGAAAGGTGCTTTCCACTTGGCACAACAAGCTAAGATTCCTGTGGTTCCAATCGTCGTATCCAATTATTCAAATATCTTCCACTCCAAATCCAAAACCTTCAACTGTGGTGAAATTGTCATCGACGTGTTACCACCAGTTGAAACCAAACACATTGAGACTAAGGAAGAAGTTGATGAATTAGTGATAAATGTTAGAGAGTCGATGTTGAAACAATTAAAGAAAATTGGCTATGTTGGTACTGCTGTTCCTACAAAGACCGATAAGCTTAAAGCCACCAAATCTGCTGCAGCAGAAGCTGCCCAAGCTATTGAACCTACAGCAAAGTCTTCTGCAAAAGAAGCCAAGAAGAAGTCGGACATAATTGAAGTTACGGAAGAAAGTCCTTTAGTTGAAGGTCATTAGATGTGTAATAAATGTTTCTATTTACATTATTCTATTATAGCTTTTGATTTTTTCTTTTTCTTTTTTATGATTGGTTTGGGGGACTGTGATGTGGGGACTGGTACTGTAACAGGGCCAGCTTGACTGGGTTCTGTTTGGCTAGGGTCTTGCGTGGACCCTTTTTGGCCAGGGCCTTGAGTAGGCTCTGTTTGGGTAGGCTCCAATTGACTTGGCCCTATTCCAATAGCCTCTTCTACAAGCCCGTCCCTACCCTCTTCTTTCACACTCTTAGACCCTTTGGTCTTCTTCTTCCCCTTAACTCCCTCCTTCTTCTTCTTTTTCTTCACCTCCTTCTCCTTAGCCTCCTCCTTATCCCTACCCAACTGGCTCCTCAAAACCTCCAAATCTATCTTATACTCCCCATCATTCTCAGTATCAATACTATCGTTCAAATCAAAATTATCCAAATTGGAACTATCAATCTTAAGGATGTTTTTCTTCTTCTTAAGACTGTCAAAAGAATCAGAAGTGCGAAGTTCATCATCTCCATCATCTCCTAAAATCAACACCTTCTCTCTCTTTAACTTCTTCTTGACTTTCTCTTTAGGTTTCCCGTTGCTCTTTGATTCCTTTGGTTCATCAATATCAAGAAGTTTCTTGATCTTCTTTGGTTGTTGCTTTTCTTCACTTATATAGTAAGGATCGTATTTGATTCTTTCTTGTCTAAGTTTTCGGTCCTTCTTATCTTCATCATGGTAAACTGTAGCGATCTCTGCCTCTACAGGGTCATCAAATTCTTCATCAGACGATTCATCGTCATCAATGAGCTCATAATGAGGATTATTGATGGACTCATCAAGGTTTATATCAGGAAGAGGAATGGCTTTTTGAGCATTCTTTGATATAGGATTAAGTTCATATGATTTGAAAATCGTTGGTAGGATATGTGATAAAAGCATTGGTAATTGTTCTTTAGGACCTGAATCTTCAGGTTCGTCTTTGGATTCCCATACATTTGGTTCTTCTTCTGAGGTTTCCTTTTGTGGTTCATCATCTGATGATAATTCAATATAATCTTTATTATTTTCGTCACTATCAAGACCACTATCATCACTATCATCACTATCACTTTCTTCATCACTATCACTGTCCTCACCCTCATGCCTCTTATTCATCAAATCCTTATAATACTTCACCTCATCATCCTCTAACTTGTCAACCTCATCCTTATCATCAACCATGGCATCAAAACTCAACTTCAAGAACTCTAACCACGACAAAACTCTCTCTTGAACTTCATAATCACTGTGGTTCTCCCAATTGCTCAAAAACTCTATCAATTTCTTTAGGGTGTAACTCAATTCGATTATCTTGCTATGGCCAAGTTGTCCGTCTTCCCCATATATATAAAGATAATCTTGACATATACTATTGAAGATCTTGACCAAGCATTGAATAAGAATGGTGAGAATTCCTGGTTCTATGGTAGTAAGCAATTTAGGAGGAATTTCAAAGTTTAAGTTCTCAGTTATATCCAAAGATTTATCAATTTTGAAGTTAATTAGACCATTCAAAATCTCAATCTTTTTACCCATACTTAAGAGTTTAGAATCATCAGTCTCTGCATCACTATCATCATCAGACCCATCATCTGAAGGTGTAGCCACTCTTATATCATCGACGTATTCTCCTAAAATCCAATAGAAGTCTTTGAGGAGTAAGCAACAGTTATCTAATACGCCTACATCTAAGATCAAGGGGATTAAGATCGTTAAGACCGATGATCTTAATGCTGGAACTTTGACTGATATGTTCTTAAACTCCTTCCCAATCTCCGAAGAGATGATGTTACCGACTTCACGGTCCAAACAATGATTCTTGTCATCAGGTAACAATGTCAAATTGATCATATCTTTCAATACAGCAATATACCATTTGAAATTGGGGATGTTCTTATAATTATTCATCGACCCAATACTTAAGATCTTCAATACGATCTGTAACTTGAGCTGGTCTGGTATAAGGACATTATCATTAGGAATCAATTGTACTAATAAAACTTTTATCAAATCAACAATTTTATCTTCTGTTATAAGATAATGACAAATTTCAAGTGATTTCTGCTTTACCACCAAATCATTGTCTGTAATACAATCCATTATGATTCCTGAAACGCCCTTCAACTTGATCAATGACGGGAACACTTTAATAGTATTGATAACAGCTAATAATCCCACATACTTTAAATTCGGATCATCAGCCTGAAAGAACTTTAAAATCTGTTCAATGCACATCTTAGCAACTTCTTTGTCCTTATTAGAATCACTGGATAACATTGATCCATTTATAATACAATTTATACACTCATAAGTCAAAGAAGACGCTTCAGTTGACAACATGAGGTCTTGAAGGTATGGTAAAATCTTCCGTTTCATCCTTGGTTCAACTTTCGATAAACTTTGAAACAATTTCAAAATCCTAATAGTCAACCAATTGTTCTTAGTATCCTCTAAGATCTTGAAAAACTTTGGTAAATAATTTATGAAGATTTTGGGGTTTTTCTTAGAGATTTCACATATAACATTGATAGTAGCACTGATAACTGAAATGTCTTCATCATCCAACATATCAATGACTTTCAGGAAATTCAACCTTAAACTCTCAGGAAACTGTAAGAAGATCTTATACATAGCTAAGATTGCTTTCTTACGTATATAAGGTTTTGAATGAGTAAGTTTCATTAAAACATCGTCATTGATATCTTTAGACAAGTTCGGAGTTACAATTGTAGCAATCCCACTTAAAGCCAAACCGATTTCAATATGATTATGGGAATTCAAATCCTTCTTGAACTGATTTGTGGCCAATATGAGTAAATCTTGTTCGGACTTGAATGATTGTATAGCAGCTAAATATCCCACTCTTTTGAATTGAAACTTATTGGACGACATGACTTCAAGGATATGGAAATTGCACCATGACATATCAAACCCATACATCTCCAAATAAGCCAATTTTAGAATGGCCATAGCTTTAACCTCTATATCGTTATTTCCAAGCTCATTCTTACATTCAACAATGGCACTATCGAGGAAGGTGCCGAGGCTTTCGGGGGATTCTTTTGAGTGGGATCTGATGCCTTTTATAAGATCACTCAAGGACTTTTCAAATGAGATTCCAAATGGCTTTAGTCTAGCAAGAACATCGGAACTTTGGAATTGGAATGACATTCCAGTGTTGGTCGCGAGAGGATTTGTGGATCGCGGGAGGATTTGTGGATCGCCCGTTAAGGTATGAGTGATGGGAATGAGGGAGAGAATGCCATAAGGCCAATTGGGCGGGGAGAAACCTCAAAGAACCCAGGGAGCTTGGAAAATTCAGGCAAACCTGCTGGCTCAGGAAGCTTAGGCAGCCCAGGAAGTCCAGAAAGCTTAGGCAGCTTGGAAGGAAGTGACTCCTATATCTCAAGTGATGAAGAACTCACAAACACATCATTCCAATACTTATCAAATTCTCTTGACCACGGTCTAGATTCTTTGGAACTCGACAAGTCCTTAGTACTACAGGCTCAATTGAGTGGGTCACTTAATAACGAAACCCAAAAAATCACCGAAAAGAGACAATTGTTAAAAGAGAAGTTAATAACGTTGCAGCAATTGTATAATGACACCATGCCCAAAGTTGACCAGTTGGTTAAGGATATCAACGTTGTGGAGCAGAGGTTGAGGGTGTTGAAGAATGGGGAGAAGACGCTTTTATTCAAGAAGCCTGGGGTTTTACAGAAGTATCCTGTGGAGTATAACAGAGCAAGGGATAAGGTGTTAGAGAGACAGTTGGATGATGATTGATGATAGGGATCAAATGGTACTGAACCAATGGCATTGTGCCAACAAGGATAGCATGTAGAGGATCGGATAACGATTGAAGTGACACTTGCAAGTGTAGAGAAAATAACAACTGATCATACATTGAATCTACAGATAAATAATTCCTATACCATCTACCCAATTTCCAGTATATCCATACAATCCAATGATGTCATGTCCCGAGGGTGCTTCTAAGGTTGATAAATGACCACCTCCAGCATTACCCAACATTTGAGTCTTTTCACCGTTAGCAAACTCCAATTGTATGGCATCTATCCATTGACCATTACGGAAATGAAACTTCACTATAGGACTATTTCCTACATTGATATCAGTGTAATGAGATTTTTCATTACCTATCAATACTGATTTATCAGAATCTTCCATGGTAGTGTTTCCTAATTTAGAAACTAATTGTTTCATATAATTTCTTGATGGTACAGGTGGTGGACCCAGTGAACCCAGTGGACCCAGCAGACCCAGCAGACCCAGCAGACCCAGTCTAAAATAAAACTTAACTCCATCTAAGGCTCCTCCATGGTATACTCTTACTTTATATATAGAATGAATATCAATTCCTACAATAGCCTCTTGACCATTAGCTCTACCTAAAAGTACACTTTTGTACCCCGTCAACTTACCCTTGCCCAATCCAAAATCTCCGGTTATACCTTTACCACTGCTTTGTTTCTTATAGTCTTCTATGAATAAATCACCACCTAAAGAAAGAACCCTGACATTGAAATGTTCATCAACGTCTCTGGTCGACAGTTTAAGCTGATTATACAACATGTTATAATCGAGTTCTATTTGGTTTTGTAAACCCTTACCACCATGGTTCTTACTCAAAAACGACATGTTCCATCTAGCAAGATCTTTAGTTATAACTTCTAGAAGAAAGATTCCTGATTCTGATTTGATCAATTGTTTACCATCACCAACACTATACAGCACTGGTGCTTTGTTTCTATCACCATACTGATGGTCAGCAATCGAAGTGGTGGTATAGATATGGCCATCTTTTTCATCAACTGGTAATGCAAATGATCCATGATAAAGGAACCTATACTTATCTAGAATGTTCCAATGACATACTCTATCCCATCCATTCTTACCTATAATGGCAGAAGCTGTGTTTGCCCTTATACATTGGTTTTCCCTTGTCATAAAAGACCGGTTCCACCATATATAGTCACGTAACATAACTCCATCAACTTGATGCGGACAACTTAACAGATGTCCGATTTCATGCATAAATGCACCCATGGTGATATTAAGACACTCCCATGATGTACCACATTGATTAGCATCATTAGCAACCTCCTTTTTAGACAAATGGGTCGCGTCAAGGAATGCTGGTGTTATATTGGTGAAGTTCAATGGCCATGAATGTAACCCATGAGACCCAAAGATCGCTAATTTAATATCACCATTCCCACCACCTAAAGCAGCATGACCCAATATCATGTCTCTTTGGATATCATAATGAGCGTCAAGATATATCACAGCACATTGTAAAGCGGTATCACCTCTTTTGGCAAACATCTCAGTACCACGTAAAAGATCAAGAGCATGACTGAATAACCAGCCAGTGTCAGAACCATGAGGGTTCTGTTGAGCATGATTAAGGTCTCTTATCTTAGAAACCGGATGTGGTGATCTTAACACGTGGACTTTGATTTCATTATGAGGGATTTCTGATTTTACATCATATCCAAAGATCCCCTGGTAATTATTGGATTCTTCTACAAATTGAAACGTACGATTACTGAACCCACTTAACCTCATTTCATCTTGTGTATAAGCTTGCATGATCCTTCCAGCCACTTTCAATTTGTGAATGGCCATATCAAGGTTAGCTACTTCGCCTGCTCCTGTTTTGTACCTAGGCATATCATAACTACCATTAGAATCTTTACCTAAGATCACACATAAATGGATTGGCTTGTTATTCAATGGGAAGAATTGAAGTGTCAATTTGTTAGCATCAAGTCTCTTAGTAGAAATTGGGAACCCTAGAGGATTTAAGGACCCTTGGTAGACCGTTACATTGAAATCATTAGGTCCTTGGCTGACATTGACTAAGGCTTTGAATTGATGATTATTGACTTCAGCATAGCTTGGAGGGAACACGGAATTGTTATTGTTGATGAATTCGATATACCCTTGGTTGAGATCGGTCGTACCTGAAACGATAACCGTAGGAGATGAAACAATTTCGTTGTTGGTGTAGTTGAAGTTAATCATAGTGAGGTGTTAGGTGTTAATTTCGCAATGGGAAAAATGGAACATGAGACGGTCAGAAGCAGCGATGGCAGCTATGAGGAAGTGGGCCAAGCAGGGGGTCAGTAGAAGTTCTGGAGAAGGGGTGAAGAGCACCTATGAAGAGATGAGTGACCAATCGGAGGGTTTGATGGATATTAAGGGGGTTGAAGGGGATAAGGAGAGTACAGAAAGTGAGATCTCAAAACATACCCCACTAAAATCACAAACACAGCCACAAACACAAACACAAAGACACACATCAAAACTACAAACACAACCACACTCGTCGAAATCACCAACACAAAAACCATCACAGATTCATCTATTCTATTGTCCTACCAACACATCACAATCTTCAAATAATGACACAATCAAACTCACTCACCTTCTACGTCAACCTGATCTCATGAGAACTTACCAGTTCAATTTCTCCATAGACGTCGACTTGGTGCTAGATTACCTCCATTCAGATTTTCTTACTGACAAAAGACCTCTTACTTTCATCACGGGGCTGCCAATTCTAGAACCAGAAGTGAGATCAAACTTCCCCAATTTATCAGAGATCATAGCACCCATTCCCAATGCTTATGGGACCCATCATACAAAGATGATGATCAATTTCTTTCCTGATAGTCTAGAGATCATTATAATGACTGCCAACTTAACCAAGATCGATTTCATGGGGTTGACTCAAATGTGTTGGAGATCAGGAAGGTTACACAAAGGCAAGAGCACCAAGCGCAAAGGATTACAATTTCAAAGTCAATTATGTGACTACCTACAAAAGTATAAGAGTCGGGAGTTATCAGATCTTAGTGATGAACTTCAATCATATTGCTTTGACGATATAACTGTCGATTTGATAGCATCAGCACCAGGAACTTATAACCTTAGTTCGAGTCCTACCTATGGCTATGGGAGCCTATACCAAGCACTAAAACGAAACCAAGCATTTGTTAAAGGGGGTAATGTACTAGCTCAAGTATCATCAATCGCATCATCTTTAGGGATGAAGGACAAATCAAGTTCTTCGTTATTTACTCATGTTTTATGTCCTATCATGTGTGGGGAAGTTACCAAAGTGAATCATGGCGACAAGGTTGCAAAAGCTCACCAAAGACGTATAGGATACACTCCTCATATCATCTTCCCCAGTATTAAAGACGTTATAGCCAATGACGTAGGATTCGGTGCAGGATTACTGGTCCATTATAAATACTCCGGTTACAATTCTATACGTCAACATTGGCTTCAAAACATTAGACCATATGTTTGTAAGTGGAATAATGGTGCAGATACAAGTGGTAGAGAAACGACGTTACCTCATGTTAAATTGTATATGGCTGATAACGAAGACGACTGGAAGAGTTTGAAGTGGGTTTTAATGTGTAGTCATAATCTTTCTAAACAAGCATGGGGGGAACCTAAGAAGGTGAAAGGTAAAGATAGAGATGAATCATTACAGGAGTATACGGTTGCAAGTTATGAATTAGGTGTTTTAGTTACTGGTAACTTGAAGCCGAGTTACAAAAGTGATCAAAGTGAGGAAGGTGAGAACGTCCGATTACCTATGTCATTGCCACCCACTAAGTATGCAAAGGATGAGTTACCATGGAGTAAGATGGATAATTATGGGGATTTGAAGGATAAGTTTGGGGAGACATATAATCCTAAGGGCACGTGATCACAAGCTTAGATACACAAGCTTAGATACACAAGCTAAGGACACAAGCTAAGGGTCATAATATAAGGACACAATTGGACTGAGTAAGACCACAGTATATAGAGTAATGCCTCATGACATTTTGTATTTGTACCACCCGCGATCTATCATCCCAATCGCGATCGCGTATCATTTGTTACCTATCACTTACTACGCGTATGCATATTAAAAGAATAACAATTCAAGGTTTCAAAACCTACAAAAACACAACAATCATCGATGTGATCAGTCCCGAGTTCAATGTTGTAGTTGGAAGAAACGGATCAGGAAAATCCAATTTCTTCTCAGCCATCAGGTTTGTGTTAAGTGATGCGTATACTCATATGACAAGAGAAGAACGTCAAGGATTAATTCATGAAGGAAGTGGTACTATAATGTCAGCATACGTGGAAATCGTATTTGATAACACTGACAGAAGATTGCCCATCAACAAAGATGAAGTAAGAGTCAGAAGAACCATAGGGTTAAAGAAAGATGATTACTCATTAGATGGTAAAAATGCCACAAGATCTGATATAATGAATTTGTTAGAGAGTGGAGGGTTTTCAAGATCAAATCCTTATTACATAGTGCCACAAGGAAAGATCACAGCATTGACCAATTCCAAAGATACTGAAAGATTAGCGTTATTAAAAGATGTTAGTGGAGCCAAAGTATTCGAATCAAGATTAAAAGAATCAACCAAAGAGATGATGAATTCAAATTTGAAAAGACAAAGAATTGATGAAGCTTTAGAAAGCATCAACGAAAGATTAGGAGACTTACAAATAGAATCTAATGATTTGAAAGAGTATCAAGACTTGGATAAGAATAGAAAGATTTTTGAGTATAATCTATATGACAGAGAATTGAATGAATTGAACCATTCCATTAACCAATTGGAAGAACTGTACGATGAAGGATTCCAACAAAGTCAACAAGAAATGAATGAACTAGAAGAAAGAGAGAAGATTTGTAAGAAATTAGGTGAAGAGATTGATCAATTGAAAGTAGATCTCAAGTTAAAACGCATAGAAAAAGATCAGAATTCTGAATATTATGAAGGATTATTACAAACCGTAAGTTCAAAGGAAATCGAATTGAATGAATTGAATGACGAATTTGTGAAAGCTAAGCAGACCAAGAAACAGAACTTAAAGAGTATAAAGAAATATGAAGATTTGATTAGAGAAACAAGGGATAAGGTTAAAGATTATAAACCTAAAATGGATGAATTACATCAACAACAAACTGAGATCAAGAGTAAGTTAATTGAGTTAACTACCAAACAAAGAGGATTATACTCTAAACAGAATAGGTTTTCTAAATTTCCTAATAAGAAGAAACGTGACGAATGGATTAAGAAACAAATTCAACAATTAGAGAGAGATTTAAAAACTAAAGAAGTTGAGATTTCAAGACTTAATGATAGTATTAATGATAAGAAAGAACAGATCATGGAACTAGAGTTAAAAGTTGAAGATTTGACCAAGGTTTATAATGACGAGAAAGCTAAGAGGAAGCAGCAACTTGCTCAAGTCAAGAGAGAAGTCAATGAGCTTAAGAACCAAATTAATGAAGTATCTGACAAAAGGAAAGGATATTGGAGACAAGAGATCAAATTAAAGAGTATTAACGATAGTCTTACTAACGATTTAACTAAAGTAAACAATTTAGTTAATCAAACTATGGATAGACAACAAAGTAAAGGATTAGAAGCATTACAAGGTATCGTTAAAAGTCTTAGATTAACTGATTCCGTGTATGGGCCGTTAGTTAATCTTTTCACAGTTAGTGATAAGTATAAGGTTGCTACTGAAGTTATAGGAGGAAACTCACTATTTAATGTTATAGTTGATACTGATGAAACTGCCAGTTTATTGATGGAAGAATTAATAAGAACCAAAAATGGTAGAATTACATTTGTACCATTGAATAGAGTCAATCCTAGTACTAATATCCAATATCCAGATTCAAATGAGTACCAATGTATACCACTTATAAAGAAGATCAAGTTCACAAACCCAAAGATAAGTAAAGTCATCAACCATGTTTTCGGTAAGACCATTGTTGTGAGCGATTTAGCCAAAGGATCAGAATTAGCTAAAGCCTATAATTTAAGTGCCATTACTTTGGATGGTGATAAAGTTGAAAAAGGATTATTGACTGGAGGGTTTAGGGATTATAAGATACTGAGAATTGATATTATAAGGTCACAAATCGATAAGAAACAAAGCATCGAAGACAACGAAAAGTTATTAGGACAATGTATTGATGATATAAGAACAGTTGATAAAGAATTCACACAATTGAATAATCAATTACAACAGAAACTCAAACAAGTTGATGATTTAAGTATTGATAATTCTAATGATATTGATATAGTAAAGAACCAACTTTTCAATAGTGAACAAGAGCTTAAAAATCTTGACAATAACTATGAAAGTGTTTTAGCTATTAAGCAGAATTTACTTATAAACATCGAACAACAAAAAACGGAACTTTCCAGTGAATTTAAAGAATTATCACCTGAAGAGTTAAGTACGGTGGAGGATCTTAAGAAGGATATAAGTAAATATGAGACCGAATTGACTAAGATTGTTCAAGAAAATAGTAACATTGAAACCACGTTGACCACTTTAGAGACTCAACTTATAACATACATTCACTCCCTTGAAACCCTCAAGAATGTAGAGATCATTGAAGAAGAGAGTATTGATGATGAAAAGCATCAAGTGGAGAAATTACAAAACCAATTGGATCAAGCCAAGCAAAGAATTGATAATGATTTAACAAACATTCAAACCCTTAATGATTTAGTCAATACTAAACAAATTGAACTCAAAAGAGCCAATGATGCACAACTTAAGTTTATGAGTAAAATCGAGGCTCTAACCAAACAAATTGAAAAGTCAGTCAATAAGAAATTGTTATTAACAACAAGACGTAATGAACTTAATAAGAAACTTAACGACATTGGTGTATTACCAGAAGAAGCTTTTGATACTTCTAAATTTGAAGATTTAGATAATGCCAGTCTTCTTAACAAATTGACTACGGTTAATACTGAATTAGAGAAGTATTCACATATCAATAAGAAAGCTATTGACCAATTCCAACTTTTCACATCTCAAAGAAATGATTTACATGAAAGACAAGATGAATTAGATGAGTCTAAGACATCTATTGAACAATTAATGGAGAATTTGTCAATACAAAAGGATGAAGCTATAGAGAAATCATTCAATAACGTTGCTACGAACTTTACGAGAATCTTCGAACAATTAGTTCCTTCTGGTACTGGTAAATTGATTATAACTCGTGATGTTAATGATTACACAGGAGTAGCAATTTCTGTATCCTTCAACTCCAAGAACGATGAACAACAATTGATTGAGCAATTATCAGGAGGTCAGAAATCACTTTGTGCTATAACCCTTATCTTAGCAATCCAAAGTTGTGATCCAGCACCATTCTATTTATTTGATGAAATCGATGCTAACTTGGATACTCAATATAGAACCGCAGTCGCATCAATGATTAGAGAATTAAGTAGTAAAGCTCAATTCATTTGTACTTCATTCAGACCTGAAATGTTAGAAGTTGCTGATAACTTTTATGGGGTAAGTTTTGATAATAAGGTTAGTACTGTGGGACAGATCACCAGGGAAGATGCAGTTAGGTTTGTAGAGGGCACTAGTACCAGCTAAATGACAGCCCAGCACGAACCCGTCAAATACACATGTCGAATACACACTCAAATATTCAATTCTAATACATATCTTCGTATACAACTCGTACGATCATCTCACTGTCTTACGATTCTCACCTCATGATTGGTCTCCCTACTAACCTTATTGTCGCGCACGGTGAGGGAGGCTATATCAACTAACAATTCGCAGTTTGTGATACATCGTTTATTATGAAAATAATTTCGAAATCCCAGATCATTCTGCTTATAAATGACGGTAAGGTCATCGTCATTTATGAGAATAATGTCCTTAACTTAACACCGTGGTTGCCTTATCATCCTGGTGGTGAAAATGCCGTTTTACATATGATTGGTAGAGATGCTACTGATGAAATGAAAGCTTACCATTCAATAGAGACAACCTCCAGTTTCAAAAGGTATAGAATCGGATACATTGACTACCCATGGGAGAATTTATTACCACCAATTCAAGGTGCCAATTACATGGAGGTCGTAAAGGGTAGCAATGCTTTAGACAATAAGTTAGATAAATCTCTGGATAGTGATGAATTAGAGAATATTACTGATGATAGTGATACTTCAAGTCCAACGAATCCTTTAACCAAACTTGTGCAACCAAAAGTTCCCCAAAATTTACTTGTTACTGAAAAGAATAAGAATGATGTCTTCCCATTATATAAAGATCAAACTATAGTGAACCCCAAAGTATTAATGGAGAAATATGATAACGAATTAACTCATCAGGATTTATTGACGTTACCATCTTTGGATTATAAGACTCAAGCCAACATCAGAGACGAATATAACAAGCTTCATGCAGAAGTTATCCGTGGTGGTTATTATAAGTGTAATTATAATAATTATATTAGAGAAATCATAAAACTTAGTGCCTTATTATTATATTCCTTGTCATTTTATAAAATAGGCTGGTACACTCTTAGTGCCATATTTTTAGGATTCACATGGCATCAAGGAACATTTATCGTTCATGATGCTGGACATATTTCTATCTCACATAATTATCAAATTGATAATGTTTTCGGTATTTTAGTAGCCGATTTCGTGGGTGGTTTAAGTATTGGATGGTGGAAGAAAAATCATAATGTTCATCATCTTATTACTAATGATCCAGTTCATGATCCTGATATTCAACATTTACCATTTTTTGCAGTTAGTACTAGATTATTCAATAACGTCTATTCGACTTATTATGAAAAGATTTTGGATTTTGATAAAGCTGCTCAAGTTTTAATCCCATTGCAAAAGTACCTTTACTATGTGATTTTATTATTTGCCAGATTTAACTTATACAGATTATCATGGACGTTCTTACTTACTGGGGAAAGTCCTAAAAGAGGTCAAGCTGCATGGTTCAGATACTTAGAAATCATTGGATTGACATTTTTCTTTTATTGGTACGGATATTTATTAGTTTACCATATTGAAAGTAACTGGGGAAAATTATATTTCATGTTGTTATCGAATATGACAGCATTTATGGTTCATGTTCAAATCACCCTTTCCCATTTTGCCATGTCGACTGCTGACTTAGGAGTAAGTGAATCATTCCCAATGAGACAAATGAGAACTACTATGGATGTTGATTGTCCACAATGGCTTGATTTCTTCCATGGAGGTTTACAATTCCAAGCCATCCATCATTTATTCCCAAGGTTACCAAGACACAATTTACGTGCTTGTCAACCATTGGTGCTCAAATTCTGTGAAAAAGTAGGCTTGAAATATTCCATTTATGGGTTTGGTGAGGGTAATGAAGTGGTTATAGGGAAGTTAGGAGATATTGGGAAACAATGTAGTATAATGTTAGATGCATCAAAGAAGTTCGGAGTAGAGGACATGATTGGTTAAACTTTGGATTGATTATTTTGTTTATTATGTCACATATTTATTAAAAATCATGGGTTATCATTTTCTTATCATCTAAGTATTTCAAGAAATCTAAGAATTTCGTGTTCTCTCGTAACTGGTCGTTCTTTACTAACATCTTAAACAATGAGTTAGACTTTGTATGATTCTCATATTTGTTAGGCACCGATATCTTTAGGTTATTTATCACCTTAAAGTCATCATGTAGGTTTTTACATTTCTTACCATACTTACAATTCTTGCCAAACTTACACGGTTTTTGCACCGTTTGTTTACGTTGTACATTTGCCTTAGTTGGCCAATTCTTCTTCCTATCAGCGATCCATTTTTGAATATCTTCTTCAGTTTTAAGCACTATATTAGTTCCTTGGATAGTGAGAGATGATTCCTCATCTGAGAATTCTTCTTTTGGTTGTAGTGGTTCTGGTGGACTGGACAGTTTGGTAGTCTCTTCTTGGGTTGGTATGTTGTGCTGGTTTGTGTCATCTGGTATACTATTGGGTAAATGTGTGGGTAAATCTAATAAGTCCATTAGGTCTGCTGTGTATGTGGTCTTCTTTGTATAAAGGTATCGCGCGACATCTAAGGTTTACTATACAAAAACCTCGACATTTACCGACACGAATCTGCAATATACGACACTATACGACACTTTGTGACATTTCGGTGTTCACCCTCAAAAATAGGTTATATGCAGGTACTCTTTCCAAATTTGGATTGAATTTGATTTGTGTGGATGTCTTGGCAGAACTAAACTGATGTGTGTGGCAGGTAATAATGACAGTTGGCTGCAAAAAACTCATGATTCGCCCTATTTAGACCCTACAGCTTGTCATGTCCAAAATATAAAAATATAAACTTCGGTTGTGAACTAAATATAACCTCACCGATCTCGTGAACGTTTCAGGTGTTGATTAAAGCCCCCAAATTTTCATATAAATATAACACGAATCCTGAAACGTTAAAAATCAAAAATTGAAATGTCATATAATCAAGGTCAAGGTTACAATCAAGGTTACGGTCCCCAAGGTGGTCCTCAGTATCAACAACAACCACCAAGAGAAGAAGGTGGTGTTTGTTCATACTGTTGTCATTCATGTGAGTGTATTGTAGGATCATGGGCTGCCATTACTGCCTGTTTATGTTGTTGTTGTATTGAAGAAACTGCTGAAGCTTTATAAGCAAGAGGTCAGGTTGAAGAGTGTCTGTCGTTTATAATTGAATGTATATCATCCAAGACTAGTCAAAGTTTACAATAGGAATTAAGGGGCAGTATAGGGACGAAGGAGGAGACTTGAGAGTCAGATCTAACCACCAAAAATCGTTTTCAAAGATGACTGACTAAGATCCGTTCTATGATGGTATTCTCTTAAGGACCTCTAAAGGATCTCTGACCCCAACACCACCCAAGTCCATAAATCTCTACCATTAAAGGGCAGCGCTCGTCTCAGCCCCTCGTTGCAGTGATCTAAAAATATGCCAAATTTCAGTTAGGGCCGACGAGCAATTGGAATTTTGCGAAAACATGTCTTATCAACAAGGTGGATATAATCAAGGTGGATACAATCAAGGAGGATATGGTGGAGGTCCTCAAGGTGGATACGGTGGAGGCCCACAAGGTGGATATGGGGGTCCACAAGGTGGATATGGAGGCCCACAAGGAGGTTATGGTGGACCACCACCTCAAGGTGGAGGTTACTACCAACAACAACAACCAATGTATGCTCAACAAAAGAAGAGTGGAGGATACTGTGGAGACTGCTGTTGTGGTAGTTGTGTTGCCTTGTTCGGATGTCTTTTATGTTGTTGTGCTGAAGAAGCCCTTGAAGGTTAAATCAAAATTTAAGTGTAGACATATAGTAATGTACGTTCATTTTATACTAGACTATGCGGAGAAGATAAGGTTGGAAATCCCCTCAATGGTGGAGTCATGAGAATATTTACTAAGGGTAAGGTGGTGTAGTAGCTTACAGTTTTGGTAATGTTTTCTGGTGGGATTTGTCGACATGTTCTTCTCATCGTCACTCATAACCAAACAGTGAGCTACGTAACCTGTTACGCACCGTTGTGTTGTCATGGTTGTAGTTGAGGAAGAATATGGCGGAGTCTGGTGATATGATAACGGCAAGTCCTTGCAGTTTAGTAAAGGGTTAAAGGATGGTAACACCACTAACTATGCAGCATCGTAGTGTGAACAAGGCCCTGGACTGGATAAAATGATTATCCCTCCATAGCTGGAGCTGGGCGAATATCGGACTCGCACTACGTATAAATGTAAGTAAAATAATCTAATGGACTAAGACTGTTTGACTGGGTGAACCTATGACATGGACTATACTGGTCCATTAATTTGTGAGATTAATTCTATATGTCAGTCAAACCAAACCTTATAGATAAGAACGGCCTTCGACAGATGAAGTGAGAGGCAATATTGTCACTAAGGCCAACCCTTAAATTATACGTATATCACAGTTAATGACCTATTTACTTCTTCTTCTTTAATGAAGTTGAATTCTTTGGTAATTCCTTTATGTATGGAATGAATTCAGGTTCTCCAGGAATATATTTTCTCAAAACTTCAGGGATTTTTAAACCATCTTCAGTTTGATAATTCTCTAAAATACAACATAAAGTTCTTTCAGTGGCTGATAACGTGGAATTTAAACAATGAACGTATTTTTTGTCGATTTGGTTTTGTTGTTTAATACCACATCTAATCTCTAAGTTTCTTGATTGATAATCAGTACAATTTGAACATGAAACCAATTCTTTATATTCCTTTTGGAATGGGAACCAAGCTTCTAAATCATACTTCTTAGCAGCAGCATTATTCAATTCACCAGAAACAATACCAACAACTCTATAAGGTAAACCTAAACCTTGATAAAATTCTTCTGAAAGACCAATCATTCTATCGAATTCTTCCCATGATTTTTCAGGTTCAGTCAAAACGAATTGTTCGATTTTTTCGAATTGATGAACTCTGAAGATCCCCCAAGCATCTTTACCATGAGAACCAGCTTCTCTTCTAAAACATGAAGAATAACCAGCATATCTAACTGGTAATTGTTCAGAAGGCTTTTCAAACCATTCATTTGAATGATATGCACTAATTGGTTGTTCTGAAGTGGCAATTAAGTATTTTTCATCTTCACCATCAATGACCTTATATAACTCTTCATCGAATTGTGATAATTGTGCAGTTTTAGCCATTTGGTCTTTATTCATCATAACTGGGGCTTGTAAAGGAGTATACCCTTTTGAAGCTAAGAATGATAATCCATAATTGATTAAGGCTTGATTTAAGAATACCCCATAGTTTCTTAAGAAATAACCACGATGTCCAACGATTTTAACCCCTCTTTCAGGATCATAACCATCTAATCTTAATAATACTTCATGATGGGATAATTTGGCTGGTGATCCACTACAACTGGCAACATCACCAACTTCTTTGATAGTGGAAGGTAACCAAGTTCTTACTAATTCATTATTATCTTCACTTTGAGAATCAACCACAGTATCATGAACAATGTTACCAACTTGATTGACTTTATAACGTAAAGTTTGATCAGCTTTGGCTTCATCTTCAGTCAATTGTTTTTTGTCAGCTAATAACTTATCCTTTTGTCCTAATAATTCAGTGGCATCTTCTTTGGCTTTGTACTTTAAACCAATCTCTTTTTGAAGCTTATTGATCTTTTTATTTAATTCATCTAAATCGAATCTGATGTTGGTCCATGATTTATATTCCTTGATGATCTCATCGACAATTTCAACTGAGTCACCTCTCTTCTTTTGTGACTTTCTAATAACTTCAGGGTCACCACCTTTTTCTGTTAAGAAACTGTTAATATCTAACATGTTGGAATTTGAAAATTTTTCGCACTACATAACGTGAGTTGTACGGTTTCAAATATTGCGTAACTGTTACCATGATATGAATGAATTAATATGGGATCGGAAAATTGGCAAATTATCAGGTTTAGAATTTTCTAGAACCCTTGTAGAATCGAATTATTCCTCAATTTATGCCTATTCGAAATTCCCACCAAATTGCCATCAAAATAGCCTGGTAAATTCATTATCTATTGATCATGAGTATCAGTATGTTCTAAGCGGATGTGCAGACCTGAGCATTAAGTTATGGGATGTATCCCATGATGTTCAGGAATTGGCTACTATACCCAGGAAGACTGGTCATGATTTTGGGGTCTCTTGTATTAGTTGGTGGCCCTATGATACTGGGATGTTTGTACTGTCATCATTTGATCATAGTGTCAAAGTATGGGATACTAATGAATTATCAATAGTTCATGAATTCAATCTCAACAATCGAATTTATTGTTTTGATATCAATCAGTCATTAATCGCAGTCTCCTCCGATCAACCGTTCGTCAGATTGCTTGACTTAAGAACCACTTCAAGTGCTCAAACATTAAGAGGTCATAAACTTAAAACTTTAAGTATCAAATGGCATCCAAGAAATTCAAATTTACTTGCAAGTGGTGGTCATGATGGTGAAATTAGAATTTGGGATATAAGAAGAAGCGATAGTTGTATTTGTAGACTTGACATGCTTCACACTAATAATACTAATAAGGTTGATAATCTGTTGGAATCCATTAAAGCTCATCTGGCTCCAGTCAATGGGTTAGTATGGGATCCCTTGGGTCATCAACTATTCAGTGCTGGTAATGATGATAAAGTTAGGGTTTGGGATATGATCAATAGTAATTGGCCACCCATTAATAAATTGATTAATTTTGGTCCTTTAACTAGGAACAAGTTCTTACAAACGATACCATTAACTGTTAACTATAAGTATGAAACCGGATTACAGTATTTGATATTCCCTAGTGATAATGGTGACCTTTATATCTATCAAACCATCGATGGAAAATTAGTTCATAGGTTGGCTACCAGAGCTGGTAGGACCTGTTCTATAGTAATGGATAGACCATTTCTGAATAGGTTTTATTGTGGGACAATTGATGGGGAGATCTTAAGTTTCGATTATGATAGTAAGATTGATATAGGAGAAGTTTTTGATACGTAGGGAAGGAGAGGTTTTCATAGGATGAGGAGAAAATTCAATGCTTAAAAAAAGGAATACGATTGGCTGTACTGTCAGAGTTGCTGTTTTTTTCATAGTTGAAGTCAGACATCTCGGTACATGTTTCGAATACATCTAATCTACCCATGCATAATTATGCGCACCATGATTAGACCCTTGATGGATCACCTTGATACCCAACCATTCCAGATTATCATAAAGATCTTAAACCACCTTCCACCTTCATATGTAATTAAGTTCTTCGTTAATTGGAGGACCCGGAAATTGGTGTTGGAAACGTATTTTAGTGTTATACGGGTAAGTTTAAAGAATCCACTTGACAATCACACTACCATGGCTACCTTCAACACGATTGAAAATCCAATGACTCTCGATGATTTGGATGAGTTCTTACTTGGAAATAATGATGCATTACCCGAAGCTATCGTTTTGACAGGTTACTGCAGCTGTATTTGTATAAATGATGTTATTAAAAAGTATTTTAACTATTTTCGTAAAGCAGCCAATTTCCAGTGTAGGTCATACTACACTCTTCCTACAGCAGAAAATTTAGAGTTTTTGTTTCAATTATCGAATTTATCAAGTTTAAGATTAGAAGGAAGATTAGGCAACTACAGACCCATCTTTTTATCACATTTACCAAATATGAATAGTCTTCAATCATTAACCTTTCTTTTAAGTTATGAAAAAGATTGGTCAGATTATAAGTTTCCTAATTCATTAAAGGAATTAAACTTATCAGAAGGTAAACCAATTAGCGTTTTGACGATTTCATTTCCATCAAATTTACAGATACTCTATCTTAATGGTTGTGGAATCGATGATGTTACTTTAGATGGTTTATATTCCAAGCTACCATCAACTTTAAAAAGATTATACCTAGGAAGTAATAATTTTCATAGTTTGAAATGTGACATGTTACCTAAAGGTCTTGAAGTATTTAATACCAGATTTTGTCGTATCACACATCTAAAAGGTGATTGGCCACAAACCATGGTTGAGTTGTGCTTGGTTAATTATGAGACGAACCCAACACCTTGGCCCAAATCTTTAAAAATTTTAGACTTGTCGTTTGAATTAATCGACAGCTATACTTATCTTGAAAATCTACCCAGAAGTTTAGAAACATTAATTTTGGCACACAATCGTCCTTCCTTTAATTGCAATTCCTTCACTAAAGCAGTCATATTCTTTGAGTACCCCGTAAACTTAAAAGTCTTGAATTTATCTTATAACGACTTAACTAAGGATCTAGTGGAAGACGGGGTTAAGTTAGACACCGTTGATCGAATCGTATTCCCCCAAAATATACAAGAGTTAAAACTTTTTGATTGTGGATTGACGACATTAAGAGGATTCAAATTCCCGAAGCTGTTGGTTACTCTCAATATTGGCCATAATAAATTGTCAGACTTGAATTTCTATTCAGGTAATTGGACTGAGCTTGTCAACTTAAGAGAAATAGATGCTCATGGTAATGAAATCACAACCATAGATGATTGGTTATACCCTCCTAATATCTCATGTTTAAATTTAGCTGAAAACCATTTGCAGTGTTTATCGTCCAAAACTCCATTATTGGATCCTGATTACAATCATTCGTCGGTGTATAAATATTTGATATTCAATAGGAATAAAATTCGGTCAATCGAAGGTATACATCTACCTAATGAAGGAATAGATTTGTTTGTCAGAGAAAATCCACTCTCAGAAACATTTTATTTGAATTCTGAACTTGTGAGGCTTCATCAATTAGATATATATTCGTCACAAATAGCTCACATTACCTATGATGAAGCTACCACATCTCAACCTTTGACTTTTCTAACTATTGATCTAAGACTGTTGCTAGATCATATTAGTTCTGATGAGTTTTATAATAAGATTGGAAGAGCCATAGGTCGTGAAGTAAGGTATAAAGAAGTGGATTCTTATGGTCGTATATATTTGGGTGAATAGGAACGTACAGTTAGTTTTCTCTTACCTTGGTGGACATACTCAGATCATGGAATTTCTTATCTCTGTTTGTGTTGATGCTCTTTCCTGTCTTCTAGTACGACGCACCCGTACATTATTCTACCGCAGACTATTCTACTACCTCAGACTACACACAAAGACGAGTGCGGTTGTCTCACATCTCAACACTCATCGATGAAGCTCAAGGTTCATTTAGTTCCCATACATCTAAGTAACCTAAACCCAAATGATCTAGAACCGTATGGCATAAGGAAGTTTTTACACCTCACCAAATCAGATATCCCGTTATCGGCCGTCATAGATAACATCAAAAGTCAGTTCAAAAGATTGTACCCAAACGATGGTGATCTATACGTTGAGAAATTTCAAAGTTTCGATAAGTGTGATTTAGATCCTGAGTTTATCGTGGAGGATGTTTTGGAAAACGGTGAAAGTTTACGTTTGGTGGTCTTAAATCAGATTTTGGATTTTGATGGGACTTTAAACACTCCTAATCGTGATAATGGTATAGGTTACCCAAATAGAACTGTTGGATCCAATGGTCCTGAAATCATTCAAAGTACTCCAATGATCCAACCAGCTCCTGTTTTGGTCAATAGAAAAAGAAGTTCACAATTCTTTGAAACTGTTGATAATCACATTCCTACAAAGAGACCAAACCTCACAACTGAAGAAGTCCATGATGTTAACCAAAGTTTAAATCAGACCATCAACGACAGTTTACATGCAAATGACTCGAATATCTCATTGCCGCCACCAGAGACCAAAGATGATCGTATCATACCTCAAAAGAAACCACAAAAGTCAATTGGTGGTAAACGTGTTACTTCTGGGATGTTGAATTTACCTGTTCATACGCAATTAGAGACTGAGCAGGCAATAAATCGTATGGAGCAAAGTAGAAATCTGGATGATAAGAGTAGTGATTATAGTGAAGATAGTGATAGTGAAGAGGAAACTCAGCCTGAACCAAAGGAGTCTCAAGCCCAGCCGGAAACTCAACCAGAGTCTTTGCCAGAGTCTTTGCCAGAGTCTAAACAAAACGACATTGAACCCAAAGAGCAAAGAGAGACCATGAGCCAAGACGCCATTCTTGACTATCTCAAAAGCCATAAACCAAAGGTTCATTTAAGACCAAGGTCTAATTCTGAGGTTGAACGCCCTAAACCAGTCTTAACCTCCGATAAGACCAGGTCTGGTTCCCAAACTGATGCTAGATCAAACTCTATTTTGAAGAGTTTACAGATTGATATGGTTGCTGATAAGATTTATCCAAGAGGTGGTGAACGTAGAAGAAGTAGTACGAAAGCTGATGAGTCCAGGAGAGTTTTAAGGAATAGTCAAAGTGAGAAAGGGGAAACCGAAAAGGCTATTGAGACGGAAGACGACACTGATAGTAACGAAGAAGGAGAGACAGAGAGTAAGACCAGAGTATTGGCCAATGGTAAGAAGACATTATCATTCTCAGAGGCTGTTAAGTCTCCTGTTAAGGGTAATGAAGTTGATAAGGCAGCCACGCCAGGCAAGAAGACGCCAGTCACGAAATCAGGTTCAATTTCGAACGGAGAAACCTCTAAGGTGGATAGGACTACGCCAGCAAAATCCACTCCAGTCAAAGAAGCAACAAAATCCACTCCAGCTAAAGAATCAGCCAAATCCCCAGCCAAATCCCCAGCCAAGGAATCAGCTAAAAAATCATCTCAAACACCTAACATACCTCCTTCACAACCAGAAACCAAATCATCCCCATCAAAGCCGGGCCCAGCATTGGCAGAGCTCGCAAGTGATGACACAGAGTCTGAAGATGACTCAGATTCAGACTCAAGTTCTGATGACTCAGATTCAGATTCAGACTCAGACGACTCTGATGACTCAGATTCAGATTCAGATTCAGATTCCAGTTCAAGTTCAAGTTCAAGCTCAAGCTCAGAGTCAGAATCAGAAGATGAAAACAAAGCTCCAGCTTCCCCCAAGAAAGTTGTTGATACACCAGAGAAGCCATTAGAAAGATCATTCACAGAACCAAGTAAGCCAGTTCTTGAAAGACTTCCAAGTCAACCATCACCAGAAAAATCCGAAATCAAGGCATTCATTAAGCGGATTAATCCACCAAGATTGAACTCTCTTAGTGATCTTGCCAAACATGGGATCCCTGAAGTCAAAGATAAGAGCTTCAAACCCGTCAAGTCATTAAAGGATTTGAATAAGAGCGACAGTGATGATAGTGAAGGTGATGATAGCGATAGTGACAGTGATAGCGATAGTGACAGTGATAGCGATGACAGTAATAGCGACAGTGATAGCAGCGATAGTGACAGCAATACCAATGATAAAGAGAATTCTAAGTTTATCAAGAAACAAAAGAAACCAAAGAAGAATCAAGGATTTTTAGCATTGATCCATGATGGTAAAAAAAAGCATAAATAAATTAATTTGTAGTAATATAGAACATCCAAGTCATTAACAATTGTAGCTCACCTAAGCTTTCTACCAATAACATCAACTCCCCACGAATGATAATCATACTGTACTAACGTCCTTGATGGTACTTTATGTTCATCACTTATTGAACTCAAAATATTCGTATAGATTTCATTAATCCATTTCCTAGCCACTTCAGGTTGTTCAATGACTAAAGACCCCACGTATTGTTCGAAATAGTCAGCAATGAACTCTTGTTCATACCTAAACTGTTTGATATCTTCTTGACAGAAATCAACGTCTAAATGTCTCCATTGGTTTAAATTAGGTACATAATCATTTAAAAGCATTTTGGATATTATATCGTCATTCAACCCCCTGTGAAGGTTGTAAGTCATAGCTAACCTAGAAAATAAACTATTGGTAATTAAGATCGTCTTTAATAACGTATAAGACTTCTTACCAAAACTGAATTCATTTAAGCCATGGTTTTGTTTAAATTGGTACAATAAGTTTGATGATTCCTTAGAAAGATAGTAATCTCCTAAACCATCAAAATATGATAAATCGTTTCTTAATATCTGGTAAATCTCCCTATTAGGAGTAATGCCATTATCAATAAGTTTAGCATGAAATGGATGAGATTCATTGATTAATCCTCTATATAACTCTTTATGCATCAAACTCTTAGTAAGGAGGATCTTATTATTGATTGGTGGTAATTTTGGTAAATTTATCACTATGTGTTTGGTGATATATAATGATAATGTCTTGGTATTATTGGTATAAAGTTGATCATAATTTATGGTGGCTTCATTATAATATTGATTAGCTAAGTTAAGAACCTTCAATTTAAAGCTGTCATTATTAATATTATCAAACTTAAACGATTTGGCCTCAAGATAATTGGAGATCAATTTATCTATGATCTTATCAATAGTAGTATTATGATTATGTAATATCATATACCCTATAATAATAAAGAACAATCTACAATCACTTATATTATAGTGGTTGTTATTGGTGAACTCTACAAGATCCTTATTAGGAATGAAATTGATAAGACTATTCAATTGCTTAGAATTGTTTTGATTTATATAACTTGATATATCACTAACAAGGGTCTTAATTAACCCCCCTGCTGTGGTTCCAATACTTTTACTTAACTTCTGATAACTTTGAAGTCTTATGAGATCAACTCCTAGGTAGTAAAGATGTTGTCTCAACCATGATCTTGATATATAAACCTCAATTGGTAAATTCTGGATCATACTATTATTCCTTTTGTGGATTATACGGCTATTTAATGTTAATTGCTTTAAAGGTGTTTGTGTAGTTGACAATTGATACAAATGTCTTATCGAACGATGATTCTGTGGTTTCAATAAAGTTTCGGTTTGTAAACCTTTTGTTTGTAAACCCTTGGTTTGTTTTGATAGGAAATAATAACTCATTATAATTTATATATCCACGTTTGATAAGGTCATTCTCAGTAAATAAACACCGACATTTTGCAGCAACCTCGCGACATTGATAACGTGGATAGGCATCTGGGTTAGTAGGTGATGGCATGATATACGAGTCGGTGGAGGGTAAGGGGTGAATTACGAAGACGACATTAAGAGTCATAGATTATGGGTGGGATTGATGATGGTAGGGAGGAACTGACTCATAAGGGTTGAGTCATGGAGATGGAGTATCCTGTGTGATAGAATGAGATTAGACAAATCGTAGTGGGGAAACCAAGAAAGTAGACAGGTAATAATATCAGACACATAATCAGAAGTGCACATACAGCACAGCAGATACACAGCACACACATACACAGCACACACATACACAGCACAACAGATACACAGCACAACAGATACACACCAGAAGTGCAACATACAATCATAAATGCACACATACAAACACAAGTGCACAAATGGAAAATGAATCATTGTTAGAGAGAAACAACCAGTACAGACACCAACAGCTAATCACAAACCCCATCACATAATACAACCCAATACATAACCCCATACATAACCCTATCACAAATAACACCCACACCAGCTAACGTACTGATATCACCTCAACTAAACTACCCACCTGCAAATCCAAGCTAACCTGCAATCCAAACAACCAATAGCACAAACCATAATCCTATCAAACACCTTCCCTACCTCATAACCCACCGATAATAATACACGGAACCTAAGCTATCCTTGCCATCCTCCACTCAAGGTTTAAACTTTATACCGGGTTCATGATTAGGCACTGATAATTTTAACCAATACAATGGTAACGGCACTGAGGATTTTCCCCACAAATGGTTGCCAGTCCTCGGTTTAAACTTATACTTAAGCGGTGCGATCCCTTCCACATTCATTGAACTCCATATTTCATTTATACCAAGATGGCGTTAGTTGACAATGATCCACACTATATCGAAGAGCTCTACAAATCCACCAAGATTAAGGACGAGCTAGAAGTCGCTTTCGGTAAACCAATTCCTAATAGTGAAGAACCAGGTTATTCCCCAATTTATAGGAATAAGTATCATTTTGATTCATTAGTTAGCTGTGTTCATCCATCATTAAACACTTACCATCAAACCTTCCAACACTCCGTCGGAATTAACGGTGATAGACCGTGTTTTGGAAGTGTTTCCATCAATGAAGATGGTTCTAAAGGACCTTACGTTTATGAAACTTATAATCAGATCAATGTTAGAAGACGTAATTTGGCATCAGGAATCTTTTATGTTTTGCAAAACAATAAATTCCAACCAACCCCGGAAATTGCTGATAAGATTAAGAACCATAAATCAACTGGTGAATCTTTTATTGTATCATTGTTTTCACATAATCGTAAAGAATGGTGTATTGCTGATTTAGCTTGTGCATCTTATTCCATTACTAATACTGCCTTATATGATACTTTAGGTCCATCCACCTCTAGTTACATTTTAGCATTAACCAAATCTCCAATATTAATCTGTTCCAAGGAAAAACTCGGGTTAATCATTGATTTAAAACTGAAAGATCCTCAAGGTTTAGAAAATTTGACTACTATAATCTCCATGGATGATTTAAACCCTAGTAATCCAACCAATGCTGATAAAAAATTATTTGAAGATGCTGAAGCAGCTGGACTTTCATTATATGATTTAAAGTCTGTTGAAAAATTAGGTGAATTGAATTATAAACCTGAAGTTCTTCCAAAACCAGAAACTATCTATACTATTAGTTTTACATCAGGAACCACTGGTGCTAATCCAAAAGGTGTAGTATTAACTCATGCCAATGGGGTTGCATCAGTTGCGTTTTGTGCAGTCAAAGCTCTTGATCCACCTGCCCATTTAAGAACTTATTATTCTTTCTTACCATTAGCTCATATTTTTGAAAGAATGAACATCAATTATGCTTGTTTTAGAGGTTGCAAAATTGGGTTCCCATCAGCCAATTCACCTTTAACTCTTTTAGAAGATGTTCAAAGTTTAAAACCTTTTGGATTATTATTGGTTCCAAGAGTTTTAACCAGATTAGAAAGTGCTTTAAAAGCTCAAACCATTAATAATGATGAAAAACCAATTTTAAAATATTTATTCAATAATGCAGTAAACTATAAAATGGCTAAACAAAGTGAAGCTGATGGTGAAGCTGGTCATCATTTGTTTTATGATAGATTAATTGGATTAGTAAAGAAAAAAATTGGATTCCAAAATGTTATCTCAATTGGTACTGGTTCTGCACCTTTAAGTCCTGATACTATCAAATTCTTAAAAGCAGTTTTAGATATTAAATTAACTCAAGGTTATGGATTAACCGAATCATTTGCTGGAGTTTGTGGTAGTTTAGGTTATGAAGCTGAACCTGGTTCATGTGGGGCTCCATCACCAACTTGTGAAATGAGAGTTCGTGAATTACCAGAAATGAATTACTATGCTAATGATCCAGATGGTCCAAAAGGAGAATTACAATTAAGAGGTCCTCAAATCTTTAAAGAATATTACAAGAATCCTGAAGAAACTAAGAAAGCTTTAAGTGAAGATGGATGGTTTTCAACTGGTGATGTTGCTATGATCTCTAATAAGACTGGTAGAGTTTTCATTGTTGATAGAGTTAAGAATTTCTTCAAATTAGCTCAAGGTGAATATGTTACACCTGAAAAGATTGAAAACATCTATTTATCGTGTTTCCCACTTTTAAGTCAAGTTTTTGTTCATGGTGATAGTTTAAAGACTTTCTTAGTAGCCGTTGTTGGTATTGAATATGATAGTTCAAGAGCTTGGATTAAGAAGAATTATAACAAGACATTATCTGATGAAGAAATTTTACCATTCATGAATCAACGTGATGTTAAAATAAACTTCTTGAGAGCTGCCAATGAATCCACTAGTAAGTTATTAAGTGGATTTGAGAAGATTCATAATATTACAATTCAACAAGAACCATTAAAGATTGAAAATGATGTTATTACTCCTACCTTAAAGATCAAGAGACCAATATGTCAAAAGTTCTTTAAAAAGGAGTTGGAAGAATTGTATGAAGAAGGATCATTGATTAGAAATGAGAAGTTATAGGTTTGACGTATTTATTGATAAATATTATGTATTTTAAATATAGACATAAGACATAGCCCTACACTAGCCAAGGCTAGCCAAACTAGTCAGCACTAATATACTTATAAGGATTCAAAATCCCATTTGGATCATAATGGCTCTTGATCTCCTTCATCAACTTAATCTCTATATCATTCTTAGTGTATCCAACATAATTCTTCTTTTGGAACCCCAAACCATGTTCAGCAGAGATCGACCCTTGGTGTTCTTGGATCCATTCATATACAAATGGTTCTAAGTGTTTTTCGATTTCCTTACTATACCCTCTGACACAAACATTTAAGTGTAAATTACCATCACCCAAATGTCCATATCCAATGGCTTCAACTACAGGCTTAGAACTATCATCCATCAGTACTAAACCAGCATCGTTCAATTTTGAAGAAACCGATTCGACTAATCCATATAATGAATCTAAAGGTATTGATACGTCGTATTTATAAACTCCACCGTTCATTGTTGAAGCTTCTGGGATATTTTCTCTCCATGTCCATAAGTTACGTAATTGAGTCTCATCTTGAGCAATGATACCATCTTCAACTAATCCGTTTTCCATTTGATTACCCAAGAACGTTTCTAATTTTTCATCGTCGTGTTCCTTATTGGACCCACTGGTTTCAATAAGGATATAAAATGGGAATTCAGCACTTTCTATTGGATGAGATTGTTTCAAATATTGACCAACTAATTTTTGAGAGTTTAAGTCCATGAATTCAAAAGCTGATAAAATTTCACCTAATTCCTTTCTGGCTTCAACAAACACTTTTTGAACGGTTTCATATGATGATACTCCCAATAAGGCAACATTTACGGCATTTGGTCTAGCAGGACATAAGATTGAGACTCCAGTAATTATACCAATAGACCCTTCCAGACCGATGAACAATTGTTTAAGGTCAAATCCAGTATTATCTTTTCTTAAAGAATGCATTGAATTGTAAATAGTACCATCAGCTAAAACAACTTCTAAACCTAAGATACTTCCATGTAATGAACCATATCTAAGTAATCTCAATCCTCCAGCATTAGTAGCTGCGACTCCTCCAACATGACATGAACCTTTTGCACCTAAATCTAATGGGAAAATGTATCCTTTTTCAGCTAAGAAATTATCAGCATTTTCCAAGATAACACCAGCGTCACATTTTAATATCCCCAGTACGGGATCAAATGATCTAATTTGGTTTAAGTTGGCAACTGATAAGATGATTTCATCAAATATTGGATTAGATCCTCCAACAAGTCCGGTATTCCCTCCTTGTGGTACCACTGGCAATTTGTTAGCATTACAATACTTTAAGATCTTTGAAATTTGGTTGGTGGTCTTGGGTTTCAACACTAATTTACTTTGGCCCTTATACTTCTTCATCCAATCTTCATTAAACATATGGAGATCATCTTCATCAGTGATAATCCCATTGGAGTCTTTAAGTATACCTCTGAAAACTTCCAAATCTCCTTCATCTAGCTTCTTGAAATTATCATTGATGGTGACTTTATCCTTGTATGTTTCAGCTGTCAATGGTACAGCTTTAGAGTAAAACCTTAAACTGGTCAAGGCTCTGTAATTGACTCTTGGTGTAAGTAATTTAAACATGCTGAAAATTTTGCGACTCTTTCTGATTATAAGGTGAGAATGATCCGAGATAACACTTGTTCTTGGGGTTGTGTATAGTGAATGGTTTTGTGTAGGGTATACATGGGAAATCCAATTATGGTACGATTTTATGGTACGTGAATGAATGTACTATCACATTGTGAATATTAGAGAAATATGGTACTCTATCGTATATTAACTGTGGCTGCAAAATTCAGATCTCAACTATTAAGTCTCTTAATAACCAGATCACATCCTGCGTTCCCAATATGCTTAAACCTACTAGGTCCTATACTTCCACCTTGCATCCATCTACTAACAATCACCATCACGTTATACAAGTCGTATCTATAGATGACTCTTTTCATTAATTCTGCACCTCCCCCACTTTCCCCACAATCATAAGATCCTTCTTTAATATTTGTATATATGGGTTTCTGATCTATCTTTAAGTCCTGTCTCAGACTTTGGGCTTTCTGCTTACCTCTTTGTGGTTGTGTCTGAAGGGTACCTGTTCTCCACGCATATATATATGGATGACTGGCACTCTTACATAATCTCTTATGATCCAATTTGAACTGTTCAATGATATCTGGAATATCTTTGCTGTCATTGAGTTCAACATGGAACCCTTGAAAATGTGATTTTCTATCACTTATGATTTTTGATCCATTCCATTGGTGTCGTATAAATGTATATGGTCCATATGATTTGACGGGCTTGAAGTTTAAAAGTGGTTTACAATGTATCATATCATTCTAGGCTTTGTACTAATCCAATCCTAATTCCTTACCACAAAAAAACTCTCTTTAATCAAAGACCCTACCTATCTATCTCAGCCTACTGTCTCTGCTGTCTCACTATCTCAGCCTATGCTCACTCTATCCCAGCCCACTGATCCCAGCCTATGCTCACTCGATCTCTCCCCATGTTTACGAGACTTGGTGCGAAAAATTTTCAAAGATGATATACTTGAAAACCCTCTTAAATGTTATTGATAATTCAGGTGCCCAAGTAGTTGAATGTATCAAGGTCTTGAGACATAGACCACAAAACTTTGCACAAATCGGGGATGAGATAACTGTGGTTGTTAAACAAGCAAAACCATTATCAGCCGAAATTACTGGACAACTGGCAAACAATCGTGTTAAAAGAAGAGACATCTGTAGAGCAGTTGTAGTTAGAACCAAAGCTCCTTTTAGAAGAGCTGATGGTTCAACTGTAAGATTTGATGATAATGCATGTGTTTTAATCAATAAGAATGGTGATCCTTTGGGTACAAGAGTATCATCAGTTGTTGCACAAGAATTGAGAAATTTGAAGTATAGTAAAGTTGCCGTTTTAGCTCCAAAGACTTTTTAGCTCCAAGACTTTTAGATCAACTGTAGATAGACAGAATGAATGATTAGATATCGTAAATAGCCATGTATATATAAATGATAAATGTCCTTATTGGAATGTCCTTGGAATGTCCGTTATTTCGTAAACGATCCTATACAAACATCTAAGGATGTTATGAATTCACCCCAACGTTTTGCATTCAAATCTTTCGGGGGTATTTGTCGTAAAATTTCATCAGTAGCACTAAGAATTTCATTCAACTCTTGGCGTCTGTCGCTATCAACTTCAATGGAGTTCAAGTAGCCATGTAATTGAGTTAGTTGAAGTTGGGGTGTTTCCCCGTGACCAGTCATTGGGATTTCTGTAAACCCATCGATATTATTAGGGTTGTAGTGGTGGGAGTGGTGGGAGTTGTGGGAGCTGTGGTTGAGATCATGGATGCTAGGACTATGATAATTCAGACCAGGACTATGATAATTCAGACCAGGACTATGATAATTCAGACCAGGACTATGAGTATGACTGAGGCTATTCTGATGACTATGACCAAAACTATCATTACTCTGATGACTATGACTAAAACTATGACTAGTCTGATGATTAAATACCCTACTATCACGTAAATCACGTGGTCTAAGATTTAAAGGGCTCCTACTAACACTTAGACTCCTAATACTTGGACTCCTTATACTTGAATTTATTGGACTTGAATACCTCATACTTGGACTATCACCACCGAAAGGACTCCTACGAAGGCTTTGACTAACCTCTTCCCTATTATTCATCCTTGCTGGGCTCTTTGTCACGTAACTTGGCTCATCCTCCACGTCTTCAAAATCATCAGCTTCTCGTTGTAAATGTTCAAGCTTATTCTCCATTGACGACCTTATCTTCAGCAATTGAAGACGTACGTTTACTAAACTCCCCTCCACACTTGAATTGTTAACGATTTGAACTTGATTATGTAAGTCGTTCAAACTATCAACGTGTTGATCTAGGATGGACTGATTGGTATTTATTATATTTAAAACATCAATAGATTTATTGGTTTTGGGACTACTTTCATCATTAAAATGCAACAGATCAAATGAATGGTTTGAGTAATTAGTCATGAGCCACTAATGTCACACCCTCAAGATATATCGTACGCTTCTTGCTGTTTGTGTTTGGCCCTACAGTTAGTATGCGGCCTGAGTCAGAACTGCTGCAAAAAAAAATGCGTAAATATCAGCCTGCGAAAATTTTTGGAAAAACTAATACGTTTAACTAATGAGTGATATTGTAAATAAAGTTAAAGAATTATCAGTTGAAGCCACTGAGGCAGTCAAGAATGGTGGCAAGGACTCGAAGAAGGCTAACGACAAGGCTGGTAAAAATCCTAAACAAAATCCATTGCTTTTAGACCCACAACCTGAATATATTGATTCACGTATCAAATTATTTGATGAATTGAAGGCTAAATATGACGAAGATATCGCTGCAAGACCAAGAGTTGATATCAAAATCACTTTAAAAGATGGAACAATCAAGGTTGGTAAAAGCTGGGAAACCAGTCCTTTAGATATCGCCAATGAGATTGGTAAATCATTTAGTGAACGTCAAGTTATCGCTAAAGTCGATGGACAATTATGGGATTTAGGTAGAGCTTTAGAAAAAGACGTCAATTTAGAATTCCTTGATTTCGAACATCCTGAAGGTAAACAAGTGTTCTGGCATTCATCAGCCCATGTTTTGGGTGAAGCTTGTGAGTGTCATTATGGATGTCATTTATCTCATGGTCCACCAACTGACGATGGGTTTTTCTATGATATGTCAATCAATAGTGGTGAAGGTGTTGTTACTCAAGCTGATTTCGGTAATTTGGAAAAAGTTGCCACTAAGGGAATCAAAGAGAAACAAAAATTCGTTAGATTAGAAATGACCAAACAACAATTATTGGAAATGTTCAGTTATAACAAATACAAAGTTCAATTCATCAGTGACAAAATTCCTGATGGAACTTCTACTACTGTTTATAGATGTGGACCATTAATTGATTTATGTGTTGGGCCTCATATTCCTCATACTGGAAGAATCAAGAGTTTCAAAGTCCTTAAGAATTCATCTTCATACTTTTTGGGTGACAGTAATAATGATTCATTACAAAGAGTTTATGGTATTTCTTTCCCTGATAAGAAATTAATGGATGAACATTTGAAATTCTTAAAAGAAGCCAGTGAAAGAGATCATAGAAAAATCGGTAAAGAGCAAGAATTATTCTTCTTCAATGAAATGTCACCAGGAAGTGCATTTTGGTTACCTCATGGGGCTAGAATTTATAATGCCTTATGTGACTTAATGAGATTTGAATATAAACAAAGAGGATTCGAAGAAGTCATTACTCCAAATATGTATAATTCTAAATTATGGGAAACTTCAGGACATTGGGGGAACTATAAAGACAATATGTTTACCTTTGATGTTGAAAAAGATCATTTTGGTTTAAAACCAATGAATTGTCCTGGACATTGTTTGATCTTCAAAAGTAGAGAAAGATCCTATAGAGAATTACCATGGAGAGTTGCTGATTTTGGTGTCATTCATAGAAATGAATTCAGTGGGGCATTATCAGGATTAACTAGAGTTAGAAGATTCCAACAAGATGATGCTCATATCTTTTGTACTGAAGATCAAATTGAACAAGAAATTAAAGGATCATTTGATTTCCTTGAAAAAATCTATGGAATCTTTGGATTTGAATTTAAGATGGAATTAAGTACCAGACCTGATAAATATGTTGGAGAATTAGAAACTTGGAATAAGGCTGAAAAGAAATTAGAGAATGCATTAAATGAATTCTTAGGTGATAAATGGGAATTAAATCCTGGAGATGGGGCATTTTATGGACCAAAGATTGATATAATGATTAGTGATGCATTAAATAGATGGTTCCAATGTGCTACTATTCAATTAGATTTCCAATTACCTTCTAGATTCGAATTGGAATTCAAATCTGATGTTAACGATAAAGAAAATAGTATAAATAGACCAGTTATGATTCATAGAGCTATTTTAGGATCAGTTGAAAGAATGACAGCCATTTTAACTGAACATTTCAAAGGTAAATGGCCATTCTGGTTATCACCAAGACAAATTTTAGTTGTACCAGTTGGAGTTAAATTCTTTAATTATGGTGAATCATTAAAAGAACAATTAGTTAAGAAATATGGATTTTATGCTGATGTTGATTTATCAGGTAATACCTTACAAAAGAAGGTTAGAACTGGTCAATTATTGAAGTATAATTTCATATTCATTGTTGGAGATCAAGAAGAACAAGAAAATAGTGTAAATGTTAGAAATAGAGATATCCAAGAAGAACAAGGTAAGAATGAGACCGTTAAATTTGATGAAGTTGTTGAGCAATTGATTAGATTAAGAGATGATAAGAGGAGAGATAATAAGCTTGTTTAGAGTCTATAATACATGTTATTCCTATCCTGTGACTATTCGTCCTACACCAAACTCTTAAGCTTGATTGACATAAAATCAATCTCAAGAAGCTCTTTAGTACTCTTGTATACCAAATTACCACTTTCCATTATCTCATACAATGTCTCATCATATTCATCTCTCCATCCACCATATGTCTCAAAGTTATGCTGTTTATACCACCTGATATAATCTAACCATACATTATTGTCTACAAATACACAAAACCTTAGATGTAGTAAAGTCATCGAATATATGAATAATAATTTTAAGCAGAAGAAATGTTTCTGTTGGGCCAAATCTTTGAAATCACTATTGAAACAAATCATAAATTTAAATACTGGTAATGGGGAATTGAATAAATGAGCCATATCAATACATAACGAAAAAATATAAACCGCATTATCAACAGTAGGAAACTGTTCAGGTGATAATGAAGACTTTTGTGCTTCGAATGCTGACTTTATATGAGTTGATAATGGCATATATCTTATCTTCTGATTAGTCTTGTAGTTGAATAAGTGTCCCAATTTCGAATCTTTGACAGATAGTGTCGCAGTCTCTGTTATGTATAGTATTGACTTACCAATAGTTAATAAATCACTGTTTAAATCGATCACACTAGGATTCTTATCATTTGGTTGATAATCAAACTTAACTAATGGTACGAGTCTGTGGCAATGTAATGATAAGTAAATCATAATTAAAAACACCGAGATCAATAGCTGCTTAGCATCATCAGGATCTAATTGTTCACATCCTGACAGTCTATCAACATTGATGATCAAATCATTCACGTCGTTGACCAATTGAAGGAAGTATTTGTTAGTCAAATCATATAAACTATCGTTGGATTTTTCTAGAAACTTTGCATCTTTATCAAAGATCGTACTTAACTCTATCTCACTACTGAACTTAGAGTGACGTAACTTCGATGTTTCATCATAAATCTGAGGCTTTAATCGATTACTATTACATATGGGCCACAGATTCAAGCAACTGAACAGGTACACAGCATTCCTAACGATTCTAGAATTCATAAAAGTCGTTGGGATTTCATAGGTGGTTAAATGATAAGTTGGACCATTGACAAAATTGGTGATTGGTACTATGAAAGTCTTTAGGAGTTTCACTAACTTCAACTCGAACGATGTGATTTGCATTTGTTTCTGACTTGAATTGATATCATACTGACTATAAAGGTCAATATTCTTCGATTTGGTGTCCAACTGTTTTATAAGTTTATTTAAGGTTCTATTGTCTTGCCTTTTGTGGACTTTAGTGATATCAGGCATATAAATACAAGATTTATTAGTACTAGCACAATATTCACAAACCGGTTTATTTTCATCACATTTGATCCGTAGTTTCTTACAACTTTCACAACCGTTTCTTGATCTGGTTTTGCATTCGGCAACAGGGGCTTTAAATGGGGGTGGTTCTGAAACTGTCGATGATTGTGGTGATATAACAGGAATTTGATTATTTATGGGAGATACTTCTAAATCTATGGGGAAGGTTGTATTGAAAATTGGATTATTGATTTCATCGTCAAACGTGAAGAACCCATTATCAAGTTCCAATCCAATATCACCATCTAAACCTGAACTACTGGATGATTCTTTATCAATCGGACTTAATGGGTTTATAGTCAAATATCCATTTACTTTTTCATCAAAAAATTCTTGATTGAAGAACTCTTCAAACTCCATGATGTATAAGCTTACCCTGACGTATGCTATGAAACTTAACTACACTATAGTAAGTCAACACTATATAAAGGTTCACTAAGTATGTAATAAACGATGAGGGTATTAGCTGCAACTCGCACTAACTCTACAGCCTCAATTTCCTTACCCTAACCCGCGCCCAACTGGCGTAACTGGCCCAAGTGAGGTGTCTTAAGTGAAAACTCGCGATTTTACCAACGTTGTTGACAATGGATTTTGGTGATTCTGGTGAATTATATACGATTAGAAATCAATTTTATACTTGGCAACATCAAAAAGTATTGAACTATGACCTCGATCAATTTAGTCAAGAAAATCAATTGAAAGTTTTAGAATATCAAATTAGATCAACCGTTGCAATTGGCAAAGATGCATCATCATTAATCGATCAAGGTAAAGCCAAATTTGATCAAGAACAATTGTTTCAATTATTAAGTAGTTGGAATGATTTACAAAGTTTTGGTACTGATGACTCAACTTACTTTGAAGACATTAATCAGCCAACTTTTGAGTTACAAGTGATTTTGACCTCACTTTATTTGGTTAAGTTTGGTAAATCTATTGATCAAGCTATTAAGGTCTTGAGTGACTATATCAACGAGAAAAACATTTTAAAAATCAATGAATTAGAACCTTACTTAATATTGGTTCAATTACATCTTATCAATGGTAAATTTGATAAGGCTAATGAAATCTTTAACTCATTCCCGTCTACTGGTAAAGATGATATAATTTACCATTTAATGGAAAGTTGGATTACTTCAATAAAAGGTGAAAGTGAAAATATCAATAACGCATATTATTTTTATGACGAATTATTACTGGGAGATTTCGATGGTGACGAATTAAATAAATTTAAAGTTCTTAATGTTTTATTCGTTTTAACTTTAAAATTAAAACATTTACCTGAAGCCAAAGAGATTATAGATCAAATCAAGACATTGGAAGTTAAGAACGAATTCAAGTACGATTTCCAAGTTAATGAAGTTGTTTATAATTATTTACTGGGAAATAAAGTTGATATAAAAGAATTGAATCAAGACCATCAATTTGTAATTGATCACAAGCAAAAGACTGAAAAGTTCAATGAGATAGTTGAGAAGTATGCTATAGTTTAGAGCACTACAGTTTGGATGTAGAGCATAGTTGGTAGCGATTTATAATAACTGATATAGATTAGATCAAGTTAAATACATCACGTTAAATAAGACAGAAGATGCGTACTGGTCGTTGCCTCGCTCTAACAACTATATATTCAAGGTCCATGATACTTATAATCATTCTCAATCCTCAATCTTAATAATCTCTCCGTCATCATTCATTTTTAACCCTTCAGCCAATAACCTCTTCTCAATCTCCTTCAATTCATTCTCTCTCTGTAATAACTCGTTTCTCTTATTAATCAAATCTTGATGAACTCTTTCTTCAAAAGCTTTCAATCTCTCTTCTTCCAATTTGATTTGTTCTTCCTTTAACACATAATCATCAGCATTTGGAGTAGAAGGAGTTTCAACAATCGCTGATAAGTTCTTTTCGGTAGGAACTCTTTCACCATTGATATATTGAAACTCTTTACCACTTAAGGCCTCAGTTCTATAGTTTTCATAAATCACCTCATGAGTTAATTCTTTGAATTCATTTAAATGAGTGATCAATAAGATATTCTTTAAGATGGTGAAATCATTATAATCAGGCATTTCGATATTAATAGGTTTAGTGTTAATTGGATTTAAAACCCTTAATTTCAAAAGCTCTTCATCTCCATTAGATCTGAATTCATTAGCTCCAATTATGGCAAATGGTACTAACCCATTCAAATATTTATTATACTCGATGATTTCGTCATCAATATAATCTTGTTCATATTCATATTCATTAAACTTATAATAACTTATTCCATAATGATTTAAATCTTGTAAAATCAATTTCTTATTGGCTTTTAATTCTTCTGCTGTTAAACTATCAGCTTTAGCAATTACTGGGATTAAGTTGATCAATTTATTCACGTGTTGCATAAACTTAACATCAATTTCACTCAACCCATGACCAGTTGGATTTATCATATAAATTAATGCATGAATCCTACCATCTTTGAATCTTGGATTACGTTTAACTCTACTTTCTTCGAGTAACACTTCATCATATTGATGTCTAATAAAATCAACGATGATTTTGAAATCTTCGTCACAGTTGATGGAATTAGCAAAGTTAGGAGTATCAATTATGTTCAAACTGATTTTATGGCCTTCATTATCTTCTAACTCGACGTTTTCATGTCTTAAAGTCAACTTCTTAGTAAATGGATCTTGTTCAATAGTGGAAGATGTTGGAACTATGGAATTTCCTCCACACAAAGAATTGATGAAAGTGGATCGTCCAATACCACTTTCACCAATCACCATTATACTGAAGTTGATTGACTTCTTAAGGATCTTACGTTTCCTAAGTGCTGCTGAACTACTGTTTGGATCCATATTGTTTACGCGTAGTTTATCGCACTCGACGTAACCGAAAACTTTAGAGCAAAACTTAAGCCTCCCACTGATGGCTTAAATCGATGTTTAGAGATCGTCATATCATACAAACATTGTATATTAACCTAATCTAACCATCTTTTACTCTTTGCTTGAGTACTCAAACTTGCCTTTGTAAGTCTTTCACTAGCGGCATATGCTACAGTTGGAACTGGTGCTGGTGATGCATAATTCATAAGTGAAGTTATGGTGTAAGACCAACCAGCTGTAATTGTTGACAAAAATTTTGCCTCTGAAGCTTGTGTTGAATAATATGTAACTGCTGATGTTGGATATTTTCTAGACCATGCGGTTGCGGTTACTTTTGAACCTGGTTGTAATTGCATTGGGGCAAATCTAGTTTTACCAGTTTGTAAAGTATATGCAATTGAAAATGATTTAGAATCAACAGCTTTGGTTTTACCACCTTGAGTTTGAGCACCTGGAGCATCACCAGTATAAGTATTATCAACAGTTAAAGTTTTAATTGATCCTGTCATATCAGTTAATTCAAATCTATTAGTATAATGAATGGTAGCAGCATCATCACCAAATGTGGTATAAATTTGAATGAAATAGTATCCATCATCACATACGTCTGAATCTATTGATGCTGTGTATTTTGTATCTGATAATTTAGCTGGTTTCATAATTGTACTAAAACAGTCAATTGAAGTCGAGGGTCCAGTACATAAGGTCAAAGTATAGGCTTCGGCATTAGCAAGACCAAATTGATCATCGTCATCAGCATCATCATCCCAATCAACTTCTATTTTAACTGTACCTGATGACCCAGAATATGATTGTCCTTCTGTTGGTTTTGTTATATCAACATCAGCACTGATGAAATTTACAAATAATAGTAATAATATTAATAACTTCATAATTTACTTTCGTTTTAGTATCCACAAAAACAATTTTCCCTACTATACAATATTACACAAATACAACAATAGTACTTAGTAAATGATTATCAATATACGATGGATTAAGTGAGTGTTAAATCGAAAAACTAAAAGTTTTGAGGTATGTTTAGATGAAGCAATAAAAAACTTTTTCTATTTTTGAAATTGAGAATTGGCAGTGTTAGATTACTTAAAATGGCAAGGTGCGATCAGGGACGTGTTCATAGTTAGAATTTCGTGTTGTTATAAATATTACCTATTTAAGTTTTCTGTTGTAAAGTATAGTTATGAGTTTGAAGACTATATGAAGTCTTGGAATGATCATATCCAGGGGGATAAATATGTTATAACAGGTGTCGTGAACTGTTGTGAACTGTTGTATCTAATTATAGTATCATTCCTTGAGGTGAACAAAACTCTTAGCATCATCCCTTGGCATCAAAGCCCAGCTTGCACAGTTAAGATTTTTCTTCATAACTGTTTATTTATTTCTTCATAACCTGTTTATCATAATTTCTTATAAATTACTCAATATAATGTGTAGGACGATGTTTATGTCTTGAACTCGACCGTCTTCTAGTTGATATTTCTCCAACTCCACCACTGTCTTTATCAAACAAATTGATTATGAAATATAAACTATTAGGTACAAATGTTACTATACCAATTAATGTATCAGTAATCATTTACCACAAAATTGTGGTGTCAAAATCTGGGGTTTTATATAAATTTGACAAATGTTTGTCATCGGACTAGGATTAATAATTTTAGTAATAGATCGGCACATATGGGGATAAGATAAGTTCCGGGCTTTTCTTTTCTTTTTCTTTACAGGGGTCATGGCTTACTTGCATCAGATTTTACGGTACCTTACTTAAACAGTTCAAGTGTTTTAACTTAGGTCAACCATCTTTTGTCACTGTGTTGGGACAATAGAGATGAATCTTATGATCAGTGGCGTTGTAAATCATCTCACGATTTCTGGTTAATAGTGCAAAACCCCTTGAAGACGATTATCTTAAACAGCCACTAACCCGAATAAGACTTACTTTTAATAGTAGAACTTACTTTTATTGGTAGGGTTCATTCTCTTTTCGCCCTTGCCCTTGGCCTTTAGTGATTGGCCAACTCGAGTCTAAAATTGTCAATCTAACTTATGATTTTACCACACCACTAAATTCATCGCTAAAATTTACGAACACTAAAATCACTAAATAATAAATTCACGAGTAGAATCAATAGGATTCTGATCATATACCAATAAGAAACAGTTCGGTACTACATTACCAGATAATCGGTACTAAACCTGATTGCAATTCATAATGCGTGATGGTCATAAATAGGGCAACATATTATTCGGACAAGGTGATTCAAATTGACAGGGCAACATTATTCGGACAAGTGTATCACCCGAAAACATCATCTAAAACATAAAATCCAAACTTAACTACAGTCTATTGCTTGATATAGAGTGGAGACGAATCATTCATAACTACGAACTGTCTGTGAATTTTTCAGTTGATCATGCCTCATGTCGGTAAGACCGGTGATTAACTGCCAAATACGGTGAACGGCTAAAGGCACATAGTACGTGAGGCAAGACGAACATTATGATGTTGAATGTATTTCTATCAACAGGCTATATACAAAACAATTTCATTACTCATAATCTAATCTATCATTTGAACTTCCTATTCGATGTCCTATTTGATGTCCTATTTGACTTTTGTTAAACACTAGCTTTGTGATGTTTAAGTTGACTTCTCGTTACAACGGTTTGATCTTTCTTTGATGCTCTAAGAGACTTAAAAAGTCTTCCTAAAAAGCCGTTTAACATTTCAAAAACCCACACAATGAATACTTCTTATAAATAATAATTATCGACTAATATCGATTTATCTACTATGTAAGTTATAAATTTTAGTGGAAATTGTATTCGATTTATATACCAAGAAATATTTTACATACGGAACGGGGAACTACAGGAGGCTTTAGCATAATTTTGGATCCGAACCGCAAAGATACGAAACGACGTTTTATATCCTTCGGTTCGAACATAATTCCTTCGGGTGGTACGCTCAAATTCGGGTTTAACTCTATAATTCGGTTTAACAATTCGGTAATAAGCTAATAACAAATTGTATCACTATATGAATGATGTGTTGATGCTTCCCATATACGTTAGTTAGTTGATTTCAGTTATGGGCCTTTTTTTTGGGAGCCTTTACCTTGCTCTATTAGAATTCTAGCCTCATCTCAATCCGGATACAGGAACTTTTTTTGCTGCCGTGTACTGTTTTACTAAGTTACGAAGCTACCACACCCGGACTTCATTTGTCAAATGTTAGTAATGGTGACAATCCATTACCTCAAATCAATATGGCCCCTTACAGATAACTTTTGCCGTTGAGATGAGTATGACTTATTTGATACTTGGATTAGCTAGTATTACTAACAATGACAGCTCGTGCTATGTCAAATTACGGAGATGTAAATACGAGTTTGAGTAACTAGGTCATTTTTGTCCGCCGCTTTGTTACTCCGTTTAAGGCATGATCATTTGCTGGATGTTTAATTGGGTTACTCGTTTGAAGCCAATGCTAACAGGGGCAAGTCTTTTAATCATCTAATACTGCATCTGCTACATATGATACGAGAAACATCATACAACGGTTTTAAGACCCATCATCATTCCCTAGCTTTTAGTATACGCTCATGAGTTAACCAGGAGGAAATCAATAGAAGAATCTTGAAGAGAGTCTTATGCTTGTCTTTACCGGACATAACATGTTAACTATTGAAATCGGTAAACCTCAAAGCTAAACTATAAGTCATGCTGCTTAGAAATATGAAAACCATCACCAAACAGATCACACTTTGAAGCTATAATTATTATTATCATTCAGGTCATTATGCAGTACCAGTCCACAAACTGACTACACGTTTATGTGATGATCTGCCCTTCTCTTATCTGGTCAAACAATGATCTGATTAGTAAATTTACTCTGCATTGTTTCATAGAACTGCACAAAAGCATGTGTTCATTCGCTGCAAGCTGTAATTTAAGTAAAAAGGATTACAATTGTGGCCAGCCACATCCTGAACCAGTGTGTCCTGTAATAAAGGCAACAGCTTGTCTATCCAAAGTATTGGAATACTCAGAGATCAGTGAATTAGTCCACAGGTAAGCTTCTTGCTCATCATCCTCTTCATCCACTACGTAATCCATGTCCTGTCCAATAGTATAATACCTCTCAGCAACCTCTAGTGGCCCATCATGTACTGCCCAGCCCGTAACTGAATCAGAATTTTTACAACAATCAAACAATTCCATATCAGTAGTTAAGCCATTGTATTGTCTATCTTCAATAAACACATTGACAGTTTCATTATTATAGTTGATTATATAATCATCACGAGTTGCTTGTAGGCACTCATCCAAGTATTCAGCTCTCCGTAAAGTACACATGACGTTACTGAACATGATTAAAATGAGTGTAAAAAAATAAAGCATGAAGAATGTTATCTAACTGATAACTCGAGATTGAGTAGATGAATGCGACATCCTACATAAGGTGCATCCTACAAGCACTGTTCCATGAAAACGCAAACTAACGCAAAAGAGGAGAAAGAAGAGAGGAGTGTTCAATATTAAGGAGTACAACAAGTTCACACGATTGCTGTAGTACAAAACCACTGCATCAAAGTTATGAACCCCCTAGTTAAAGACTAATGAAACCTTACTCAAACAGACATCGCGGACTTGTGAATTTCACATAAAGAAAAATTTATTAACTATATGACATGAATTTATGATTGATCGGATTTATGACTGATCTGGATTTATGACTTTAAGCTTTCTTGAATAATCTATATCATCATTCAATGTTTGGTTGGAAGGATTTTGATTCAAGAACATCGGCTCTAATCTTGAATCATGTCTTCTTGATTCAAACTCCGTAATAGGGAACATTTGCAACCCATCGAAATCATCATTATTAATGGTATTATTATTGTTGTTAGCATTCAATTTCTTTTTACTTAAACTACGACCAAGGGTTGACTCTTTACCAAGAATCGTGAAAATGGATTTATTGGAATTATCACGCTTAAGTGAATGATTTGTAGATTGAGGTTGGGATGGACTATTTGGTAAATAAGGTGATTGATCGAATTTAGATTGAAGTTGAGGGGTTTTGGCACTAACACTTTCATCACTTGAATATTGTTCTTCATCAGTATAATCATCACTATGATTTCTTTTAACACAACAACAACAATAAAGTATACCTGCTATAAGTGCCAATACTACAACTCCAACAGCAGTGAAAGTTCCAGCGACTTTACCTGTACTATCAAAGAATGAAGTTTTCTTCTGTGAAGAAGGCTCAGACAGAGCACTTTCAGTTGGGGCGTTGCTAGTTGAGGATGGGACAGTGGTTACGTACTGGGTTGATACTTGGGTGCCATCAACAGTCTTAATGGAATACACAGTAGTAGGTTCTGATTTTGAAGTTGAATCATTGGTGCTAGTGGCTTCTGTGCTTGAACTTTGAACGCTGGATGATGATGAAGAAGCTGAACTTGAAATTGAGTTTGAGGATGAGGTTGTCACTGACGACGAGGATGACGATGAGGGTATTGATGATGATGAACTAGAACTTGACCGAGAACTTGAACTTGAACTTGATCGTGTACTTGAGCTTGAGGTTGAAGTTGAACTTGAGCTTGAACTTGATGATGATGAACTTGAAGAACTTGATGAAATTGAAAGAACTGAATTGGAAGGATCATTAATATCTATATACCCATAATAACCTGAACTGGCACATTTTTCACTTGGGTATCCTGGACAATCAGTTTGACAATTACTGGAATCAACTTGACTATTTGGTAAAGAGTTTGAACACCAACATTGTTGCCCCTGAACTATTGCATACTTAGATCCTGAACTTTGACAATGAACCTGGCAATATCCATTTGACATATATTGGGAACTGACCGAATTAGATCCAACATTTGATGTTGAACACAACCCCAAAGTCAAACTATAGACCTTAGTAATCCATATCAATATAACTAAAATAGCTAACATGATTTTGTTGAATTATTAAGACCCGATGCAATTATCCTCGAAATCTGTTCTTTAAAAAAAAAAAAAATAAAAATTGAGACTAATGGAAAACCCCCTCAAGATGTAAAATTCACCTAAACACTTAATGAGTTGTTCCTAATGGGATTGAACTAAAATTGAACTAAAATTCAATTATTAAATTATTATTAAAACTTATTCAATAATAAACTTAAAATCGTCAGATATAAATAAATAAGGATGGAAATAAAATTAAATAAATTTCAAAAGAAAGTCGAAAACTTAATTACAGACCCAGGAATAAATCCCTAATAGGTTACCTAATTATGTGCAATAGGGAGTTGTCAATTGCCTAGTGTGTACATAAAATTCCAAATGCAAAGAGACTAAAGGGAGTGTAACAATCAAACTAATTGTTTCGACAGCGATTGTTGGATTGTCTCATTTCAATTATATACAGTACTGGACAATTATTCGAGTAAGATTGCTGGACTGATATTTCATGAAATGGTACTTGCTCGATACCGGGTATATGTTGAAATAAGGGAATATTAGGGATCGTAAAAATATGAGACACAAATCACCAAAACCTTAACTTACGTCATTCAACTTAACTGAAATTTAAGTTTGGTAATAATAATATTGGGTTGGTGTGTGTGTTACTCAGAAAGATAACTATGGTTATGAGTTACTGAGGAAACTTTAATCGGGATTTGTTTACGAATTTGGGACGCTTTCCCAATTAGATCATTGCATCATGGGAATATTAGCATGAGATTATCGAGGCAGATTATAATATCAAACGTTGGATGATGATGTTTGGATTTAAAGTTTAAAGTTGGCGACTAAATATGTAAGTTAGAGTTCGACCAAAGATTGAGTGTTGAATTCCGTGTGAGACATGGTCGGGATGAGGGGGATGAAATTGGTGAGGGTGGTCTGTTAGCAGAGTTTTTGGAGCGATTGATAAGCTTGTGTATTTAGTACGTTGGTTTCAAGATGTCTCTGATGCTGTCTAATGCGGTCTATTACTTCTAGCACTGTCTATTACTGTCTAGCACCACCCTTACTACGGCCCTTATTATTGTATTTATTACTTACTTACTGTACCTGGTACACCTTTAGTACTGCATCTAACCCAACAGTTGCTGCACCCAATCTTATTCATCCAATATCCTACCCAATCTGGAAATTCCCTTTTACTCTTTTTACATGTGTTTACATTGTTATTCTAAATAAGGTTGGACTGTTTTAATCTTTGTTCTATTGTAGTGTGAAACTGATCCAATTTATTTTGATTGATAAATTTTATCGCCTTTATTTTATCCGATTTAATAATTCGTTCAGAAATTTTGAATGGTTCATCATTCAATTTAATATTGGTTATCTCTTCATCAACTGGGGCGATAGTTAACTTCAAATATGATAATTTGAGTTCAATCAAATTCAAATTCTTATTAAACTTTTTCATAATACTAAAATCTTGACCTGTCAATTGAATGAAATCATACAACAACTTGTTCATGATAATGTTCATCTCATTCTTTGATTGTGATAAATTATTTAAACCATTTATCATATGGTTTATAAGGTTTAAATCAGGTTCATAGTATTTTAACATCATTTCAAGTTTATGTTTTGCAGATAAGTCCAACTTATTGATCCCTTGATAGATATGCCATTTACTGAATTTGTTTGGTATTGAACTAGGAAATTCACCATTGGTAATGATTCTAAAGTAAATCAATTTATTAACAATTTTATCATTGGATCTCCAATTCTTCCAATTTAAATCATTTTCAATAAACTTTTCAACTTGATTAACATCCTTACAATATTTCATGTAATCATCAATTATCTTTAAACTAAAATCATTGGTGATTGGTAAGTTTAGAAGTGAGATTTTATTCAATAATTGCTCCTTTAAATAAATATTATTCGTACAATCATAAATTCTTTGCCACGTGACTAAGTTCACGTGTAAATTAAAATGTTTAATCAATTTAAGATATTTTAAAATGATTTTAAATTTGTTATTATTAGTTGATCTGATTTGGGAATTAACCATAACTATTTTAAGCAAGTTATTAAATGTTTCTATATTAGGTAATACTCCTTCCTTTTCCATAACTAATAATAATGTCCTACTAAATAAACTCTGATTTTTATCATATCCATAATATTTAATAAGATTATTGAAGGTATCGACATTTCTTTTAGTCTTGAATTGTTGATTGTCTAACTTATGACTGTATAGTAAAATATCATTCACTAATCCATTCAATGACGATGTGGTTTGGTGATTATATATCTTACAATGGGTTAATAGGTAAATGAATTTAGGGAAGTCTTTAACTTCTGATAATGGTGGAAGTGGTTGGAAATAATATTTTGGTAAGTCATGATATTTGATTATTTGGTTCTCATATTGTTGTAATATCTTATTATGGGTAAATTCATCTCTTTCTCCTTTTAAATTCTCTGGTGTTAATTGTTCAAGTAACTCGATCACGTGATTGAACGAATTTTGATTATCAACGAAATTCTTATAGGTGACCAAATTATCATTAGAATTCTTTAACTTCCAATTCTGTCTCGACAATTCTTCATTAAATTCTTTTGATTCATTGATTTTCAAATCTGGAATATTCAATCCGCTAAGAAACTCTTTAAATTTCTTCCTTTCATGATTCTTATACTTAGGCTGAGGTCGCAATACTCCATTATTCAATTTATGGGTGGGTTTAAAAAGTAATCGTTTCTCATTATTATCATTATTCTTATCATAAGTACTCGGAATTATATTAAGCCTGGTCCCTCTTTGTGTTATATTGTCTAACGCTCGTACTCTTCGACTCACTCTTAGTATTGCATCTTTAATGTTATCCATTAACTGCGTGAAGTGCGAACTGAAAAAAAATTTTCTTTATAATCAAATGTCATCACCACAAAGAGAAGGGTTCACAGCTCCATCATCTATCAGTCATGCTGCTCATGGTCATGTTGCATCAAAGTCTTTAGGAGTTAAGTATTATTGTGCTCAATGTGGGTCTTCATTCTCCTTAAACAAAACTGATGCAATTAGATGTAAAGATTGTGGTCACAGAGTTATCTATAAGGCAAGAACCAGAAGAATGGTGCAATTTGAAGCTAGATAGATGATAGAATGGAATTGCTGAAATAAGCAATCACCTACAACTTGCATCAATACAATTAAAACAAGGGTATGGCCCAAATGTCTACTATGGGTACATATGTCCAAAACACATACAAAATATGGGTAAATGTATATTAGAAGAGAACCCTCTATTACAACTATTAAAGGAATAACACAGATAAGTAATAATACAAAATAATAAAGTGACTATCTAATTGAAAATTTTCTTCAATTTGGCCAAAAATCCACCTTTCTTTTTCTTTTCTTCTTTATCAGTCTTCTTAACTTCTGATTTCTTAGGTTCTGGTTTGGTTTCTTTCTTGACTGGACTTGAAGGAGTTGATTTCTTGGTGGTTGGTGATGCTGATAATTTAGCTTCATTAGTTAATCTTTCTCTTTCACTAGCAGTTGGTTGAATTTCTTCAACGGTAACATCACCATTTTCACCAGCTAAGATTTGTTGTTCAATGTCTTTACCATTACCTTGGGCAATTACAATTTCGTCATCTTCACCTTCTTTATGTTGTGGTTTACCTGGGGCAGCAGTGACTTCTTTTTCTGGAGCAGCAACTTCTGGAACAGCAGCTACTTCCTTTTCTGGAACAGCAGTAACCTCTTTTTCTGGAGCACCAGTAACTTCTTCTCCTGCAGCAGTAACTTCCTTTTCTGGAGCTTTTGGATCTAATGAATGGTATGATTTATCCTTTTCGTCTTTTCCAGCTGAAGCACCAGTAATAGCTTCAGGTACTGCATTAGTGTCATTAGCGACTTTGGTATCAACAGTTTCTGGAGCAGTAGATGCAGCAAAACCAGTGGCAGCACCAGCAGCACCAGTAGCAGCTATAACGCCAGCATCACTGGTCTTGGATTCTTTGACTGGTTCAGAAATATCTTTGGAAGCTTCAGGTGCAACTTCTTTATTAGTTGGATCTGCAGATGGTTTAACAGTACCAACACTTGTATCAGCAACTGGTGGTTCTGAAGCTATTGGTTTAGCAGCAATTGGAGCAGAAATATTTGGGTTTCCTTCTGGTTCAGGACTAGTTTCAATATCTTCAGTGTCATCTTCAGTGGTAGTTGTGGCACCAGCAGCACCAGCACCAGCAGCACCAGCACCAGTCCCGACAGCAGCAGCTTTAGCAGCTTTCTTTTTAGCTTTATATTGACTTCTTTTAACTTTCTTCTTTTGCTTCTTTTTTTCTTCAGCAGAAATTTCTTCATTTAAAGCTTTAGCATCGGTGTTTCTAATTGGTTCAGCTTCTAAAGCTGATAAAGTTTCACCTTTTGGAATAGCAATCCCTGGTTCACCAGCTACACTAGGATGATGAGGTTCTTCCTTTGGTAAGACAGTGGTTTTGGCATCACCACTTGCAAGAGCAGCAATCCCAGCAGTTGCACCAGCAGCACCAGAAGCAGCAACTAAGCCACCAGCTTCAGGGATTTTAGAACCATTGGATGCTTGAATCTTAACTAAATCTTTACCTTCTAAATAATTGTTATCAATACCACTATCATCCTTTGTGATTTTTTCATGATCAGCTACTAACCATTCACCATCTACAACATATTTATATAATAATTTAGTCAGTTCTTGGGGTAATGGTACAGTTAATTCGAATGAACCATCGGCTTGTTTAACTAAATATAAGGATTTTGACCAATTGTCGAAAGTTCCAGTAAGGATAACTTCTTTTGGACCTGCTGGCCTAAACTTGTTAGTATTTTAGGTGATAATTGAAAGAAAGAAAAAATGGCAATTTATAGCCTAGTTATTCTCTTGTGACATATATATACCATAAATTAGGTACACCAATAGTAAAACTCCAATAAATTGATCAATTACCTTACCATGACATATATTAGCCGATATCTGTTTTTATATGATACATACCATTTGAACGTATAAGTTGACATTAGAAATAAAACGATATATTTGACTAAGGGTTAAAAAATTCGTCTAAAACCTTTGAGAAAAACCTAACGGATGTGACCCAAAAAACTGCAAGCACCGCGACAATGTTTCGAGACATGACGACATTATACTGGCAAAATTAAGGTTTAAGGTAAGGGGATTTTCAATGGCTTAGGCCCGTTCAGATAATAGTGGGGGTTACTAAAACCGTATATATTACTATAAATGTCAAATTAAGATGTTATGACGTCATCAGGTCCAAAATAGCTTAGCAAAATTGGTAATAAGCATAACGAGTGAGCTCCAGCTATTATGATTAATGCAAACCACATTCGGAAATAGTACACTTCGAAAATCTTTGACCTTGTAAATGCTAACACTAATACTCCAATGAATTTGGTGATGGTTATACCACTTAAAACCGAACTACCGATGGTGATCAATGAATTATAAGCTTTAATAGTTTGTGGGGTTTTAGGAAGTTGCGAACCAACTGATTCATTAGCAGTTGATGATGCTTTGATATAACCTCGGGTCACATGTATACAAAACTCAACTGCTAACCCTGTACATATGATCAAATTAACCAAACTTACGGCATTTAAGGAAATGTTCCATAACGAAAGAACTCCTCCAATGTTTATAATAATCAGAATAATGGTTATGACCATAATTAAGGAAGCCTTGACGGATCCTAATAATATTGAACTTATTAACCATATGATTACCATAGCTATACTTAACAATTTGAATGTTAATGATATGATGGTGTTGTATTGTACAAAGAAGATATAGAATGGTGAAAATGCAAACAACTCTAAATCTTGGTTTTGATTAATCTCATCAACAATTCTAAGGGAATTTTGGAACCCAACTATAAAATCCTGTTGACTTCTTAATGGAGTATGCGAAGTCCTAAAGTATGAAGAAATTATCGATTGGTTATTATAAGTAATAGCATTACCATAAGGAGCTTTACCACCCAACGGACATGGATCACTTGGTTCTTGGATCCAATCTTTGAAATAAAACATAAATTCTTCTCCTTCGGGTAATCCATCCATTGTAATATCATAAGGTGGATCATGATCTTCATAACATACTTGACATGCTCTATCAGGAGATTTCGGAGAACAAAATTGACTCAAGTCTTTCTTTTGCAATCTACAGCATTGGTCTAAGTTTGGGTTTAACCATGTCAAATAATCATCTAACCAGTTCGATACTGGATCTGAAATCGTTGATAAATGATCTCTTTTAAACTCTTGTTCTAAAATGTTACTTAACGAAAATTCTTGACAGGTAGAGAATTTCCCACATAATTTTTGTTGGTTTGATCTTTGGGTCACATCCAAGTCTTTAACCACAAAGAAGATCGGAGGTCCGACATTCAAATAGTCATAAACTGAATTGAAATAATCAATCAAGTAAGAATCAGTTGGTAATGCAAGTTTTTGGTCTAAGCCTAATTCAATATAAGGTAATAAGCCGAGACTCACACCTAGCCAAAGGATGAAGAAGGTTAGGATCTTTGGTTTTGTGGTTCTAGATAAAATCTTTGGAGCATAATGGTTCAGAATGAAATCACTAAAATCATAGTTCAAATGAAGATTTTCTGGTTCTTGCTCCTGTTCTTCAGATAATCGAACGGTGGGAGTTATCCATGAAAATAAGTCCAATCTGCCTTGTTCTAATCTCTGTTGATCTAAACTTAAAAATCCAATAAACGTTGTCATTTGAAGTAAAAAGTTAATGAAGATAGCCCCAGCGGAATAGAAGGCAAAGTTCTTAACTGCTGGCATATCAACATTAGTTGCTAACAAAAACATCGATATTTGTAATATAGCACTTATTAAACATGAAGGACCAATGTTTCTTAAACTCTTGGATATACGAGTTGGAATATCGGACTCAGTATCTTGGAGGTTAACCAAGTTCAACTCATGAACGATTAAGAAGATATTATCAATTCCAACTGCCAATACCAAGAAAGGTATGACTTCAGCTATAATCAAGGTGGATTTCAATTCTAATAAAGCAAACATACCTAATGATGATATTACTGATACTAAGATAATAATGATACCACCCAAACCTAATTGGAACCTGGTATGTACTAGACTATGTAAAGTAGCTTTGATTGGAATTTTACCACCCAAAGATAATGATGCATAAATGAACATCACCAAGTAAGAAATGATTACGATTTTGATGTCAGTATTACCTGATTGATTTAATTCTTCACCAAGTGATGATTCAGTACTAAAGGCAATATTCAAGTCGGGGTTTTCATTTTGTAACTTCAATAACCAAAACTTCAACTGCTGTTCGTACTTAATGGTCCTCTCGGTGTACACTTCATTGGACAGATTCTTATTAAGTAACAAAGTAACCACGAATGCTTTAGAGTCTGGTACATCATTAGTATCAAATAAGACGTTAGGTTTCAATGGTTGTTGAAAGGAAGGTAAACAGTTAACAGGACTATTGGCACAATCTGAGATTTTCTTAGTAAATGTTGTTGGTGATAAGTAATTGATATCACCATAAAAGTACTGAGTAAATGATTCTATCAAACAACTATCGCCTAAAGGTTTGAAACAAAATTCATCCAATGTCAACGTATCATTATCAAGTTTAAATTCTTGTAATTCTAATTCCTTTTCAAACCACCATTTGACTGTGTCCCAATCAAGAACTTCAGATCCATTTTTCTTACTGACAATGATTTGTTGGATTCTATACCATTCACCAAAATTGGATTCAAAATATTGATAATTCTTTAATTGTGGTTCGTTTGGACTAACCCATAAATTCACAGGGTTGGTTTCAAATTCTAACCAGTAAACGCCTGATGATAATAATATACAAATGAAAAGACTTGTACCGATAGTAAACCCAGGGAATTTACTACAAAAATACCCAATATTTTCAAATACCAGTTCTATATCATTTATGAGGTTATTGCTAATCCTAGAGAGAAATGTCTTCGTTTGAACATGAATGTCTGAGGATATGTAGTTGGATGGACTTATAGTGATTTCCAAATCATCATCCAATAATCGTTGGTCACCTTTGACTTTATTCTTAGCAAGGTATACATGATACCCTCCAAGTGCCAAAATCAAACTTAGGAATACAACCAAAGTAGCAAATGAAAAGCATCTCAATGACCCAACTTTACATGTTTTATCCAAACCTCTAAAGTATGGTAAGGTAGGACAAGATTCTTCACAATCTGAACAAGCACATTTATAAGTCTTGTCATTACAATCGTTCATATCAGGATCTCTTAAGACTAGCCCAGTATCTTGCTGTTTCTTACTAACATTGTAGTTGAAATTAATTTGAAATGGGGAACCTCCAAGTAAAGGTTTCTCATCACCTAAGAACTTCAAGAACTGTTGATAGTTCTTAGCACCACCACCAATTAAGTCCATGGCATAACCATTAGTAGCCGAAAACTTCAAATTCTTACAGGAATCAAAAAATTTCGATGCAGATTTTGGTTCAACATATTGAGTCAATTCCGTTATAATTTCCTTCTTTGTATCCATGGCAATTGAGGTCTTGGTGACGTCCACAAACATCGATTGATTTGATGAACAAGTGAACTCACAAAAGAAATCATAGAAGTTCTTTCTACAGGCTGGACATGAACTTATCAAAGGGTCTACTTTTTTTAAATTGGACTGTAAGCTGATAATCTGCAGTTGTGAGCAACATACTTTATCTACAGGGAATTCTTGACCACAGATTTGTTTTAAAAGATCAATGGATTCTGGATCTGGTACAACCGCTGGAATATTATTAGGACATGGAAATTCTGACCCAAAGAATGATTTTTTACCACAATTATCGTACATTGCACAATAACCTGGGGAATGAGTAGCCTCTGCAATGACTGACCCACACAGTAGGACTAGGATATATATCAATGAAAGAATATTCATGATGAGACTATTGATTGTGTAATGTTTCAATTGTGTTTGTGTTTGTATTTCTTGACGACTTAAGTAGTTGGTTTGAGTTTATGCAAGGAGAATTATTATAAGGTGATTTAAGATTGTCTCAGTTTGAATTCGCATTTGTGACCTTGATAAGTCAGACGATAGGTGAGAAAAACGATAAGATGTGTATGGGAAGACCAAAGCGTGAGAGTGTTCATAAGGTAGGTATAAACGAGGTTAAGGGTAGTAAAGAAGAAGGTCTTCCATTACCAGTTACAGCTAATAAGAAACCTACAAAGTTCTCAAAAGGGTATATAGTGATGGTTATGTTGATAGTATTAGGGTATGGGGTTTTGAGATGTGAGTTTAGATGAGATCATCAAGCATACTTCAGGAGGTATGGGTAAGTGTTGGGTAGAAAAGGTTACTTAAGGATCGAATCCTCGAGGAATGTATTATTACGTTAGACGAATAGTAGAATATACGATAAACAGGTCAATATTGATGGTTTTGTCTGGCATTGACTGGCTTTGATTGGCTTTGTATTGGCTTTGTACTGGCTTTGTACTGGCTTTGTACTGGCTTTGTGTAATGCTTTTGTAATAACTTTTCAATGCTTTTTAACCACCATCTCTTAAGTCTCAAACCTCTATACACCCCAAACCCCAAAACCTCAATCCGTTCCTAGTTCCCAAAATCAGTCTCATTCTCACTATTGCCCATCCAGTTTAAACGCGTATGTTAATAGGTATATCAGGTACAGCAAGTAGTGGTAAAACAGAAGTAGCGAGATACTTGACATTCCAAGGGTTCACCCTTATAAGGCTCAAGTCGTCTGAAAGCACTCCAAGTACTTCGCTAACTAAAGCCAATGAATCACAATCTTCAGACAAGAAATCAATGTACTACTCGGAAATGGGAGCTAAAGAGTTCGATAGTTTGAATGCATTGGTTGATCATGTAACCTTGAATTGGAGATCCAACTTTGTGTTGAATAATATCGATAGAATTGAAGTTTTGACGGTATTACAAAAGCGTCCTTTCTTTCTTCATATATCCATTGATGCACCTATAAAGTTAAGATATGAGAGATCACAATTGAAGAGACCAGCTGCCAAGCCCTTATTCACTTTCAGTAGCACTTGGAAGCCAAGGTTCAACTTTGATAGTATTGACGACCGAAGCTCTAACTTCGGGCCAAATCCTTCAAATCGGCTAGCACCCAATGCTAGTAAGTGGGCACCGCCAAAGGGTTCCAAGTCAGCCTCGTCAAATGGTTCCAAGTCGGCCTCGTCAAATGGTTCCAAGTCGGCCTCGTCAAATACCCTGAAGCTGGCACCGCCAAAAATTTCAGCTCCTCCAGATGTTCCAATTGCTTCAACCCCTAATGCTTCAACCCTGAATACTTCAAAAATAGTGGAACCGCCAAAGCAAGTGCAACTGCCAAATGGTCCAAAACTGGCACCGTTAGATGCTTCAAAGGTATCCCTCGCAGATGCTTCAAAACTGACTACGTCAAGTCCAAGTCCCATAATTCCAACCCGAAATACTTTCACTTTTGGTCTGACTATCAGATCAAGCGCTAAGACTATTCCACCCACTACTCAACCCGGCAGTAATGAAACTGTAGTGGCGCCAAGCAGTAAAGCTGTTCCTGGATCTGGAGCATCAGCAAATGGACCTGCACCAACAAATGGATCTGTAGCACCAACAAATGGATCTGTAGCACCGACAAATGGATCTGTAGCACCAGCAAATGGATCTGCACCAGCAAACACTGAAGAAATCTCCAAAGGTTTATCGAAAATCAAACTTAGCCAACTGTTCTATATCAGCCTAGAACAATTCATTGAAAAGAATGACGAAAAAATGTTTTCCAGTGAAAATTCACTAGCAGAAATCATTAATCAAGCCAATATCAAAATCATCAACACTTCTAAATCTATTGAGAATTTATTCACCAAGTTACGGGAATTGAACTTGATGGATTTCTCAAGGTTAAGACCTACATGGGACTCATATTTCATGAGATTAGCTGACTTGGCGGCATTAAGGTCTAATTGTATGAAACGAAGAGTTGGGTGTGTCATTGTTAGAGGTAATAGAGTTATTGCAACTGGATATAATGGTACACCAAGACACTTAACTAATTGTAATGAAGGTGGATGTGATAGATGCAATAAAGGTCAAGGAAGTGGTGCTGGGTTAGCAACATGTTTATGTTTACATGCAGAAGAAAATGCTTTATTGGAAAGTGGTAGAGATAGAATTACTGGTGCAAACAATGAAGGTAGTGTATTGTATTGTAACACATGTCCATGTTTGACCTGTTCCATTAAGATCGTTCAAAGCGGGATAACTGAAGTTGTATATGCACAAAGTTATTCCATGGACGATGCCACTCATAAGGTTATGAGTGAAGCAGGGATTACTTTAAGGCAATTCTCACCACCAAAAGATGGGATTTTTATATAGAAAACAAATAAGATCATCACGTGATAACACTGGAAATAGATAAATATATTATGTGTTTAAATTTCCTTATACTCATAAGGACCTGGCTTTTCTTCAGCAACAACATCAATCTGTTCTAAAACCTTATCATCATAACTTAAGCTAGCAGTTAATCTATCACCAGGTTTAACTGATCCTACTCCTTTTGGTGTACCGGTTAAAATCAAATCACCTTTTTCTAAGGTCATAATAGCTGACATATGAGACAATATACGATGAATTGGGAAAAGCATTAAATTGGTTTTATCATTTTGTTGAACTTCATCATTGACTGATAATTTTAATGTCACGTTATACGGATCAGGAATTTGCAGTTTTGGAATGAATCCTGATAATGGTAGGAATGTGTCAAATCCTTTACCAATGGTCCAAGGTAATCCTTTCTTCTTAGCTTCATCTTGAACGTTTCTTGCAGTCATATCAACTGCTAAAACATAACCGTCAATGGCATCTAAAGCTTGTTCATGACTAAAAGTAGAAGGCAAATTCTTCAAGTCTTTGTTCAAGGTAAATGCTAATTCAACTTCATAGTGAGCAGTGACACCTTTTGGGATCAACAATGGGCCATTATTTGGCTTTAAAATTGACGAGGAAGGTTTAAGGAAAAAGAAAGGTTGTTGAGGTTTGGCATTGTTCAATTCCTTGATATGAGCTGCATAGTTTCTACCTATACATAAGATTTTCTTAGCAGTATCAATGTACTTGAGGGACATGGTTGGAAGATGAGAATTGAGATTTGTACCGTTGGGGACCGATGAGGCACCGAGATCAGCTAGAGATACACAAAACTAAACGCGACCTTAGGTGCACAAAACTGACACCTACTGAACTATAATACTATTTATTAAACATTGGGTGTTCCATATTTAACATTGCCTCCATGTGCCACCAGCTGTTCAGCCTATCCTGACCAGAACTTATAAGCTTGTGGTTTTGTCACACTCACTGGTAAATTATTAATATCATTGTTGTCGTCATTTTCAACATTATCACTCAAATCAATCTTCTTATTAAATGCTGAATTTATTTCACTCAAATCAACTGGTACTAATAAATCATCCAATAAATTGTTAATTTCAGGATTGGTATTGTTTTGTTTGAATTTATGGATCTTTTCATATTGCAACCATCTTTCAATCAACAATTGTCTTCTTTGTAAGTTTAAGTTATTTTCAATGTTTACCAAATCAGTTTCTAACTTATTCAAATTGTTCAATTTCAAGTTGAATTTTTCTAAAGTTAATTCAGTGATTTGTTGGATCAAACTTTGTGAATCTTTATTGATTTCTTCAAGTTTAGAAGTTGTGTTTGTGGCTAATACCTTAGTTCCTTGATTCTCCTTTATAATCTTATTAACTATATCTTGAATCAAAGTTTCCTTAGATTCAGATTTAGTTTCATTACCTAATTTATTCAAATATTTATCTTCAATTGGTAATTGAATGAATTTTAAAATACATTGTTGTTTAGTCTTAGTACCGACATGTTGACTGATTTTTTCCCATTGACTAGAATTCTTATTAAATTGATTTATGTTTTCTTGTTGATCATTAGTTAAAATATCATTAGTGCCAAACATTTCAATACCTTCGAATAATAATAATATTTCTTGTTCACTCCAATTATTCAATTCTTGTTGGTTATTGAACTTGACAAAATCAGTGGATTGGAAGTTGGATGGGAATAATCCTTGTTCAAAACATTGTTGTGATATATTATTACCATTATTAAGGGTTGGTGCTAAATTTGGTTGATCTTTGGATTTTAAGTTATGATACCTAACTTCATTGGTGTCTTTACCAGTAGTGTTACAAATATATTGATTAGTATTTTCTTTATCCTTTATATCATTATAAACATTTCTTCTTACTTCTAAATTTAATGGGATGGTCTTAAAGTCTTCTGATGCTACTGGTGATGGTAAATTACCATTAACTTCTTCTGGCTCAGATTTAGTCTTATTGTCAACAATTTCAACTCCTTCAGGTACAAATGGTACTAAGGATTTTGGAGTATCTAAAATCACTTGAAAATGTCCAGTATATTGAGGTCCAATGGTAGAAGGTTTGGTTCTTGGATCGATTTGATAATTGATCAACCCCCATTTTTCTAAAAATTGATGAACTCTAATGATACTAGTAACATCACCACTTAAACTACGTCTTAAAGCAGTAACCGTTAAATATTCAATAGGATTTAATCTATAACAGTTTATCATGAAATCTCTCATATATTTATAAGCATCACTATTTTTATAGCTTGATCTTTTTTCAGGGTTTTTGGGGAAGAAATCTGGGAATGCATCTTTTTCAATTTCATGGATTTCATTCATATCAAACCATTTTGAAAATGATGGCAAAATAATTGGTTTAACTTGTTCTGCTAAGTATTGTTGAGCTCTATCTTGAAAAGAGGCCCTTGCCTTTTCTAAATCTATTGGTTTTGGTTTGTCTTCGATCTTTACTCCGTTTGCATCTTCTAATTGAACTTCTATTGGAGTTTCAGGTCCTATTGATTCACTTGCTGAGACCGACATGATTTATATTATACAGTTGTTTTAAGAAAAAAAAATCGTTGAAATGTTTTCGAATTATTTTCATTTCGCATTTTCCGGTAGGGGCACGGTGGTGTTTGGGTAGTAAGAAAGACGCGCTTGTAAAATCGATTAAGACTTATAATACGAGTATGAAGATGACAACTGATATCAGAAGGTCAACGAGAATATCAAATAAGAAAGCATTCTATGCAGAGAGTGAGTCAGAAGGTGATGAATCGGATTATGAGGAACCAGTCACCAAGAAACCGAAATTGAACAAGAAGTCTCATGATAGATCAATAGTAAATCAAGATTTCATAGAAAATGAGTTATACAGATCACTTTGTAGCACTGAAGTAAATATTGAAGAATTGGCATTGGAATGGATTAGCTCATATCAAGATAATAACGAAGAGTCGATTTGTAACCTAATCAACCTTGTTTTAAGATGTTGTGGTTGTAATTACCTATTCCAACCTCATGATCTTATAAATACTGATTCAGCTGATGAAACCATTGAAGAGTTAACTATCATATTTCAGAAACAAAGAACCCACGAATATCCTTTCATATCCAACAACAAAGATTTGAGGTTCTTTAAATCCAACGTAATTGACTTCTTCACCAAACTCATATCATTATGCCATAATCGTGAATTGTTATACATTGAACCAAATACAGCCTTAGAGGGCGAATCCTTAGCATCACCCTTGATGACTCAAATACTAACATGGTTATTGACACTATCACGATGTTCAGTTAGACCTTTAAGGGTCGTATCGTCAACAATCTTAATCGAAATCCAAACCAAGTTAACAACTATAGTCCTGCAAGTTTCTGAATCTTTAGAAAAAGTTCAAACCCAATTATCAAACACCAAGAAGAAACAAGGAAGAAACCAAAAGTCACGTCTTGAAATTATAGAGAGGAACTTAGATTTCTTAAATAATCAAAAACTGACGATTTTGGAATATTGTCATGATATATTTTCAGATTGTTTTATTATGAGGTATAAGGATATTGAGCCTTTAATTAGACAAGAATGTATTATAGGATTATGTAATTGGATAACCAATTATCATGATTTCTACCAGATTTCATATTTAAAGTTCTTTGATGAGTTACTATTGGATTCTGATCATCATGTGAGATTGGAAGCCATAAAAGGGTTATTAAGATTGTATAAGTATATAAACCAACATGGTACATTTTCACAAGAACTCCAACAATTCACAAATCAGGTCGTTGATAAAATCATAGCCATTACTATTAAAGATACTGATCATTTAGTAAGATGTAATGGGGTTAGTATTCTTGAGGAATTAGTAAAACTTGAAGTCTTAAGTTATGATCAACAAATTAAACTTTGTCTGGTATACTTAGAACTCGTTAATGAGTCAGGGTTATCTAAGGTTAATAGTGAAAGATTGAATTATGAGTATAGTAAGTTTATCAATGTAGTGACATTAAATCTGAGTGAATCATCTAAAGAAGTCACTGAAGCTCATGAAAACTATCATAAGATTAAGTCTGTGGTTAACATAGTTAAAGAAGCAGAAGTAACAAATACCAACAGTTTGACTGTTTTATATAACAATTTATACCAATTGAGTTACTATAAACATTGGCATAGTTTAGTTGATTACATATTAGGAGCCTTTGATGAACCACTTACACTTGATAATGAGGATAAAAAGATCGTCATGTGTTTTTTAAATGGGGCTCTAACCAATATCCTTACTAAGAAGAAATCCGAAGATGATGATCCTACAAAGATAACACCATACTTGATTGATAAGTTTGAATCTTTGTTATTACAAACTCAAAGAGCTGGTATCTTTACCCTGTTTACCAATCTATGGAATCTTCTTCAAAGGTTTGATCTGATTACTAACGTTTATACAACGTTTCAAACGAACGACAAATTGGATGTTTATAACAAAATCATCATTGATATCTTTAATGGTTTTAAAGACAACGACAATGATGATAATGATGTTTATGATCAATTCTTTGATAGTTACTTCAAGTCTTCAGCTACTTCAGATATAACAAATGCTCTTAATGAAATCTTATCAGATTTATCCCAAAGCTGTTATGGACTTAATGATCACCTTCACCTGAATCAACTAAAAGGTTTGTATGAAGTTTCACCAATCCTTAGAAAAATTACCAAACTAGGAAACTTCCTTGATATCAGTAAATACACCGAAGAGTCTAATACTGAAAACTTGCCCATTGCTGATTTATTATTACGTATACTTAGTTCAATCGACTTTAAGTCTATAGATTCACAACTCGTCAATCATCAAGTTGACGACATATTTGTTAGCATTTATGAGTTGTTCCTCAATTTAGAAACTACCAAGATTGAAAAGCTTGTGAATACTAAAAATCAATCAGATTATGATATAAAGGAAGTTTTTGAGAATTATCCAAAATTGGTCTCCACTACTTTAAACATCTTCGATCAATTACAAACTTGTATAAATAACATGAATGAGAAATTAGGCACATCATCCATTCCTATTGCTGAAGCTAAACAAACCATCAACCAATTGAATACTTTGAGAACAACTTTAGCTATCAATATCATCAATATAATTGAACCTTTAAGAATTTTCAACAATAAATTCCTTGATAGTTCATTCCTGAATTTCATGGAATTTTTCAACGATTTCACATATATTCATCATCTTCCTTTGGATTTTCAACATGGTTTATTAAACTTATTCTTAAATAAAGAAAACTCCTATTCCAAGCTTTTGAATATCGAATTGGACAGAACTGATCATGAGGTTGTTGATTATAGTGAAGACATAACTGAATCTCATTTTGATTCGGATTCTGAAGACTATCAACACCAATTACAAGTAGTTAAACGTAATCAAAAGAGCCAGGAGAAAGTATGGGAGACTGAAAAAGATATATGTGTTTATACTGTCAAATTGTTGAGTTTGGCTCATGGTGGTATGCTTGATGAATTTGTGGTCGAGAGAGTGAAATTGAATGGGAAACAATTTGGTGGATTATTGGAAAAGATTATAGGGAGTTGATATTAATATATATTGATAAAGTACTTAAATATGTGTTAGGTCTCCTTTCCTGTAGTTCTCCTATAAGTCTAGTTCTTCTTCTTTATCCTTGTAAACTTCAAATCCTTTAATTCCTGACTTGAATTATCATTCACCGGAGTTTGAAAATTTATAATCCTGCCCTTATCATGTTGATCTGTATTAACTATCAAAGGAATCTTAGAATTTGAATGATGCTTCTGGATTTGAGGAAATGGTGAATCCGGTTCTTCTTCTGGTGTTATAGTTCCACTAATTAGGCTATTGGTTGGCTCAATATTCAAAGAATGGGAATTGGACTTCTGAAGTGGTTGTTGAAGTATAGGTTGATTGAAATTTGGTTGGTCATAGTTTGGTAAATTAAAAGACTTGGCCTCTATTGGTAACTTTGTCAGTATAGCTAAACTAGCATTATTGATTTCTAGTATCCCATTGGACATACTTTTCAGAGGAGGCCTGGATCCTGATGGTTTCTTACTTATTGCAGTTGGTACACTTGAAGATTTACTCAATTCAGGACGATCAGAAATACCAGGAGCTTCATCCTTGAATTTAGCATGGAATTTAGGTTTGAGACTTTGCAGGCTACTGGTTGGTGAAATCTTCAATGGAGTGGATTTCATAGTATTTATAAGAGATTTAACATCATCACAACTATTCAACTCTTTGTCCCCTGCTTTAGCCTTTTTGTATAATTTAATAATTGAATTACGTATGGATTGAGCAGGATCATGTCTGAACACTCTGATAAGACCATACTCATCAGTAGTGACAATTATCATTCCTTCATTACCATTTTCTATTGACTCCTCATCAGGTATACCTTGAAAGCTTTCATGAGGTGTTTGAGTTTGACACTGTCTTGCTTTCTTGATCAAATCAAAAATTAGATCATCAGACAACTCTAGTAATTTCTTAGTACTATTTGGAGCAAAGATGGCAGCATTAACATTGGAATGATGGGCATGAAACGATGAATACGATGAATTCTCATTGGATATAAGATCAAGACTTGGATCATTCAAGAATTGAGCAAGGTTCAATTTCTTAAGTAACTTATTCTTTTGAAGAAAGTTATAATACTTCTTGTGTCTTCCTTGTATATCATTTAAATGATTTTTACCATCTTTAACAATATCTTTCAAAGCATTCTTTAATTTGTTATTGATGATAGCATTGTTATTCTCCCATAGATAAACCCAATGATCTTCAGATCCTGACAAAATGTAGGTCTGATCATCAGAGATTGATGCTTCAATAGATCCTGAATTAGTAGATCCCTTGAACCTGGTGACTAATTTCTTATCCTTGATATTTATAAGTCTGATTTTAGAATCATTAGTAGTAATTAAGAAGCTCCACTTCTTTTCGAATGATTCTAAATCAATATTGTCGGTATCATTACTTTGGAACACCTTGATATTAGTAACTTTATTACCATCAGTATTGGTAGTCGGTACTAAACTTCTACGTTTAATATCAAACCTGTGTAAAATATGTAACCCTTTGATTTCCAAAGCAACTAATGTCCCATTAAACCCTCCTACTATACAATGTAAACCATCAGGAGTGAACGCAGATGCGGTGATTAACATATCATCGTCTAAATGTCTTACAAAGGCCACTTGACGTTCTAGAATTGACCATACTCTTACATGATTATCCAATGAACCACTTAAGAAGAACCTATCATCATTTGGATGAAATTTCACTGTGGTTATAAAATCATTATGAGGGAAACTAGCCAATGAATTTGGTTTATCTATATGCCATAATTTAACGGTTTTATCCATACTACCTGACACTAAGAAATTATTTTTACTCCAATCAATTGTTAATATACTATTAGTATGACCTTTGAAGATTCTTACTGGTTCAGGATGGAATACAGGTGCATATTCGAAAACTGTATCCTCGTGACTTCTATGGGACTTACTTGGTGATGGTTTGTTCATAGAGCTTTGGTTTTTGTATTCCATTCTTCCTAATGGTGAACAAATTACTTTCCAGACTTTGATGACAGAATCTCTTCCTGCTACTGCCAAATATTTTCCATCATTACTGAATTGCATCACAAAGATCTGTTTAGAATTACCACCAGTAAATGGTCTCATGGTTTGAGGGGTGGTTGTAGATTTGTCTTCGGAATCTAAACTTCTCCTTAGACTGGAATTGTCTTTAGACTCCTTAGAATCTTTAGAATCTTCATCATCACTGTTAGAATCATTTAACTCCTGGGCCAAAAATAACCGTTTTAAAACTTGTGGACTATTTCTATTTCGCCTGGTAGGCTTTACATACTTTGGTACAATCAAACATTCATGTTTGAACTTTTCCCAATCTTCATTATTACCTTGAAAATCTAATAATTCATTTAGTTGAGAATAGACATATTCACTGGACTTCTCATCATAAATTTGTGATTTGTCCAATCTTGACCCAGTATGACCTAAATTGGAATAAACACTAGAAGTCTCTGAAGTGTCAAAGTCTGGGTCTTCTGGTTCAAAGACTTCACTTCTTTCATCCTCTGAATTATAAATACTCATATCTTCATTATCAATAACTAACCCATCATTCTTTCCTAAACCGTGACTTTTACCACTATGTCTACCTAAACTATTATTTCTACTTAAATTACCACTTTTGGTTAAATTCCCGTTTTTAGACAAACTTCCTATAGATTTGGAATGTCCTGGTTTTGATTTAATTGAATTTGAACTTGAAGCAGTTGAAGAATTAGAATGTTCCAGAATTGACCTTCTTTTTAAGATATTCTTAAATATACTCTTTCTGTGTGAGGACTTAGGGCTTTCATTATCAATTAACACATCTTTTGAAGTCCTGGGACTAACACTTACATTTGCCATCTTCTATTTCGGCCTTATATATTCACAATAAACCACAAAACCAAAGGTTTGCCACTGCTTCCTATCAATAAACGTAGCCAGAAGACTGAAATTTAAATGTAATGACGCACTCGGATCGCAACTTCTAGGGGTTTACGGCCGATAGATGTTTTGCGGACTTTAACATTTTAAGGATTGCTTTTGTGTACAAAGAGATCTAAATGTTATGGGAAGATTCGGATTCCATAGTTCAATGGGTTAGTGGATTTCTTTGCTTCTGTTTGGGTGTAATTGGTAGGTTATAGTGATGATATCGGTTTTGACATATCGTATAGTACCGCACTCTTAAACGACAGTCTCCTCAAATTCATCGCCTTTAGTACACTAAAACAGTTAAATTTCAAAATAGCTGAAAACCTATGAAACCTAAACTTCTTTACTGTCTGATACTGATTAACCATCTCATGAAAATCCACGGGACCTCAGAGCCAAAATTCATTGATAAAAAGAACCGCATACAGTATCTGTGATTCTTACAGTTTCTACATTCTCACTATACTAAATCGTCTATTATACACTACTTCTTCTTTTTTGACCATTCTAAATGTAAAATTAATGAATGATAACCTTTACCATCTAAATCATCCAATGCCTTTTGTGCTAAAGTTTCAGTAGCAAATGCAACATAAGCAAACCCTCTTGATTCATTGGTTTCTCTATTTTTAACAACAGTAACTCTTTGTAATGGTCCATATTTAGCAAATAATTCGTTTCTTAACATATCTTCATTAACAATGCTATTTAATTGTGATACCTTCAATGTAGTAGAATCATCTCTTGTGTCTTTTGGTGGTAAGTTACCGTCAGCATCTCTTCTTAAGTGTCTTGGAACATACTTACCTGGAGCTTCAGCACCTTCATTATTTTCTTCATTGGCACCTTCAGGTTTAGTTTCACCAAGAGTTCCTTTAAATGGACATTTAGCAGTGAAATGATCACCTCCACAAAGTCTACATTTAATTCTTTGAGTTGATACCAAGTTAGCCTTTTCTTGAGCTTTTTCTTCTTCTTCTTGTTTTTCAATTTCTTTCCATGATGTTGCTAATTTCAATTCGACTTTTTCTCCTAATTGGGTAGTCCTAGTGTCTGGTCCTGGTGGTGTATTTCTTTCTTTACCGAATTTTTTCCAATTTCTACGTTGTGCTACTAATGGATGTACTTTTTCTTTAACTTTAATTTCTTTGATCTTTTGAATGATTTTCACTTTTTGTCCTTTGGCATTAACTCCATATGTTACAACTGTTTTAGTACCATCTGGGTTTGTGGTGATTTCTGGTGTAGGAACATTACTTACATCATCTTCAGCATCTGCCCATGAATTTATAACTGATGTTGCCATAATGATTTCTTATATGAAGATTTTTCACTTTTTTTTAGCGCGATATTATGGGAGTTTGGGATTATCCACGACCGTCTGTAAGTTGTATGGTGAATGCGGCTCATACACTAAAGACTTAATTTATGGTTGATAATATCAGCAATTTCTTTCCGGGTGTAGATTTGTTCATGTTGTCCCCAATTTCCGGTTACTAGGGTATGGGGGATTTTATGGGATTCAAGGTATGTGTTCAATAGGTGACTTTGGTTTAATGATATAAGTTCATCTTGTAATGAATGGATGATAAATATGGTAGTAGAATCGTCGATGAGTTTGTTAGGTCTAGAGATGACTTCATTAGATAATTGTGATGCATCAATGAAGTGTTGATCACATTTAAAAGCACACCTTATGAAGGTTCGATAGGAATCCCCATACTCTTGAACTAATTGGTTGATGTCATATATCCCATCAAGTAAGAACAAACTCTTCAATTTTATATTCGATAAGTCCACTCTATCCAAAAACTGTTGATCTTCTAAAGCCATAGTCACATATTTTAACCCATACCTTAAAATCTCATCATAGTTCAATAATTGCATACTCAAAGTAGACCCTACCGAATGTCCAACAAGCAGTACGATATTGAAACCTAAAGTGTTAATAAAGTCCAAAGCCCTAAGAACATCAACCAAATGTAACGGATGATCGAATCTTTCCACATTTTTCAATTCCTCTTCACTGTTAACTCTGGGTGATAACCTGTAATTTATAGATATCAAATTGATGCCATTGAATTCATTCATCAATGGTTCAAAATCATTAAATGAATTGTTAGGATCTCTCCATCCACCTCCATGGATGAAGACAATTGTATCATTAGTATCTTCAACCTTCTTAAATATCTTTATGGCCTGTAATTCATGAGGTCCATAGTTCATAACATCGTTACTCATAGTTAAGAAAATGCGACTATATATTTAACTAATTTATTAGCTAACATATTTACTAATACAGATAGAACTGAAAAATGCTATGAATGAAATTGAAATAAATTCCTGTTTAGACTTCTTTCGTTTGTGGATTCAATTAAGATTTAATTTCCATATAACTTCTTCTCCAAGGTTCAATCTATGAGTTTAAAGGTAATTATTCAACTCCAGAATCCTAGATACTTTAAATGGTTTAATTCTCTTGTGATCAACTACAAATTCAGATATTCAACGAGACTATTTTTCAAGATATAGAAATACTTTTTTTTTAATGGAATTAAATGGTAAAGAAGTTCCCACGATTAAGTTCCAACTAATTTTAAAACATATATAAAACAAAAATAGACAAACAACTTTCTTCTGGTCTTCATTAAACTTGCCCTTTCAAAAATAAATGATAATGATTAGCTAATTGGTAGAAGGTAAAAGAAAAATCATTGGTTTCTTTAATAACGGGTTGGGGATCTTTCACGGTCAGCAACATATGAATCTCTTTCATAACCATCACGATCATAACCACCTCTACCACCTCTGAAGTCACCTCTGCCACCTCTGAAATCACCTCTACCACCTCTAAAGCCACCTCTAAAATCACCTCTACCTCTACCTCTGAAGCCACCATCAAATCCACCACGGAATCCACCTCTGCCTCTACCTCTGAATCCACCATCGAATCCACCTCTGAATCCACCTCTACCTCTGAATCCACCTCTAAAGTCACCTCTGAATCCACCACGTCCACCACGGAATCCACCTCTTCTTGGTGGTGGGATGAATGGACTAGTATCTTGTTCGGCTTGAATGATAGTACCGTTGAATTCGGATTCATTTAATAATGGGATAGCCTTTTCTAATTCTTCAGCACTACCGAATTCTAAGGCACCAATGATTTCATTAGTATCATAATCTTTGAAAACTTTAGCAAAAGTTGGAGTAGCTTCAGTTTTGTCTCTAACGAAATCTTTGAAATCTTGCCATGCAGTTCCTTCTGGTAAGTTGGTAACTTTAACTCTAAATTGACCTCTAGTATCTTCTTTCTTTTCACGAGCGAGTTCAAGACTTAAAGGTTGACCATGGAACTCTTGTTCAGCAAAAGTATCAATAGCTTTGACAGCGTCTTCAGGGTTTTCGAAAGTAACGAAAGCATAACCTCTCATTAATTGGACATCAATGATTGGTCCTGCTGATTGAAGGAAATCTTCAAGTTCTTCACGAACCACTAAAATTGTTAGTATACAAAACGTTGGAATAAATGTTTGGACAAAATGGAAATTTCGTTCCATCCAAGAATCGAACACATACCTTCATAACCGATTGGTCTGATGAAAACTTTATTTGGTTCAGTTGGGGCTTCTGGTTGATCTGACATTATGTTAATTTATTTATTATAAATTTGCTTGAAGGCGAAGACTGAAAATTTTTGCGGCGTGTCAAAGTGCGAGCTGAGGGAAGAGCTACTAGGGTAAGGCACTTCACGTGTTTACAATAGAACAGGGTGAACAGGTTATTGTAATTATTTATTATCCTATATAGAAGGTTATGGGGTGTAGATTATGTACATATACCCACATATATGTGTGATGAGCGAAAACAAGGCTTGGTATTGATAATGAATGGGTTCTTAGGATTGTGGTAATGATGCCCTCCACAGTTTAAATTCCTCAGTAAGGAATTCTTGGTCCCATGAGGTTTCACTCTCTCTTAGAATTATGTCATCAGATTCATAACTTAAAGTATAACTGGCATTTCTAGTTTTATCTATTTCATTTATCCACTCAATTACACCTCCAAAAAACTTCAATGATGTCATACAATTGATCTTATCCTTTAACATTAACGGAATTTCATCGGTTTCATAAACCTCAATATTTTTAAGTAACAAGTTATCATCTCTAAATCCAATTGCTACCTTCTTTATCCCGATTAGGAAGCATTGTGCCCAGGTTTTATACAATTTAGTTTCAAAGGTTTTCATTTGATTTTCATTGAAGATGACCTTGTTAGTCTTTAATTCTATATAGTGAGAAAGATTATTACCACTATCTTCAATGTAATCAAACACTCCATCGATTTCACCAGCTAGAACTAATTTGGCTTTACCTATACTGGTTCTAGCAACACTTATGGTTTGTTCATAATTATTTACAGGAACTTTGTGTCTTGATTCTATCGTTTGTCTACTACATTTATGCCATGGTTTTGGTAACATAACTAACTTTTCGAATTTGTAGCCAGAATATTCACATTTCTGTTGATATTCATTTTTGGTTTGTCCAGTACGTTTATTCAATTCATACTCATCATCTTGTTTGATTAATATATTACCATCATATACTAACACTTTGAGTCTAAATGATTCTTTAAGTTGTTGTAATGTCATGAGTTTTGTCATTATACCTCTGAATGTTATGATATCACCCGGCACTTTGGAATTCGTAGCCTTTTCATAGTTCATTATACTTGTCAAAAGTCCATGGAAGTCTCCTATATTCTGTTGTTCAGGGATTTTCTTGAATGATGAGTATCCAGCCTTTAAATCAAAGTTTCTATCTATATAACTGTCAGGGAAGTAATAATAAGAAAATGGAGTATCATCATATACATTGTCACCATTAATGTCTCTACTATACGTTAATAATTCTTTGGGTTGTTTGATACTAGCCGATTTTGCTTTTGTGGTAATAGGATACAGTCTAATCATTTTAGTATTGGACCTAGCAAAAATACTTAGTGCGATGGTTGGACCTAACAAAATATTATCTCGCAATATGTACCTTTACATATGGATGTTATTAGCACTACTAGTGCACTGTGACAACAGTAGTGAATTCATGTCATTTGAGGATTGGAAGAAGTTGAAGCTTAAGAACGAAACCAACTACAGAAACTCTTCACAAGTTCAAATCGTTAAAACCAAAGAAAATCGATTCAATTATGCGTCTATAGATTGTGCTGCAAAGATCATTAAGAGTAATGAAGGGGCCAAAGAATTGAAGTCGATTCTTAAAGATGACAAAGACACGTACCTAATCAATAAGTGTTCCAATAAGAATAAGTTCATAATAATCGAATTGTGTCAAGATATCCTTGTTGATTTAGTGGAGATCGGGAACTTTGAGTTCTTTAGTTCTAACTTTAAGAATCTCAAATTGAGTGTTAATGAAAGATATGATGAAGATATAGGGTGGAAAGTTTTAGGAGAATTTGTAGCATCAAACTCAAGAGATTTACAACAATTCAAAATCAATAATCCCATGATCTGGGCCAAGTATTTGAAGATCGAAATCTTAGATCATTATGGTAATGAATTTTATTGTCCTATATCCTTAGTTAAGGTCTATGGTAAAACCATGATTGAGGATTTTAAGGAAGAAGTTGTTAAGGAAGATTTGGGCAAAATTGATGATGAATGTAAAATCATTGCTCCTTTACCGTATTTAGGATTAAATGAGTTTCTAAGCACCATACCGGAATATTGTGCTATAGTTGAAGAAGAGACCACAACCAATCCTCAAGATTCTATTTATAAGAGTATCATAAAACGATTGTCATTACTCGAATCCAATGCCAGTCTTTCGTTATTATACATCGAAGAACAAAGTCGATTATTATCAAATTCATTTAATAATCTCCAACAACAACAAGCTAAAGATTTAGATCTGATGATACGACAGTTTAATGATACCTTCAATGAGCATCTAGCTAAGATCAACAATTTGAACCAATTCAAGATCTTTGAATCAAATAAGACGCTAACGTCCTTAACTAATGATTTGTCATTCTATAAGAAATTATTACTAATCAATTTCATTCTTCTAGTGATTTTACTTTGTTTCACAATCTTGTCAAATGGAATACCCATGGAATTGCCAGACATAGATCCAAAATCACAACCTATCCATGACTATGAATTCAAGGTTGGCTCCACTAAAAAGAAGTATAAGAAGAAGTTCAAGTTTAATTCATAATCTACAGTTTCAATTTCATCTACTAAATACAAGAACTATTTACATGGTCTAATCACGAGGAACATATGATCTACTATAATTTGAAGCTTTCAGTTTATAGGGATCTCTATTGTTTCTTGAGTCGGAATTTCTGTCATAACGGTCACTTCTGTCATTACGGTATGTTGGTCTAGGTCTATCTGATCTGTCTGATCTATTTGACCTGTCACCAAACGATCTGTCTGATCTATCACCATACGATCTGTTATTCTTATCATCTCTGCTATATCTATCAGATCCTCCTCTTGAATAACTTCTATCGGAGTTTCTTCCGTATCTGTCATTTCCATCATATCTATCGTTTCTATCAAAGCTTCTTCCATATTGTCTATTTTGGTCTCTGTCTCCACGATTGGATCCACCACGATTGGATTTGGAATCAAATCTGCCTCCTCTTTGGTTACCTCTGAAATTATTACCACCTCTACCACCAGATTTACTGAATCTTCCAAATCTGACTCCGGCCTTATCTAATCTTCCACCTCTACGTCCATCAAATTCAACTGGAACTTCGAAAAACTGTTCAGCTTCAGCTCTTGAGAAATTCATGACATCTAAATACCTGGCAGTAATAGGTAACATTTCTTCAGGATAGATCACTTGATATAAACTCAAAATGTCAGTTAATGATTGACGAAGATCAATACCATAAATATCAGCAAGTTGATTATAGTAAAGCACATAACTCATAAATGCATCATCAGAAAAATTGTTTCTTCTATTGAATTCGAATGATAATTCTTCAGGTGGATCATACTCTCTGACTTCATTAAACACAATTTTCTTTTCTTTCTCTAAGGCTTTAATGTATCCAGTTTCAGATGGTGACAGGAATAAAAGAGCTTCACCTTGTTTACCAGCTCTACCAGTACGACCAATCTTATGAATATAATTAGCGAGCTCATTACTTGGACATGATTGAATAACAGTAGTAATATCAGGGAAATCTAAACCTCTTGCTGCAACATCTGTACATATTAAGATCCCCCCTTTACTTCTTCTATACCCTAATAATGATCTATCTCTTGCTGGTTGCGACATACCACCGTGAACTTGGAACACTTTGGCTCTAATTTTACCGTCCTCTTCAAGACTTTTCTTGATGTTGTGGAAATACCAATCAACAGCTTTAATGGTTGGTAAAAACAATAAAGCTTTGAAATGAGGATCTTCTCTAAGATTCTTAACAGCATAATCAATTGACCCAATAACGGAATCTTTGATACTTTTGGTCTTAACTAAAACTTGATTGATATTCTCATGGGCTTCAGTAACAGTTTCATCAACACAATTTATATAAGGAAACTTTTCATCGATATTCTCTTTAGCAAAATCAGCTACAACTCCATCAACAGTTGCACTATATAAATTATGCTTAAAAGGTGAAGGACCACCTTCTTGATAATGAACATGACGTTCAGTTAAAATCCTTACGATATCTTCCATATCTTCTCTGAAACCCTTATCTAACAATCTATCAGCTTCATCATAAGTAATGGACTTGACATGTCTAAATTTACCATGCATTCTTTGGATGGACAACGTATTAAGTAATCTACCTGGAGTGGCAATAACAATTGATGGTGCAAATAATGATTCGAAATTGATTCTCTTAGTACCAATCATTAAACAAATTCTTGCTGAGAATGTCTTTTTCAATTCAGGATGTCCTTTAATGAATAATAAAAGTTCACGTTCAATTTGTTGAGCCAAATCTCTAGTTGGAGCAACTATCAAATGTAACAACTTATGTTTGATCTTAAGACTATGAGTTCTACTTGGAAGCAAATCATTTAAAATTGGTAATAAGAATGATAAGGTCTTACCAGTACCAGTTTTAGCTCTTACCACCACACCTCTTTCACTTTCAATTGCTGGTATGATTGATTCTTGTTGAACCTTGGTTAAAGCTTTAAATTTAAGGTTATCTAAAGTTTCAAAGATCAATGGATCAACTTTACCAGTAGCTTTAAGATTTTCAATGGAATTTTCAGGGTCCAAATCTTTTCTATCTTTTAAAGGATTAAAGAGATTTTCCATATGCTGTTCGATTTTTTCCCTATTATCTCTGAAATCTTTGTGAAGGTACTGTCCTCGATCTATATCAGGTTTTTCTTCTAGTGGTAGGTCTTCAAGGTCAAGTTCTTGATTTTGGTCTTGTTCTGGGACTTGTACTTGTTCTAGGACTTGTTCTTGCACCTGCACTTTTTCTGAGACTGGCTCTTTAACCTCTGTCGACAAGAACTTCACTTGAGTATAATTAGACCTCAACACACCATAGTGGGTTTTAGGAATCGATGAATACCTTAATCCGATATATCTAGTAGATAACCTTCTAATCATGCTCATCTCCTAATACGCAAATTTTCCAGTTAGGTCGCGATACTCTAGAAAACGTCGCACCTTAAGTTCGCATTTTGGTCGCGAACTTCTGTACTGAAAACTTTCCTAACAAGGTTCAATACTAAGGTTTATAGTGGTGATATTACACTTATTATTCATCAATCAATCATTAATACCAAAACCATTGAAGTCTTATAGTATTGGTTAGTGCATATACCAAGAACTATATTCTAATTCAAGTTTTGTGGGGTTTTAAACCGGGTCTAAATCGTTAGTTAGGTTGATAGTAGTGTTTGGCAAGTAAAGTTACACTATAGAGAATTAAACATTGAAAAACCACTAAAAAAAAATCTAAAATCCTAAACATGTCAGTTACAGCAGGTACTAGTACTATGACAACTCCCACTAAGATGAATGGGACAGTTACAAATGGGAACTCAACTAAATTTAATGGTATACAAGGTAATAAACGGCTTGAACTCGAGAATCTTATAAGAGAGTTTCAGAGTAAATTAGGTCCAGATTGGGATAAGTATCATGAAAACTTGAGTTATTTCCTAGTGGGGAAGTTGAGCAGACAAGAATTGGTTAATAATATAATGCCAATACTAAAGAATGGATTGATTAAGTATCATAATAAGTTATTATTATTGAATTTTACAAATTCATTTTCTGATATACCTATAGATTTTCAAAATGATTTCTCCAGTTTTTGGAATAAGAAGTCTAAGACCAAGACAGTTAAGTCGTCACAATTCGAAAGGTTTAAACAAAATATTTTAGGATTACCGATCAAGGAAAGAAGAAGAATTCGTAATATTTCAAGAGATTCTGGTAAAAAGAATAAAATCAGTGCTGGAATCACATTAACTAGACATGCATTATTATCAAAGATCCCTTCAATTCAAGATAAAGAACAGCAACAATTACATGTCAATAATATTGTAGCATGGCAGCAAGATGTTGTCAATGGTATAAATACACCAATCTCAACCGATACTTATGAGTTACCTGATAATGATGATTTGACTAAGCGAATTATAATGATGATGAGAGAATCGGGATTGACTGGTGGATTAAACCCTCAAGTATTAGATATGATAATATTAGGATTAGAAACTTATATGAAAAACATTGTTGAAAGTGCTATAGATGTTGCTAGATTTAGAGACAATAAGTATAGTTCGAATGATTTCTTATCTGATGCCATACAAACAGTTAAAGAGAGTCAAAAGGCAAATGGTGAACCATTGACTGATGATGATAAAAAGGAAGATACACCTAAACGAGGTAAAAAGTCAATTAGAGGTAAACGAGGTAGAGGTGGTAGAAGAGGAGGTGCTAAAACTAGATCAAGATCAAAGGCTGAAAGTCATGATGATGAAGATAACGATGACAAGGATAATGATGATAAGACCAAATTACAAGATGAAGAAGAAACTGATCCAAAACGAAGAAAATTAACATTAAATATTGAAGATATGTATCAAACATTTGAAATGTTCCCATATCTTATGGAAAACAATGGACCAAAGTATAGACTTGGGTCAGTAATGTTAAAGAATGATGATGATGTAGATGAAATGGATTACAGTTTACCCAAATTTCAAATGTCATACCTCGAAGCTACTGCCAATAATGCCAATGCTGCTACCAATTCCAGCACTACCAAACCTGAAGTCAAAGAGAATGAAGATAAAAAAGATGATAAGATTCAAAAGAAAGTACCTGACAATAGAGCACATATTGGTACAACTGATGAATTGAAATGGGTGATTCATGATATATTTACAAAAATGTAAGGACTAGTATATGGACTAATGTATTATAATATTTACTTTAATTCTTTGACGACTCTTTTAAGATATTCAATAATTGTTGATTAGCTCCTTTAACCATATGTATCGTTTTTGATGTCTTTGTGTATTGTAAAATGGACTGAGTAAGACTTTGTTGATTTGATGTAAGTATATCAATTTGATGAGATAACGAGAGTGATGTTAAGTCTATGAAAAGTAAATTCGAATTACCCTTTTCGGTATTGAATGATATAATAATAACTTTGAATGAGTTAGGTGTTGATGACAAGTTATTAAGAATGGTTTGAAAGTTATTAGGTTCATCTATTATCATTGTTTGACACGGGATCAGTGAGGGTTCAAATGAACTGGGAGTGCTATACCTTGAAGTATCAAACAAGTCATGCAATGATTCAGATACTTCCATTGCTTTAGCTGAAAATGTTATTGTGGCTTCATTGGCTAATTCCTTATAACTGCTATAGACTGCATTTTCAAGCAAGTCCTTAGAATGGTCTCCATAAAAAATGTATGATAAGTTGACTCCTTGTAAACTTGACAATGTAAATAATGAAATATCCTGTACAAGCTCAGTGTTACTTACACCACAATTCACTTTACTGAATTCAAAAGTTTGATTATTGAGATTGAATCGATTATGTTCAAACGGTATACCATTTGGTAAGTTGACGTATATACGATTTGGGTGATAATTCATTATGGCATTCTCTAAGATTCGTTTATGTTTAATGTGGTTCGATATCTTTTGAGTTAGTTCGTTATTTATGATAGTTTGAGCATTTAACGTCTCTGAATATTTTGCTTCTTGTTGTTGGATTTGACTCAACTTTTCACTTAATTCTTCAATTTTTGATATCAAGTTCTCTTTTAATGTAATAAAGTTTTTATCAGTTTCTTGAATCTCGTTTATATGTGTTTGTGTCTTATCATTCTCGTTTGATTTATATTGTATATCATTCATAAGTTGATTATAATGTGATTTCAAACCACTTAAACTTTGTTGCTTCTTTAAGTATAATTCACTTAATTCTTGAGATTTCTTTATCTTTTGACTTAAAGCTTCCGATACCTTTTTATCCAATTGAGATCTAACTTCATCGACCTTCAGTTGATTATTGTGTTTAACTAAGTCAAGATTATCACTTAAGTCTTTCTTTTTGTGCTCCAATTTCTTAATATCCCCTTCAATATCTTCATCTTTAAACTGCCTGGCTATGGTAAGCTCATTGTTCAAGTCAAATTTGAAATTATCAAATTGGGTCTTCAAACTCTCCACAAACTCCTGAATCTTTATATTGATTAATTTCTCCTTATTAGACACGTTACTCATTATTGAATCTTCCAAATAATCGAACTTCCTTCCATTTGATATTATAGACGATTTTATCTCCGATAATTTATGATAGAGCTTCTTTTGTTGGCGTTTTAGTTCCACCATATCAACTTCTAAATTATCCGATTTATCAGTCAATTGACGAATTTCTTCATTCAACTTCTTATTATGTTGTAGCTGATACTTCATGTCTTGATCTAGTTTGTCTTCTGGCACAGATTTGATCACTTTCATGGGCTCTGCACGTTTATTCATTAAATTCTTATTCATATCTAAAAGATTGTTTATATGTTGTAAATTGACCTGAGGGTTTTTTCCACCATTTTTTATGGGTATGTTGGATTTTGTGGACGTCGATAATGTCAGTTTGGGTACCTTGAAAGTCCCAGGTTCATTATCGGTTTCATTCAGTCGTTTCCTTGGTATTCTTGACATATTCTACAGAAATGTAAACAAATGCGAATTTGTATTTATACTATGTACACTCATCGATCTGGAGTGGAGCCAGATCTGAGACTAATAAATAAGAGGACGATCATATCCGATGAAATGAATTGGGGGAGTAATAGTGATGGATGATGGTGGGAATTAGTGGGCCACTGGCATGAGACTAGTAGTGGGCCAGTGGTACTGGTCCAGTGGTACCGGACCCTTGAATCAAATTAAGGCCGTGAACCACATTAAGGTCGTGAACCATATTAAAGCCTTTGGCGAAAAAGGACGGGCGTTCTATTCAAAGCAATTACTCCTACCCACCAGCTTCAGCCACTATTACTAAACTCACCACCCATCTCTAATTGAAATCTTTGGCTTGTAAATTTCTTGTCATTGATGGTAAAGCAACCCTAACCCCATCCATTTCAGGTGTCATTATTACTTGACACCCTAATCTAGAAGTTTCAGTCAACCCGAACGCTAAATCCAACATATCATTCTCATCATCACTTGGTTCAGGAATTTCATCGTAAAAATCAGGATCAATAATCATGTGACATGTTGAACAAGCACATGAACCTCCACAAGCTCCTTCAACGTCTAATCCGAAGTGTTGGGCTATATCCATTAAATTATCACCTTGAGCAACTTCACATTCAACTTGTTTACCATCTTTAGTTATGAAAGTTATATGAAGTTCTTGACCAGGTTCAGGTTTATGCACATGACCATGGAATTTCGGTAATGTTTGATGAAGTGACCTTATAAATGGTTTGTATGTGATTGACCTATTTTTGGGTAATGATGTTAATACACTTTGATTTACTCTAAGAATTGATCTTAACATTTAGTATGGGTCAGCTTGAAAATTTTCTCGATGATCGGATGCCGCACCGATAAGCTAAACGGAACGGAGTATGTCCTATGTATGGACCCCACAAAAACCGTTACAAGAGTCATATCATAACATACATATCTACTTAAATAACCGGTGGCTTTGAACTAAGCAAATTTACTGGCTAAGACTAAAAATATTAAAATAATTAAAACCGCAATTATAGCATAACTTATGAATTTGTTAGCAGTTAATCTCCTACTCATTGATTTTAAGGTCTTGATTGATTTGTCAACATACCCATCAGCTGCTAACAATGTATTTCTTGTACCACTGATTTGTTCACGTTGGGCTCTTAAATCATTTAAGATATTACCACCGATATTTTCAGTTTCTAACGCAATTCTTTGTGAGTCCCTTAACCTTTCAGATGATCTTTCCAATGACGCATTATTACTTAACAATGTCTTACGTTGATCATCATGTATATCACCGTTATCATCAGTATATCTATTACCAAATAATTCGAATTTATCCTGGCCATCTAATAATTCCTTTAGTTGAGACTTTGTGTCGTTGATTTGTGATCTATATTGACGAATCTTTGTATTGTATGAAGATCTTTGATTTGAAGGTAAATTTTGGACTTCGAGATTCATTTGATCTATCAACTCTAAACATTCGTCACTTGCAATTTCAATTGATTTCAAAGCTTGTTTTCTTTGTTCTATTTGTTAGTAACTTAATAATGGGGTTAAAACTTGATGAGTTGGGCTTCATAATATGAACATACCAGCTTCGTTTATTGATGATATAGATGATAATTTGGATTTGGCATTTTGTATAGCCAATTTGAAGTCACTTTCATAGCTATCGAATAAAGACATGATGTTCGATTGCAGAGTGAGGGTTAAACTGTGAGGGTGAGTTTTGAGAACTTCGACATTAGCCTCACTTGTAGTAAGGCGACATGGTCTGAGACTATCTATAAAACAAAGTGCCAAATATTAGAACTGTATGTTGATTAATGTATGTAGAACCTACCAAAACCTTCCTAAGAAGCAGGAAATATCACGTATTGCCCTAAAGAAGTTCTCCTTAGGAGTTTGGGGCATATATACAATATGTCATGACATACTCATAATTAACACAGTCCACCTAAAGACGCAGTGTGTGAGAAATCAAGTAATTAATGGTCGTTAAGTTATCTCTTACTGTTTACTTCTTTCTTATTTGTGGTTACTATCTCATCTAGCTCCTTGATTCTTATTGGTCATATTCATAATCATCTATAATTTCTTTGAACCGTACCAGTCTATCTCTATCAGTGATTAGATAGACCCAAGAGTTGAGAGAGCTCAAGATTTCTAACAGTTCAATACTAGCCCTCACTACAAAATCTATGAATATATTCAACATACAAAAACCTGCACCCTAATTACGAGCTTCAAACTCATCACCAGTATCACTCTTCTTATACTTGTCAATACCAGATTTAATTTGATCAATAAATCCATCATTAGCAACAGTTTCAGAATGATTGGATTTAACAGGTGTTAATCCTAAATCATTTTCTTTAGCAATCATTTCATTATAATTCAAAATTGATTTATTTCTGACCAATTTAGCTTTAACTTGTTCTTCTTCTTCATCTAAATCCAAAGAATTCATAGTTAAATTTAATAATGATTTACCTGATCTTCTTCTCATTAACTTACCAGGGAATGGGCCAGATTTGGGGAAAAACTTATCAATGGAATCAGGGTTTAAATCTGATAAATCAGTTTGATCCTTTTGATTCTCATCAAAACTACACATATCATTATAAACACTCAGTCTTCTTGGAGTTCCCACTGATTTTGGAGTTTTTGGAGGTTTATATCCAGTACCATTATCATGAATCCATTTTGCAACTAATGATGTCCAACCACATTGATGACTTGCTCCTAAACCTCTACCAGTATCACCATCAAAATATTCGAAAAATGGTACACAATCTGCAAATAATGGATCTTTATCTAATAATTCATTATCTCCATTACAGGGTCTTTTACCATCTTCATCAGGCATGAACAAGTTAATCAATCTATATTGAATTTCTTGGGCACATTGAGCCAAATTCAAATATTGTCCTGAACCTTTTGGACATTCAACTTTCAAATCAGGTCCATAGTAAAGATAAAATCTTTGTAAAGCTTCAACTAATAAGAAATTTACTGGGAACCAAATTGGTCCTCTCCAATTTGAATTACCTCCAAACATACCACTATCACTTTCACCTGACAAGTATTCAACTTTATAAACTTCTCCATTAACATTCATTTCAAATGGATTCTTTTCATGATATTTAGACAAGGATCTAATACCAAAATTTGATAAAAATTCATCTTCGTCTAACATTCTTTCTAAAATGCTAACCAATCTTTCTTTGTCAACTAATGCCAATAATAATCTTTCACCGACTCCTCTGGCTTCCATTGAAGCAATATTTCTTTCGGCTACTTGCTTTTTATGATTGATAAACCAATCTAATCTTTTCTTGAATGATGGGAATTTCTCCAATAATTCAGGTTCTAACGTTAATGAAGCATATAAAGGAATTAATCCAACTAATGATCTAACTGGTAATAAATGAGCATTATTATCACCATAAGTAATGGCATCATAATAAAATTTATCAGTTTCATCCCAAAGACTAACTTCTCTACCATCATCTTTATAAGTCATTGCATCAGCAATTAAGATGAAATGTTCAAAAAACTTAGATGCAATGTTTTCATAGATTGGTCTATTTTTAGCTAATTCTAAGGCAATGTTTAACATTTGTAACGAAAAAAATGCCATCCAACCAGTTGAATCAGCTTGTTCTAAATTACCACCAGTTGGTAAAGGTTCAGATCTATTGAAGATTCCAATGTTATCTAAACCTAAAAATCCTCCTTCAAAAACATTATTACCATTAACATCTTTTCTATTAACCCACCAAGTAAAATTAATCAATAACTTTTGGAATAAAGTTTCCAAGAAATCCAAATCTTCAACTCCATACATTTTCTTTTCCATTTTGTAAATTCTAAATGCAGCCCAAGCATGAACTGGAGGATTGACATCACTAAAGTTCCATTCATAAGCAGGAATTTGACCATTTGGATGCATATACCATTCTCTAGTTAACAAATCCAATTGTTTTTTAGCAAAATCTGGGTCAATCATAGCAAATGGAATACAATGGAAGGCGGTATCCCAAGCTGCAAAAAATGGATATTCCCATTTATCAGGTAATGATAAAATATCATTGATATATAAATGTTTCCAATCTTTATTTCTACCATTAGCTCTGTTAGGTGGAGGTCTTGGAGTTTTAGAATCTCCTCTTGACCAATAATCATGAATGAAATAATAAAATTGTTTAGTCCATAATAATCCAGCAAATGCTTGTCTTTGAACTTGTCTTAATTGATCAGGTAATGGTAATGGACTTACTTTCCAATAAAATGCATCAGCCTCATCTTGTCTAACATTAAACCAATTATCGAATTCATATTCATCGATTTCTTCTAATTTTTTACTCAATTTATAACGCAAGGTAACATAATCACCAGGAGGCACTTCATCGAATTTATACCATGCACAACCTTTTGTACCAGTTTTATGAGGATTAACTGCTTGATTATCACCATTTATAATGAATTCATGGAATGCATCTTTAACATATTCTGAAGTGTTTGGTTGATCATATAACTTCTTAGTGTTAGTTTCATTTTCAGTGAATAATAAATTTGGTTCAATATCATTAGAATTGACTTCAAACCCTGGAGCAGGTGCAAAATGTAAATATCTCTTACCAAAATGATGATGATCAATTTCAATAGTATAATCATCAATTTGTTTAATACTTGGCTTTGGCTTATTGTAAGTCCCCCAAGACCAAAAGTTTCTTAAAGTAACTTGAGGAATGGCATGTAATGGAGCTGGTTTATCAGATCTATTATAGGCAGTGATTCTAAATAAAATTTCATCAGGATCATCTTCCTTTGCCAGTTCAAATACAACATCAAAATATTCATTGTTATCAAAAATCCCAGTATCATGAATTTCATATTCTTGCTCTAATCTTGATCTTTTGCCATTTTCTTCAACCAATTGTTTGTAAGGGAACTCATTTTGAGGGTATTTATAAAGATATTTCATATAACTATGAGTTGGAGTATTATCCAAGTAATAATAGATCTCCTTAACATCTTCACCATGATTACCTTGGGAATTAGTAACCCCAAATAATTTTTCTTTTAAAATAGGATCTTTACCATTCCATAACCCCATTGTAACATTGATCAATTGATAAGTATCACTAACCCCAGCTAATCCATCTTCACCCCATCTGTAAGTTCTTGATTTACTATCCTCAAAAGAAAAATCGGACCAAGCATCACCATCATTACTATAATCTTCACGAACTGTAGACCATTGACGTTCAGCAACATAACAACCCCATTTCTTGAAGTCTGGATTCTTTAATCTAACTTCTTCAGCGGTAATATTTGACATTATTTGACCAAATTAATGATAAATCAAACCAAGTAGATCGAAGTGAAATTTGAGGATTGAGGTCCCTAACGTTCGCGAAGCAACCCTGAGTTTAATGCCAATATTGCTATAGAGGCGGTGATTAAAAAAGTTGGAGAATTTATCAAGGTTGTAAATTAAGGTAGGGAACCGTTAAAAATAATTAATTGGTTAGTTACGGGCAGAGTGGTTAGGAATCAATAAAGTTTGTTTGGCCGATACCTCCTATTGGGCAAGGTCGTAAATTGGCTAGGTCGTAAATTTCGCAGCCTACTGAGGATAAGGTTTAGACATTGGTCTAGACATTTCTTTTATTTCTTCTACGTACTAGACAATGGATTAGGACTAGACAATAGGTAAGGACTAGACATTTCTTTTATTGGTCTAGGCATTGGTCTAGATACCGGACTCTTTTGTAGTTATAGCCTAATTCATCCCACTCTGTAGTTGATGGATCCTAACATACCCAGTCTCTACCTCATACACATGTAACTGGTTCAACTTGATTATTATACACTTTAACCCATTGAACTTGGTCAATATATACTTGAACAAGTCATTAGATAAATCAATCACTTCAAAGTTTACCAATGTCCTTTTAAATTTTATGAGATCTATGACATTGAATTGAATTACCGATAGATTGGGTAGATTCAAATTCAACTGTGATAAGTTCCTAAAGAAAATGGGAATCTTCAAACACTGTAAATTTTGAAATTTCCTTAGTAATTCAAATAGATAATTACCATCATAATAATCTAGAACTGACACTTTATTATTGGAAATGGTAAAGTTTAAATCAATGGTTTTAATATTACAGTTTAGTCCATTTAATAATCTTTTCAAGTTTGTATTCAAGTCATGTGATATATGTAAGTTAATAGCAAGATATTCAAGATTTAAAGTAGTCAACATTTCAATTATGTAATTATTGTCAGTATTAAGAAGATTCAATTCCAAATGGGTAAGGCTAGGTAGATATAAATCTAAGTTATTGTGGTCATAACAATTCAATAATTTCAAATTCGTGCATTTACTAAAATCGAGTTTAGTCTTCAATAGCTCCACATCTTGGGATGTTAGGTATAAGTTTTCTAATGTGATATTTGTTAATTTCAAAGGTTTGCAGTTATTGAATATGTTATAAAGGGGATCTTCTATGAGCAATAAGTTCTTCTTAGATATTTTGAGTTTGTTTAAATCTGGGAATTTGTTTAAGTCTATGTTCACATTCTCGAAGTTCTTGAACCCTGATAAGCTTAGACTAGTTAACTGATGGAACTGATAACTTAAGTATTGGAAATTACTGAAATTCCCATTTAAGATTTTCAAGTTGGCTGGCATAAGATTCACTAATTTCAAATCAAGATTATAATCAGGGTACCATTTGAATTCAGTTATATTGGTGAGATTTGGTAGGATGAGTTCAAAATACTTAAATACTTCATGTTCTGGTAAACCAGGGATATTTATAAATATTAATGATTGGATATATTTACATAGGGAATGGTCTTCTATCAAACGTTTGAACAACAATTTCAAGTTGTATAATTTTGTGATTTTAGTACTATGGTTCTCTATAGGCTGATTGTTAACTATGATACTATGAAATATATGGGGTTGAATCAAATGATTGAATTTTTTGTTAACGATACTTAAATTGAATAAATCATTTGGATTTATGTGTTTGAGGATCTGTTGAATGATTTCTAGAGGCAAATCATCAATCATCATTATTTTGGGTGAACATAACTGTGGGTTTATATAAAAATCATAGTTGACCGTTTCGGGATTGTTGCAAATCGAGTTAGCGAGTAGTGTGGTTCAGACGTGTTGGGTGTGTGTACAGTGGGTGGGGGTCGTTGTAGGTTTCGTGTATAAGGTTATACTTTGAGTAGTTTGCGTACTTGTATACTTGGTATAGCTTTGTACTTAGTATAGCTCTGAATTATGTTTGCTTTGATGTTAGAGATACGGTATTATGGCCCATTAGGCTCATTAGGCTCATTAGGATCTATGATTATGCCAAGTTGTTGATTATAAAAAATGATTATGATTCTTAGCCTAGTTAAAGATCTCTTATGATCAAAACCGTTCGATCTTCTTCCAACCCATTCCCATTACACAGATCAACTGAATCTGTTATTATGCACAGATTATAAATTTCGCAGTTTCCGAAGTTACGCCTACTTTCGGTTCTAGGTTTCAGCAAGTGTTCATCTCGCAGTTTTCAGCATCCGCTAAATACTTACCGTATCTTGGCATTAAATGTCTCAGAATTGTAAGAGCATATTCTACTTAAATGTTGTTAGATCGTCCACTTAGACCAATTTCTTATTAACTTACGGACCATATGTTCTACATATGATCTCGTACATGATCCCGTATATCTAGCCCATACATCTAGCCCAAACATCTATCCCACACATTTTAAACAAATAGGATTCAAGATTACGGAATACGTCATCCTCAAATGGTCCCATATTCAAATAAACGATCCTAATTTTCGGATTATTTGGTTCCTGAAGTCGTGTGCAACTTAAGACCACTTATTATTCACTATAACCAGAAAATAACGAAACCGTTAAACCAATCATAACCAAAACCATAAACAACAATCCACCATACTCGTACCTGTCTATTACCATAGATAACCTATCATTATTGTTACTATTAATTTCATACCTCACTTAAAGTCATAGCATTGTAGTTGACGTAAGATGAGGAAATTTCTATATACGACAATAATTTAAATCCATGTAACATTATTTTTTTTGGGATTTAAGCTACTAACCTATCAACAAATAATTCTTACCATATCCTTAAATCCCTAAACCTTGTCCCCTTATTTATTTCCTCTATTACTTATCGATCTCTACAGATCTTAACTTATATAATCTTACATAAAACGTTGGATTACCAACGGTTAAGAAATGGATTTGTTACGTGTCCGCACCACTATTATTTCTTTTTTTTTCTTTTTGCGAAATTTCAATTGGGGGATGAAAATTGAAAAAAAACTAATCACTTAAGGGATCTTATATATACTGTGAACTAATTTACATTATCCCAAGTTTTTAATCATAGATCTTTACCTATAATACCGAAGGTTTATATTGCGTATATATCATTGATAATTCATAGTAGTTACAAAACATTCCAAATCTACAAATATTTATTAGTAAATTGGTACACTCCCCCTTGGCGTTAACAATTTGTAATCCTCAATAATTGCCATCTCAAATTTATTTATAGTTATAACATCAGGTTAAGTCATCATATAGTAAAGTCAGATTACTGAAAATGTTTAATACTAAAATATTTGATAATAATTCAAATTCCAATCCTCAGACCACTCCGTCAATTAATATTCCAAATTCCGATAATACTCAACCTATTGATATAACATATCAACGATCATCAATTTTCAATAATTCTAGATTTAGAAGAGAAAGTTTAGCTCATTCTCAAGGGATGGGAGGAGTTAGTTGGGGGTCAATAACTATTGGATCTTGGTTAAAAGATGAAGTTATGATGTTATCAAATAATAATAATTTAAATAATAATACTAATACCAATAATGGACATTTATCAAATAATCCAAATAATCAAGGTGGTCATTATAATCAAATCAATAATCATAATCAACAAAATAATTTGAATTTTAATAATTTCCAGATAAGAAGAGGTTCATTTCGATTCAATCATAATCATGGTAATAATCATTCACATCCTAATCAAGCATCCATGGCATTATCACCACCTCAAACTTCTTATTTACCGAATTTAGAAGCTGATTATTGTAAAGATTATAGTTGTTGTGGTCAATTATTACCAACTTTACATGATTTATTAAGACATTATGAAGAAGCTCATATTAATTTAAGTCCTCCAACTGATTCTAATATGTTAGCAGCTAATTCTAATAGAAATCGTAATTTAAATAATAATATTCATAATGTTTTAGAAACAGTTTCAACCACTGATGTATTTTTAAATAATCAACAGGCTCAACAACATCAACAACAATTACAATTATTACAACAACAGCAACAACAACAACAACAACAAATTCAACAACAATCTCAACAACACCATCACCAACAACAACAACAAATTGATAATGAACAAACTCAACAAGAATTACAACAACAAAGAGCTGCAGCTCAACAAGTTGCTCAAGTTCAAGCTCAAGCACAAACCGTGTCAATGAATTCACCACAAATTAAATCATCACCACAAATTAATCAATTTAATCTTCAACAACATACACCCCAAACCCCACAATTATCACAATCACCTTCGGAGTCTGGTTCACCAATGGATGAAGATGATTTAATGTATATTGATGATCCAGCTCGTCATTTATATGTAATGGAAAATAATGAAGATAAACCTTATAAATGTCCAGTCATTGGTTGTGATAAAACTTATAAAAATCAAAATGGTTTGAAATATCATAGATTACATGGACATCAAAATCAAACATTAAAAGAAAATGATGATGGAACAATTTCAGTAATTGATCCTGAATCAAATACTCCATATTTAGATGCTTCTGCTTTAGAAAAGGATAAACCTTATAGATGTGAAGTTTGTGGTAAAAGGTATAAGAATTTGAATGGGTTGAAATATCATAGAGGTCATTCAACTCATTAAATGATTTCATCAACTTTTAACATAAAGTAGTCATTCTTTTAAATTGAAATCGCTAATATGAAATATTTATACATTAATGACGATGTAAGTTATGGTAATAGAAATGGTCATTGGATAATTGTATTATATGCATTGGGAATCTGCATTGGTTAAATGTATAGAATGGATGGGTTATTAAGTATTGAGTATCTGAGTTCTCTATTCTCGTTAGTGGTTGCCATTTCTCGACATCTCGATCTGTGGGGTTTACCAAAGTTTGGGAGTTTCGATGATTATATATGGCTCCAAGTATGTAGTACCAAAACCCAGCCATCATCTTTTTGCTTCTTCAACTAAAACCTCCATAACCCAGTGATTACCCCAATTCTTATGACTCAGAGTCATTTCCCCTTTCTCACACCGTCAGACCCAAAGAAATCCACACCGAAAATAGCGTCAATTAATGTGAGCGAAAATTTCTCATTCACACACTCCCACACCATGGATAATTATGAACAACCTACGATATCTAATTTATCAGCTGGCTTAAAGAATGTCAACATACAAGATCAGAGTCAGCAACACCAACATCAACAACATCAACATTCACAAATATCGAGTCAAAACTCTTCCACTAGTAATGTATTACAACTGTTAACTAATGATAAAGTTCAACAATCAAGAATATCCCATTTCTTTAGTAATCAACCAACTGAAGGTTATACGTTATTCAGTCACAGATCAGCCCCTAATGGTTTTAAAGTGGCTATAATATTAAGTGAATTGGATGTAAATTATAATACAATCTTTTTAGATTTTAATAGTGGAGAACAAAGATCTCCAGAATTCGTTACTATCAACCCCAATGCTAGAGTTCCAGCTTTGATTGATCATTATAATGATAATGTTTCTATATGGGAAAGTGGAGCCATAATATTCTATTTGGTACTGAAGTTCTTAAAAGAAAATGGTGAATGTAAGTTATGGTCCAATAATTTAGTTGAACAAAGTCAAATCAGTTCATGGGTTTTCTTTCAAACTAGTGGTCATGCTCCAATGATTGGTCAAGCTTTACATTTCAGATATTTCCATTCATCTCCAGTACCAAGTGCTGTTGAAAGATATACTGATGAAGTTAGGAGAGTTTATGGGGTTTTAGAAATGGCATTAGCTGAAAGAAGAGAAGCTCTTATTATGGACTTAGATGTGGAAAATGCCGCTGCTTATCTGGCAGGGACTACTCCTTTATCACAATCAAGATACTTCGATTATCCAATTTGGCTAGTGGGTGATCGAGCTACAATTGCTGACTTATCATTTGTTCCTTGGAACAATGTTGTTGATAGGATTGGTATAAATTTAAAAAATGAATTTCCTGAAGTTTATAAATGGACAAAATATATGATGAGAAGACCTGCTGTTATAAGAGCTTTAAGAGGTGAATAATGAAAAGTCTTAGTTAGTTAAGTATGATATCATGACATGTATATTTTTTTCCGGGTCAAACCTTGGATTCTATGGATATAATTCTTTTACGAGCATTAACCCTAAGAACAGATCTATTACACCGGTAGCTATTAAACTGGTGATTTCACTATTGGTATCAAATGGTGGTGATACTTCTACAACATCAGCACCTACTAAATTAATACCTTCAAATCCATCTAATATACTTAACAATTCTCTACTAGTTAATCCACCAGGTTCCATAGTTCCAGTACCTGGAGCGTAGGCTGGATCCAAAACATCAATGTCTACTGAAATATAAGTAGGTGCATCTTTACCTACAGTATTCAACACTTTATTAACGATCCCTTCTATACCAAGAATATCAATATCTCTAGCAGTAATGGTTTGGAATCCACAATCTTTGTCATGTTGAGCATCATAATCTTCCACTATATAAGGAGCTCTTAACCCAATATGGAAACATCCACTGTTGTTCAAATAACCTTGTTCTGCAGCATAATGTAAGAATGTTCCATGGTTTAATTTCATATAATCTGAAATCCCACCTCCTAACACTTTAGGATCCCAAGTATCTATATGACTATCAAAATGAATAACATTCAATGGACCATACTTTTCATAGGCTGATTTTAAAGTCATAAGTGCTATGGTATGATCACCTCCCATAGTTATGATCTTAGGAGTTTTATATTCAGTTTTGGATTCATGTTGATGAATTGCTCTTTGTCCACGATACAATTGATTTAAGGCAATCCTATTATCAAATGGAGTCAAAGGTAAATCTCCACAGTCAACGATACTATAATTATGAGATGATAAGTTATATGGGTTGATATGTGTCAAATTGGTATTACCATGGCCATTGGTTCTAACTGGAGTTGCACCTCCAAGTCTTCTACCTCCCAGTCTTATAGCTTCAGGCCCAAACCTTGCTCCGGGTCTATATGAAACCCCAGTATCAAATGGTGCACCCACAATTGCTATATCAATGGGTTTTTCATAAGTATCAGGATTGAAACAATTGAAGTGGGGGAAATGCCCAAATGTTATTATTCCTCCAAGTAATGTACGACCATTAAGATCAGAAGTTTCATCATCCTTTGGTAATTTCAATTTACTTTGATACTTGACATACGCCTCATGAGATTTACGCGCTTTATGTTTCTTTTGAGTTTCCACAAGTCTATGATAATCACCGTACTCAATTGGTTCATGTTCTGAATAAACTTGGGTTTCCTCTAAACTTACCCCAGATTCTAATAATTTCGCCTTATACCCTAAACTATCAGGATTGTTGACTAAAGGTCCATAAATGGAATCAAGGAACGACTCATAAGGTTCACCAAACTCAATTGAGTTAGCTAATGCATAACTTATTAAGAATAAAATACTCAATTTCATTATTATCTGCAAAAACGCGGAATTAACCACCTTATATATGACAAAAGAGATACTTACCTAATGCGGCAATTCAATGCGCATTGATAATGCAACAAGCCCATCGGGTTTATACAGGAAACCAAATATCTATAAAAATCGTTTATTTAAATATTTAAGGTCTTTGATCATAAACATCACCAAGAATAATCGATTTCACAACAGTATAATCATCAATACCATATAAGGAACCTTCTCTACCAAACCCAGATTCTTTAACTCCACCAAATGGTAAAGCAACATCAGTAAACACTCCTACATTAACTGCAACCATACCAGCTTCCAAATATTCTCCCATGTACCAGGCAGTATTAATATTTTCTGAAAATGCATAAGCAGCTAATCCGAATTCAGAATCGTTACAGAAAGATACGGCTTCTTCTCTAGTATTAAATTTAATAATAGCAGCTAATGGACCAAAGGTTTCCTCTTTTGATACTTGCATATCTTGAGTAACATCGGTTAAAACTGTTGGTGCATAGAAATTTGGACCTTTTGATGGAATTCTACCACCTTTGACAGCATATTTGGCTCCTTTAGAAATAGCTTCATCAACATGACTTTCAACTTTAGCAACGGCTCTTTCATTAATTAAACAACTATGAGTGACATCCTTATCAAATCCATTACCAATTTTGAAATTGTTAACCTCTTCGGAGAATCTAGCAACGAACTTGTCATAGATTCCAGACTGAACATAGAGCCTATTAGCACAAACACAAGTTTGACCTAAAGATCTGAATTTAGATAAGATTGATTGTTTAACAGCTTTTTCTAAATCAGCATCATCAAAGACAATAACTGGAGCATTACCACCCAATTCAAATGATAATTTCTTTAAAGTTGAAGCAGATTGTTTCATTAAGATTTTACCAACAGCAGTTGAACCAGTAAATGAAATTTTCTTTATTAAAGGACTTTCACAGATCTTTAAACCAGTTGCAGGAGTACTTTCATTTGAAGAAATAATGACGTTGAAAACACCAGGTGGAAAACCTGATTTTGAAATCAAATACCCTAAAGCCAATGAAGATAAAGGAGTTTGAGCATCAGGCTTTAAAAGCGTAGTACAACCAAGAGCTAAAGCTGGAGCTGCTTTTCTTGTACCCATAGCACTTGGGAAATTGAATGGACACAATAACCCAACAGGACCAATTGGTTGCTTGATAGTAATGATTTTATTATTGTGATTGGCAGGTTGGATCACATGACCATATACTCTTTTAGCTTCTTCAGCAAACCATTCGAAATAAGATGCTGCATATTTGATTTCACCAACAGCCTCAGCTAAAGGTTTACCATTTTCCCAAGTAAGAATTGCTGCTAAATCATCTATGTTTTCAATCATTAAGTCGTACATATTTCTACACCATTTGGATCTTGACCAAGCATCGGTTAATTTATAAGTTTTGAAAACCTCACTGGTAGATTTGATAGCGTAATCAACTTCTTCTGGGAGCAAATCAGTCAATTCGGCAATAACTTCCCCAGTTGCAGGATCAGTGACTTTGAAAGTTTTTGTGGATTTGGATTTGAACCATTCTCCATTGATGAATGAATCGGTCTTAAGAAGTTCAGGGTTTTTTAAGGTTGGCGCCATTTTAATTGAAGTTGATGGGGAATTGGTGAGCTTTATAGGATATGATATTTCCGCGCGGCAACTAACCGATTTGGAAGAGTTAGCGGAAATGGGTGATTAAGTAGAGGATTTTAGTCGATGGTCATGAGGAGAGGGGTTGGGATAGATTGTATGGGGCTTTGACAAAGTTGTTAATTAGGGGTTTCCTATTATAGAATTGATTGATAACTGTTCTGGATGTAAGTCACGTGATTTAGGAATTATAAGAAATATAGGATTGAAGAGGATATTAAGCAATCTCACCGAAAACCAACTTGCCAGAAAATCAACACTTGACAGAAAACCAACTTGACAGAAAAATCAAATCAAAACCAGATCATATGACCTCAGTCACCAACTCTCAGTAACTGCTGATAACTCAAACAATCACGGCTATCGCGCAAATCAAATCAACTATGAGTGATGGAAAGTTGTTCGTTAAAACAAGGTCATCAGAACTAAGAGCAGAATTGGATCAAGCATTTAAGAAGTCTAAACCTCATAGTAAAATAAAAGTCGTTCTCAAGAAAGTCACTGCCAATATAATCTTGAATAATAATGAAATATCTAGATTACTACCAGACATTATAAACTTACTCAGATATGATGATATTGAAATCCGAAGAGTTTGCTTAGACTATCTATGCAATTATGCATTAGCTGATACAGCAGCAACCTCAAAGGCTTTACCGTTCCTTAAGAGGTTTAGTGAAGATCATGATCCTATACTTCGAGGTTTAACTATTAAGACTTTAACTAGTATACAATTACCAGAGTTCGTTGAATTATCGTTTCAAATGATTGGGTTATACTTGAAGGATAAGAGTTCATACGTGAGGATCGTATCAGCGTACTCAATAGCGAGATTGTTTCAAAACAATTCTACCAGAGTCATTAATGAAGGGTTATTAGGTAAGTTGAATAATCTATTATATGATGACGACCATATAGTAGTTTCCACGGCATTATCGGCGTTGGATGCTATAATTGAGTATGATAAAGCCTTGGATTTGAAGTTGAATGTTAACCAATCACATTCAATTGAATTGATGAAACATTTACACAAAACAACTGAATGGAGTCAAATTTATGTTCTTAATTCATTATTATCATTTGTACCTGAAACGTCTGAAATCGGGTTGGAGTTAATAGAATTGACTCTTCCATTCTTACAACATGAAAACTCATCAATCGTTCTAAATGCTGTTAAAGTCATAATTTACCTTAGTAATTATGTTAAGAATCCGGAATTGATGTTACCACCATTACCGAAACGATTAGGGTCTTCATTAGTGTCATTATTATCCAAACCTCCGGAAACTCAATTTCTTGTATTGAGAAACATCATCTTGCTTCTTCTAGGTAGGAAGCAATTGGTGGAGTTTGATGTAGAAATGTTATTCTGCAAATATGATGATACTATCTATGTCAAAGATACTAAACTAGAAATCATCTACTTACTAGCTAATGAAAACAATTTCCAAATTGTTGCAAGAGAATTGGAAGAATATGCTACTGATGTTGATCTTGCTATGGCTAGAAAAGCCATAAGAGCATTTGGAAATTTAGCAATTAAATTGCCAGGAGCTGCTGCACTATGTGTTGAGATCATTGATGATTTGATTTCTAACGGTGTTAATTATATAGTACAAGAATCTGCTGTTGTTATCAAGAACATTGTTAGAAGGTACCCTAAACAGTTTGATTCAGTGATAGTGAACCTTGCAGACCATTATAAGGTAATTGACGAGAGTGATTCAAAAGCTGCTATGATATGGTTAATAGGCCAGTATTGTGACATTATTGATCATAGTGATGAAATTCTTACGGAATTATCAAACTCATATAAAGATGAGACTTTAGAAGTTCAATATGCGATTTTGACTGCCACTATCAAAGTTTACCTTAAATATCCAAGTACTTATGAGACAATGACATTAGAGATCTTGAAATGGGCTACTGAAGAAGTCAATAATCCTGATTTAAGAGAGAGAGGATATTTCTATTGGAGATTAATATCGTCTCAATCTGATGATCAACAATTCCAATCATTAGCTAAAGAAGTTGTTTTAAATCCAAACCCAAAAATCAACTCAGAAAATGAAAATATTGATACAAGAGTTTTAGAAGAATTGGAATTGAATATTGGAACCCTAGCATCAATTTACTTAAAGCCCGTGTCCCAAGTTTTCAGATTATCCAAACCTAAAGTTCTAACACCATCACCAGCTTTACAGCCAAGAGTTAAACAGGATGATTACCACAGTACATCAGCAGAAGTAGAGAATTCATTTGATGATTCTCATAACATTTATCAATCTAAAGATGCAACATTATCAACAGATACTCTCAATAGGAAGAAATCATTATTTAAAAAGGCATCAATGGATTCTGATCTATCCAAGTTTTCTGATGATGTTGGTAGTAACAATGGTGGTAGCAGTAGTAAGATCTCAGGTTTAGCCAATCGTTTATCAAGAAGAGCTTCTATGATCACTCGTAAAAAGGGACAAAAGTATAATTAGATATTATATAAACTTTCTATGTACATTAAATTCGGACTATTACTCAGGTTCTATCTTTATAGGCTTTAAGGGTACAGTTGGCTTGATATCTATAATTTCTATGTCACGTGACATCTTCACTACAGTTGAAGCCACTTTGATAGTCTCAACTTCAATATTAGGAAGATTGCCTTCTGGCCCATCAGGTACTTCTTGCTTTAGCTCATCCAACTCTCTTCCTATTAAGCTTCCTAGTATAATGTGAGCCCCAGGCTTCGACATAACTGTCAGACCTTCCTTGCAAAAGCTGGGGGTTATACATTTAAGACATCCCCATTTACAGTCACATTGTTTGATACGTTCATAAGCTGCCATTAAGATTTGATCGATGTACTCAAAAGCTTTAGCTGAAACTCCTGATCCTTCTGAACTACCTTTAGAATCATGGAATATCAATCTGGCAGGTCTAGTCCGTTTAGTTTGTCGTTTAGCAAATTCCTTTTCTGGTGCTTTACACTCAGTAGTTAACTCTGACTGTCCAGAACTTTGCGTTGTGAATCTAGCATTAGGGTCTGTGCTGACTGATCCACTTATAAATATTGGTAAAACATTCATAATGGTATGTTGAGCAGCATGGATACCTCCCGCTTTAGACAAGTGTTTATCCTCAAGAGCATCTAGTACTTTTTGTGGTATATCCAACCAGAAGCCTTTAGATACAAACTTAACAGGAGGATTTTTGACTTCCACAGCTTCAAGAATCTCACCTTTCTTATTGACCTTAAAGAATCCAAAAACGATGGTGGTAGTAAGAATTTTACCAAAGTATGATGGGATATCAGGGAAATCACCTAAAGGAGATTTCAAGCATCTTACGAATTCAATTTCTAAAGGATCAACATCTGAAAAGTCACGTTGTTGGGTAATCCAATCAACATTGACTCTTTGTACTTTAGCAAATTTCTTATCAGTATTGAACTCTTTAACTAAATACGGTAACCCTTGATGAAGAAATATTCCTCCTTCATAAAGAGTGAACGATGTTCTTGATTCTTCTACTTCTTCAATAACAATATTCTTGCCATTAGAAATATCTACTACTGCATACCCATGCAGTTCAATAGCTCTAATAGCAACTTTCTCTGGTGGCCAAGGTAAGTATTCTGGATCTACACGAAACTTGCCGAACTTATCCAAGTTAAGCTTTTCCTTACAAAGAGTTTCAAACATTTCCAAACGTTTACGATCTTCAATTCCATTACAAAACCATTTCCCATCATCTAAAGTCATGGGAAGTTCAAAACTTGCACATTGTAAATGTTTCTCCATAATAAGTTTATGCATTTGTGCCCCTATTAAGCCTTCAACACACAAATCTTCATAATTTGATTTATCTAAAATCTCTTCAGGATGTGATAAATAATATTGGTCAACTGGAACACCTCCAGCCACAAATATTGCTAAACTTCCTTTAGAATTTTGTCCTCTACCACCTCTACCAAATTGTTGATGCATATTCATTTTCAGAATTGGAAACCCACAAGTTATCACTACATCCAAGTAAGATAAATCCACACCTAACTCTAAGGCATTTGTGGCTATTAGGGCTCTAAGTTCACCTGAAAACATCTTAAGCTCAATACTTCTTCTATCTGATTTAGAATATCCTCCTCTATAAACCATGATATCACGTTCATCAACACCACTATCTCTATAATCACTATGATTAAGTAATGATCTGACTTCTTTCATTAAGATTTCAGTAACTTTACGAATAGGACAGAATACAATCACTTTGATATGTGGAGACCCTGAAAGTAACAGTAATAATATACGAGCCAGCTCATATACAATATTAATTCTAGGGACCATGGCATTAGAATTATCTGCTAAAACTTCACCTCTTCTGTTCATTAATGCTGGTGGTTGCCAAACTAGTACTCTTTTCTCACAACTACCACTACCATCTTCATCTATATGGATGATATTATCTTTTGGTGGTATAGAACAAACTGTACGGAAATGTGACGCTGGGTTTAAAACAGTTGCTGAGCTTGAAATGAATCTAAGACTATGGTAATTGGATATATGGTCTAAAACTCTTAAAAGTCTGGCCATAATGTAACTAACATTTATACCAAATGAGCCTCTATATATATGGATCTCATCAACTATAACATACTTCAAACTGGCCAAAAATACTTCCCATCCATTATTCCCTGGTGCATAGTTCAACCCATCATGATTAGGAAGAATAGCAGCATGTATGGTATCTGGATTCGTAAAGATAATGTCAGCATACTTCCTAATTCGGGCCCTATCCTTCCCATCTGTATCTCCATCATAAGTATCGACAGTTATTTGGGTATTTGAAGGTATGTGCTTTATGAGGTCTTGAAGATGTTTCTTTTGATCTTGGGCCAATGCTTTAGTGGGGAAAATGAACATAGCAGTAGTTGCTCGTTTCCTGCCATTCTGAACATCCCATAGAATATCATTTATAATGGGAATTTGGTAAATTAATGACTTACCTGAACTTGTAGGTGTAGTTGTAATCACATGATTCACATCATCATCTAATAAAGCACATAAGGCTTTAGACTGGTGAGAATAAAGGTTGGTGTTTAAATCTATACCTTTGTACAGTTTAATGGCATGGACTAGGTTAGGATGAATATTCCAAAAATCAACATCAAATGCTTCATAACTAGGCGGTTTTGGTGGAGTAAATACTTCATCAACTTCAATTTGGTTCTCATACATTTTGCTCTGTTTTAGTATAGTAATCATTTGCTGACAATCCAAGCTAACTCTATCAGGAACGACTTTCCTTCGTTTATTTATCTGATCCACTGGATCGAGAAGTTCAGGCTTCTTGGGTAGTATCAACAAAGATTTAAGTTTAGTCCATAAGAACGTTTCGTCCATTGTTTCATAATTATTATCGATTAAGAATTTGGATACCTTGGTGATGAATTTATTCATCCTAGTGTTTATGATTGATAGAAGCTGCTCATTGGTTAATTTCTGGATATTTAGATCCTTATGGTTAAAGAACACATTTGAGTCTGTAGTCTGGTTCCTTATCTTCCTCGTAATACCTTTAACAGTTGCTGCTATGTTATCTAACTTCATATCCTCAAAACTAAAGATCAAGATTTGATCTGACAGTTGCTGGTCAATATTAAACATATCGTCTATAGTATCAGGTGCTTTCATATCATAACCTTTTTCTTTAGTGTACAAAACCCCTGCCGGCCCAAACAATTGATGTTTATCGATATAATCAAAGAACACTTCACCAAAGAAGTATTTAATAGCTGCCAAATCATCTATAGTTAAGTCCGGTACTAACGACTTGAAATGTTCAAATGATGGAATTGATGATCTGGAATGGGATAGAAGGAAACTCAAATGAGTGTTTATGGTGGAGAATGTTTTAGCCAATCGTTTAAAACCATCTGGCCATTGATTTATTGGAATCTTGGAGTCCATGACATAATCTTTGGATTTGTCTCGCGGTTGTCTCACTTGTCTCGCGGTAGATGTTTCAATTGTCGCGGTAGATGTTTCACTTGTCGCGGTATATGTCTGGCGGTAGTTACCTCACTTTTGGCACGCACTAAAATTAGCAACCGTTGCAACCACCTAAACCTTTCAGTTTGCTATCACTACTCAATTGATGTTCGATAATATTAAAATTAAAAACAAAGGGTCCAACATTGCCCCCGCAGATATCCCATCCAACATTGGTAAAAGACAAATCTACCAATCCAGAAAGAATTATGGTGTCAATCTTGGTAGTTGTTTCGTATTAGAGAAATGGATCTTTCATGGCCTTTTCATTGATGATACTCTGGTTGAATTACAAGCAGCTGAGAAGAGTCTTAAGAAGTTAGGCAAGGATGAAGCCAGAGCAAAGTTTGAAGAGCATTGGAACAATTTCATGAATGATGATGACTGGCAATGGTTAGAAGATCATGGTATTACCTCAGTAAGAGTGCCATTAGGATACTGGGAAGTCGATGGAGGGAAGTACACAAAAGGAAATAAATTTGAAAAAGTTAAAGATCTTTACGTAAATGCCTGGGATATCTTCAAAAAACAATTCATCGAAAAAGCAGGTGACCATGGGATTTCAGTTTTAGTTGATATTCATGGATTACCAGGAGGTGCTAATGGTGATGCTCATAGTGGAGAGAAAGAAGGAGGTGATAGTGAATTTTGGAATTCTCAAAGTCTGCAATTACAAATGTGTGACATGTTCACATTCATTGCCAAAGATTTAAAAAATTATGAAAATATCACTGGGATTCAAGTTGTTAATGAATCAGTTTTTGATGATAATCCAAAAAGACAAAGGCATTATTATGGAGCAGCCATTAATCTGATTAGGGATGCTGATAAGGAAATCCCAGTTATAATTTCAGACGGATGGTGGCCAGATCAATGGGTGAAATGGGTTCAAGAAAAACAAGGTGATAATAATATTGGGGTAGTTGTTGATCATCATTGTTATAGATGTGCCTCTGATAATGATAAGAAGAAATCACCAGCTCAAATCATTCAAGATTTAGACAATGATTTATTAACTAACTTATCCGACAATGGTAAAGGAGTTGATTTTATGGTTGGTGAATATTCATGTGTTTTAGATGGTCAATCTTGGGATAAGGATAATAGTAATGATAAACGTGATGAATTAGTAATTGACTTTGGTAAGAAACAAGTTGATATCATGAATGGACGTGCAAATTATGGTTCATATTTCTGGACTTATAAATTTGAAGGTGGTAATGGAGGTGAATGGGATTTCAAAACTATGACTGATAAAGGAGCTATTTCAAATCCTATTAACTTTAAAGGTAAATCAATTCCTGATGATAATACCCGTGATGATAAATTGAATCATGAGTTCGAATCTCATAAGAATTACTGGGATAACCAAAACCCTAAAGAAAAATATGAACATGATAGGTTCAAAGAAGGATTCTTAAGTGCATGGAATGATTCAAATGAATTTGCTAAGTTTAATGGATCAGTCATTGGCCGTAAAGAAGCATGGAAATCTTTGAGATTAAAGGACCATATCAAATCAAGTGGCAAGGGTAAACATTTATGGGAATGGGAACATGGATATGATACCGGATTAAGGGAATTTGCTAATAGTTTTAACTAAAGTTGTATAATGTTATAGGTCTTAGATATGTATACCTCGCACCTGATTTATAGTGCGCAATTTGTAAGGTCATTCTGTAGTTTGATTATCTCATAATATGACAAAGGATGGAGTACAATTTCTACCTATAAATCTGTTACACGTTATAGGTGACAATTTGACTAAGAAATTGGTTGCCAGTAACAGTAAATCTTCAAAGCATATAAATTACCAAATCGGGTTACTTGAGGTAGTTAAGTATGAAATCAATCGATATGATCATTTAGGATATTGTGATTATGAATTGTGTTATTTGTGTTACTATATAGTTAAACAATTGCTCATAGAGTGTGTAAACCATGGGGGTCCTGATACAAAGGATTTCATAGACATCATTCAACTGACAGTGGCAAAAAATCAATCTATACTAAATGATATACAGAAACATATAGACACAAATACAATTGATGATCAACAAGACGATAAGGAAAATCAGATCGATGAAGATCCCATACTAGCAAGGTTCAATAAACTCAAAGTCAATGGTAATCCAATAATATCATCACCAAAGTACCTGATAGATACTCATAAATACACAGAAATCATAACAGCTCCACAATTACAGAAATTACTCAATAGTCAAAATATCCTTCTAATAGACTTTAGAACTAAAAACGAGTTTAATTACAACCATATCAATCATTCACATATCGTCAACATTGATCCAGCCATCGTCAATGGTCTTTTTGGATCTGAGACTAAATCTCACATTACTAATAACACTGATCAGGATTTAGAAGATAGATTAAGGTTATTATTACCTGATGATCAGTTCACCAAATTCATGAATAGAAATAAATATGATCTAGTGGTGTTCTACAATCTAAGGTATGGTATAAGTCTACAACACTATGATAGATTTGAGATCTTAACTGATCTGTTAATAACAGATGATAAGAATGGTAATCCATGTAAGAATCCGTTCATCAATTTGAATACCCTCATAACCTTCAAAAATAAATACATCAGTTCCAAATTGAAAAGGAGTCCATGTTTCTTATCAGGAGGTGTAACTTATTGGTTTTCCTTATATGGTGAAAAATCAATAGCAAAAACCACAACCACGCCAATACTTTCACCTCCTAATGCAACTGCATCAAAGTTTGGTACATCAGCTCCAAGTTATTCTACTAGTTCCAATGAATCTTTGACATCGATTTCAAATGGTTCTCCATACTTAAAGAACTTTGGTGATTATTTGGGCACTGCCAAACAAACTAAAAATACACCAATATCTAATCCATTTATTTCAAAACCTCCAAGTTCGGAATATTCATCCAAATCATCATCAAGTCAATATTATTCTCCAAGTTCACCTTTAGTACCACCGAAATTAAGTTCTACAAGTTCCTCATCGCTTACTGAATCCCCATCTAATGGTTATATAACTCAACCTCCACAACAACGTAGGACATCGTCATCATCGTTATTCAAATCTTCAGAAACTCCTAAAGAAGAAAAAACGGATAATTCTAACCCAACTAAATTCCTTGAACAATACGCTACAGGTCTAGAGAATCTTGGTAATTCATGTTATATGAATTGTGTTCTTCAATGTCTTGGAGCTACTCCACAACTAACCAAATTCTTCTTCCCGAGTTTTCCTAAATCAGACAGTTCATCATTACTGCAATCTTATAGACAGCATATTAATGTTAATAATAAATTAGGAACTAAAGGAATTCTTACCACGAATTTCGTTAATTTGCTTATGAATATGTTTAGTAAATCTGGTGGTTATTTTAAACCTCTGGAATTTAAGAAAGTGGTAGGTTCATTATCACCAAGTAAGCAATTTGCCAATTTTGATCAACAAGATTGTATAGAATTCTTGAATTTTCTTTTGGATTCACTTCATGAAGATTTAAATCAAATGGTGATCGCCAATCCAAAAGAAAAGCAGGCGATTATGGAATTAACTCCAGAACAAGAAAAGACAAGAGAATTCCTTCCTGTTAGATTAGCATCGACTATTGAATGGGAAAGGTACTTAAAAGTGAACTTTTCAATAATTGTTGATTATTTCCAAGGTCAATATATGTCACAATTAAGGTGTTTAGAATGTGGTTTAACATCAACTACTTATAATGCATTTCTGATTTTGTCATTACCAATTCCTCAAAAACTAAGTAATACCCGTGACATCACATTAAATGATTGTTTACAAGAATTTGTACAATTAGAATTATTGGATGATGATAATAAATGGCATTGTCCAACTTGTAAGAAGTTCACTAAACTGACTAAGAAGATCACCATCACCAGACTACCACAGGTGTTAATAATTCATTTCAAAAGATTTCAAATTTCACCTATGGGTTATTTTAGTAAGATGGATAACTTCATAAAGTATCCGGTTAATGACGTACTTGATTTGACTAAATACTGGCCAGAAGTTGGGACTCAAGCTAATACCAATGGTAACAATGAAATAATGACAAAAGAAAAGGAAACTCAAGTGTTATCAACATTACCATCAAGAAACCAAGTCCCACCGTTCAGGTATAAATTGTATGGAGTTGCTAATCATTATGGGAATTTAACCACTGGTCATTATACTGCGTATGTATATAAGGAGAGTGATAAGAAGAAGACAAGAGGATGGTGTTATTTTGATGATAGGAAGGTGACGTTCAATAGGAAGGAAACAGAGGTATTGAATAAGAATGCGTATTGTTTATTCTATCAACGTGTATAGGAATGGATCTACCTCACCTTTTTATATTACACCTTATCGCTCTTACACCTACACCTCATCACTGTTGGTGACCTAAACCTCATCATCACTCTTGTAACCTAAACCTCATCATCACTCTTATGGTGCACCTTCAACTGCGGATGGTTATTAACAACTCCAGAACTCATCCCCGTCCATAACCAATTAACCTTATCCTTAGGATCAATGTTAATCTCTCCCTTAAATCCCTCCACAAAATTTCTGTCGTTCACAGTTATATTGCTTGTGAAATTTATAAACTCATTGAATATAGTCAAGGACGTCCAGAATTGTAATTTCCTTAAACATGCTATTATTAAACTTGTCACCTGACCACCGTTTAAACAATGGATATATACTGGAGAATATTTGGAATGGACTATGTATTTTAAAGCCTGGATGGCAGTTGTGTAATCCAAAGGCACTCCTCTTTTCTTACCTTTGCCCAGTTTTTCACATTCTAAATGAATTAATCGGATATTATGATTTTCAGCAAACGTATATAGTTTTGGATCTGTGTCCATAGTAACTGGTTGAGGGGTTAACGACACAATAGTTTTCAATTGTAGACTTTCAAGAAATGGATAATTCACTTCACGTGGGTATGCACCTCTTGTTAACCCATCTTGGACCGTATTGAACTTTAGGGGTGGTACTATCAAATATGGTTGACCATAATCCATGTTCGCGATTATGTGTGAGGGTGTCTGTTATATATATATACTATTATTAATTAAAGTTATTGGTATTAAAATTATTATTGGGTAACCACCAACCTTCCTATCATATCATTTCTAATCACCTATCTAAACATCTACACCTTGCATCGAAAATGTTGATCCTTCTTATTTATGGTAATTTTCCTAAGCTTTTCCTTCGTTCCTTCTTATTCATGGGTTCTGCCAAATTAGGCTTTTCCTTCTTCTGGTAATCTACCTAAATTAGGCTTCTTAGCATCTTCGACATTTCTCTCTAAAACTTCTTGGATTGACCATCTTGGTGGTTGACCTTTGATTTTAGAACCACCAGCAATCCCACTACTAAATTTAAGGAAAACTAAATCTCCGATTTCATCGAATTTAGTTAAAACATAATCTAAATCTTCCTTAGTTAAAGCTGAACTAACACATAATCTAACTCTACCACTAACAACTGGGGTGGCAGGGTAAGCAGTGATAACTATAGCAATTTTCATTTCATATAACATACGACTGACTGCTGGCATTTTAGCTGGTAAGAACAATAATACTGGTATGACTGGTGAATCATCAGCTCCATAAACAATAAATCCTAATCTTTTCAATCCTAATCTTAAATAACGAGAATTGAAGGCAATTCTTTGTAATCTTTCTTTACCTTCTCCAGGGTTGATTTCACCAACAATGACTTTCATTGATGAAATGATTTGAGCTAAAACTGCTGGTGGTACGGATTCTCCATAAACATTAGTTGCATAATCTAATCTAACTCTATCAATGATATTTTTCTTACCTGACACATAACCACCAGTTGCTCCAAAAGATTTGGTTAATGTACCCATTAATACATCAACATCAGTAGGATCAACTCCAAAATAATCACATATACCTTTACCATTTGGACCGATAGCTCCAACTGAATGAGCTTCATCAACAAATAAGTAACACTTGTACTTTTGTTTTAACTCAATAACTCTTGGTAAATCAACAAAATTACCTTCCATAGAATATAACCCTTCAACTGCAATTAAGATTTTACTCCATGGACGATGAGTTTTATTTTGACCTTGAGCAATGGATTCTCTTATAACTTTTTCTAAGTCATCCATATCATTATGTTTAAAGGTTTTAACTGAAGCTCCGGAAACTCTAACACCAAATCTAATTGATGCATGATTCAATTCATCACTAATGACCAAAGATTTGGAATCAACAATTGCTGGGAATAAATATCCATTAGTACCATAACCTTGACTAATCAAAACTGCGTCTTCTTGGCCAACAAATTCAGCAATGGTCTTTTCACATTGTAAGTGTAAATCGGTAGTACCAGCGGCGGATCTTGGACTGAATCCTGAGGTTCCGTAATCATCAATTGATTGTAATGCATAATTGGTACAAACCCCTTTTGATTGGCCGAATCCTAAATAATTATATGACGATAAATTAAGACATTCCGATGCAGTTCCAGTGTATTTAAAGTCATTCTTATTATATTTGATCCTATCAAAACAATGAATGTATCTACCCGGAGCTCCATAGATTGGTCTTGCAAAACAATCATCGATTCTACTTTTCAATCTACGTTCATAGAAACTTTCAAAGCCTGAGTACCATGGGGCATATCCGTCATGTTCAACCAAATCTTCATAATCTTTAGCTTTAAAGATCTTACCGAAGAAATCTCTGGTGTGTCCAATGATAATTAAAATAAGATATGATAAGTATGTTGCTAAATAAATAAATAACGGTGGTTCATCGTCAATACTCTTATGGAAAGGTTCTCCTTTTGGATGGAATGCTGTATACAAATATTCTTTAGAAGTTGATGTCCCATATTCTAATTCAGCAATAACTTCAGATGGCCTATCATCTATGGGAGCATTGGGTAATTTGTCAGAATATTTCTCCATACTATGGTAACCAATTTTGTACTATAAAAAAATAAGTTTCGAGTTTTAGTAAGGACAGTAAGGATCGTGTGTAATAGTATTACTTTTTTCGTATGTGTTGGGAATGTATTAAATTGTTGGTAAGGGTTTGATCGTCAAAATGTTTGTAAAAAATATTTTAAACCGAAAGACTCTTTTCCCCTATAGTTAGTTTTTTTTTCGAAGTTTTTGCGGTACGCGATTTTCTTGTCTAGTCTGAGACATTTATCAGAAGAGCAAATCCATGGACATTTATAGGCATGGATGGTTGGTGGAGAGGAGTTGGTGATAGACCGGGTTATTGAAGGTCAGGGGAATGGTTGGGATGGGTTTGTGGTAGGTGAATTGTGGATGGTGGATGGTGGATGGGAATGTGTGAATGTTGGATGGGTGTCGTGTTGCTTTTATTTTTGGGGTTATGGAACCCCTATATAATGCGTGTGGATATACACAGAAAATGTAACAAAGGGAGAATAACTGAGGAACATTGATGAGAGAACATTAATTCTGCAGCAATGTACATGGTACTGTAAATTACACTGTAATTATACTGTACATCATACTGCAAATAACCCGCAATTGGTAATTGAGATTCATTCTATACATATATTGACATTAAATCCGATCCTACTCAGCCCTATAAAGGTTATAAGACCTTTTGTCGTCACCAGTTAATTGTATTACATATTCATAATTAGGTAATTCCCATTCAATATGACCTATAGCTAGAATGGTAGCATCATTGAAATCCTTGTTCAAAACATCATGACATATTTTCATTAACTTTACATCATCCATACAAGAAAACGCTTCATCTAGTATAATCAATTCAGGATCTTTTATAATGGCTCTAAGGAATAATGCCAACTTCTGATTAGTTATGGATAACTTTCCAAACTCAGTTTCACCGAATTGTTGTAAAATCGAAGCAATTTCTGGGATAGCTAAAATGTTCGATAATTTAGTATTGGGTTGAAGGGTTAAGTCATTGAAATGGAAATTGGAATTACCAATGTTTTGCACTAATCCATTATTTATTACTGAGTTCATCGTTTTGGTGAATGGCACTAAAGAATGAAGTTCAGGTGAAGACATTCCGATTTGATTGTTAACATCAAAAAACGTTATCCCACATCCAGACTTTCTCAACTGGCCATTAATCTTCAAAACTGATTTCCAGGATTGAGGATGATCAGCAGTTATCAATGAAATGATTGTGGTTTTACCAGTACCATTCTCACCCAAAATTCTCCAGTTCGAACCTTTAGGAATTTTCCATGAAAACTGTTTAAGAATTGGCAAGGTTTTATAAATCACCGATGCGTTATTGAATTCAATATAAGGATTCAGTAATTGTTGGTTGGTTATAGGAACCAATTGATAATTTCTCTCAATTGGTGATTCATCAACATCTTTGGTTATTAAGTCACTAACACTTTGTTTTTCACCATTTAAGATTAATCCATCTTCAGTTACTTCTGCCATATGAGTTAACCAATCAGGGACATTGTCTTGAAATCTCAACCCTAATACAATAGACATATGGAAAGACTCACTAATCTGTTGTAAAGACTTTGAAACCAAATCGGTTTGCTTAGGATCCAACCCTAAGAATGGATCATCAATAATCAAAAGTTTAGGTTTATTAAGAATCGATTTGGCAATTCTAGCTCTTCTTAATTGTCCATTACTTAAGGAATTGATCCATTTATCCTTAAGATGTTTCAAATTGAACAAGTCCATGATCTTCAATAACTCGGTCTCTTCAACACTATCATGATTGCTATTATAATTATTAGCTCCACAAATGTAATTCTTGACTGAATTGACATCGTCTGACATTTCTAGTTCTCCTTTATATGCAAAACTCTCGTACCTAGCTGACAAATACGTCTTGTCCAAACCCGAACTTTCTTTAAAGTTCAAGTACTCTATGATATCGTATTTCTTAGATTCATTCATTAAAGGATATTGTCTTGATAATGGAGGTTCTGGTAGATACTTCATAGCCAATGTGTTTAAGAATTCAGTCTTATAATGACCTACAACTGCATATTTTGATGGCAAATTTTCATTATTTGGCACGTAAATCTGGAAATCTGAAATTGGGGTTTTGAATATTGGTTTGGATGATTTTAGGGAATTTTTAAGTAAACAATTGTCGAGTTTGACTATACATTTTGTGTGTTTAAGTATGGAAGGAATCATTGCGGACGTTCGGTTTTTGAGAACAGAGGTGAGTCATGGTGGAGTTTGGTAGGGATTTGTTGGATGGGGGGTGAAGTTTCTGAGGTGATCAGTGTATGTGGTGGATGGTTGACGGTTGATGGTTGTTTGATGGTTTGAACTGTTTATTAAGCATAGTAAATAGTTAAATTGAGGGAATTGTTATGGCTGCAAAATCTGTGAAAACCACAAGTAATTTACTATACGACACAACACCTATAGTTCAAGTCCAACCAGAACCACCTTTGTTCAACCAATGTCTGTAACCAACGTCTATTACCTCATCCCTAAATAACCCTCGTACAAGCTTAAACCCTTCAAAGAACCCACCATTCAAACCCTACCCATATTGCCAGCAAAACCTCACCCTCACCCGCAAACTTTAAGGATAATCATGGACTTTGTTGACCCAGTCATTAATGAACCACAAACCAAACCACAAACCCACGAAGAAGGTAAAACAGAACAAGCAGTTCATCAACTAGAATCAGAAATCGACAAAGCCTATAATTCAGTTGAAAAAAAATTCAGTGAATTATGGGTAAGTGCTAGCAAGAATGCTGGTGATCTTCAAGAAAAGTATCAGTTAGAACAACGTAAAGATGAAATTTTGAAACAATTGAATGCTGCCAAAGATAACATTGATGATAGAGCCAAAGTGACTGAACATTTGAATCAATTTGAACAACAAATCAAATCCTTAAGTGGACAGATTGGTAGTCAAATTCACATCCCAGAAATCGATTTAAAGTCAATTGGTGATAAAGCCAATACCTACCTTGATGACCTTGATTCTAAGTTGGAAATAGTTGAAAATCAAGCTGGTAAGTATGTAAGTCAATTTGCATCATTTTTATCAGGAATTGTCCAAGTCAACACTACTGAACCTAAACCTAATGAAACCGAAAAGAAAGAGACTTTGTTCACAGCTTCATTGACTTCTAATCCAAATTATGGTACTTCAAGGTATGATAGTGATTTGTTCAAATTACATACAACTCCAGACCTATACTTGGATGAAAAGTTAGATGGTGAAGATTTGGCAAAGTTTGATGTGGATTCCAAGACTACCATAATTTCTCGTACTTTGGAGAAATATGATTCGACATTAAGAAAATTGATGAACGAATTAGTACCAGTAAAAATTGCTTATAATTTGTTTTGGTATAGGTACTTCAAATTGGAGGATAACTTGAAGCTTCAAGAAGAACAAAGAAAGAAATTGTTAGCAAACAAAGAAGCTAAGAAAGAAGAAGGTGAAGAGGAAGAATTCACTTGGGATGATGATGAGGAAGAGGAACCAGTGGATGTTGGGAAGGAGGCTATAAAGGATAAGAAGGACGACAAGGAAGATGATTGGGAGTAGTGTGTAGACTTGTATAGCCGTGTATGTAGATACTGTATGTGTACTGTATGTGTACTGTATGATCCTCACTTGCTTATGTACCTTAATGTCTACAATTAAAGTGCCGCAATCCGACATAAAAATCTCCCATTTGTTCACCATCCTTTCTTTGATACAACGTCCCTTCTCCAATACGAACATACACAACTACTACGTAGCATAATTCCATACACACTGACATCCCGAAACTTTAGTACCTTGCTTAGTACCAACTTAGTATGTTTAGTTCTACGTCAAAATCAGAAAAACTGCCAAATACTCAATCAAGGGTTTTAGAACCTAATGGTTCCAACAATTTGAGTTTACCAACAAATTTAGCATCGTCTGGCCAGGCTCCAAATCCAATGCCTTCCTCCCATAAACCTAAGCCAAGTCTTAAGTTGAATATGAAAGGACAGAATTCTCCTGGTGGAAGATCGTTATCATCCATTGCTAATTCCATACCAAACTTCAATCATTCTGGACCATTTTCACCAGGGCTTTTCACATCGAAAAGGGTTTGGGTCAAGAGACCTAATGGCACTGCTACAACTTTATCAGTTAGTCAAAATGATATAATTGATGATTTAAAATCAGGGATAATGACCAAGTTCCCAAATGCTCTTGCTAAGTATTTTGATCCTGCTGATATCACTATAAAGATGGATCTCCATTCTAGAAAACAAGTTGTTCCCACTTCAACTACCAGCAGTGGACAACCATCAAAGAAGGTCAATATATGGGCTCAACTGGTATCACCAGAAAGCTCTAAACCTTCATCATCTCCAATATCATCAACTTTCAAAGATGGTGGGTTACCTCAACCATTGTCATCATCCCAACCCACAAGCTTTGGGTTCATAAATCTTGAACCTGACCAAAACGTATGGAATTTACTTGACCTTTATTTCCCCGGAGGCATGAATATGAATGAAGCATTTATAATTGAAACTCCAATGATAGAAGAACCAATTCACCATCATCATGATCAACAGTATTATTCAAGTGGCAATTCAGGGTTATATCAACATTCAGCATCACCATCAAATCAACCGAACCAAAGTTATCATTCATACAATCGATCATTAACACCTAATTCTGTTAATTCTATACCCAATTTCTATCATCAACCAAAACCTCAATATTTACATAATAACAATCCTTTATATAAGGATAGGTCAGTATCTCCAGTTAACAATTTGAATTCCAATTCTAATCCAAGTTTAAACCAAAATAACAAATCTTCGCCTTTACCTGCAATGAATATGCATAGAAGGTCTCATTCAAACCCACCTCAGTCTCCAGTTAGTAACTCAAGCACAAATGCCAAATTTTCAAGCATTAGTGGGGCATCAGGCTCAAATACTCATAACACTAATAACAACGCAGTTCTATTATTGCCAAAGAACTTTTCGTTATCACAACAAACGGGCACTTCAGTCGATAAGAAACGTTTAAGTCTAGATGAAGGTCTTGTTAACAAAAGTCGTGAACGCTTAAATCAATCACCTAATTCAAAGAACATAAGTAATATTGATGAACAAATCGAATTACAGCCAAGCCCCGAAAAGATCCCAGTTCTAGAAGAATCTAAAAGTGATCCAAACTTACTGCACACCACTAGACAATCAAGTTTACCAAAAATCCAAACTAACGATGAAGTGTTAGCTGGTCCAATAACCCCTCCTACTAGTAATGAAATAAATGACTCAAGTGACATGCTTATGACATCATCATCTTCAAGAATCATTGATGACCAAAAAGAGTCTAAGCCATCACAGAATCATGAAAATGCCAAAAATGGCAACAAAAAAGAGGAAACTTCAAAAGAAGAAGTTAAAGTGGCCCGTAAAACCTCAGGGTCCAAGAAGAATGACTTAAAAGGGAAATCCGCCACAGAAACGGTGTTACCATCTATTTCAGTGTTAGTAGTTGAAGATAATGCTATCAATCAAGCAATTTTAGGAGCATTCTTAAGAAAGCATAAAATTCATTATGAGATTGCTAAGAATGGACAAGACGCTATAGCCAAATGGAGGAAAGGAGGGTTTCATTTAGTACTAATGGATATTCAATTACCAGTGAAATCTGGTATTGAAGCCACTAAAGAAATCAGATACCTTGAAAGAGTCAACAGAATTGGTGTATTTGCTGAAAATGAATTACATGGACCAAAACCTCTAAATGAGTTATCAGATGATGAGAAATTGGATTTGAATGTGTTTAGGTCTCCAGTGATTATAGTGGCATTAACTGCGTCATCAAATGCATCAGTGGACAGAAGTAATGCATTAAGAGCAGGATGTAATGATTATTTGACCAAACCCGTAAATTTGGTGTGGTTACAGAACAAGATCACTGAATGGGGTTGTATGCAAGCATTGATTGATTTTGATGGATGGAAGATTAAAAGATCAAATTACAGTTCTGCTAAAATCTTATCACAGAACCGAGGTACTAGATCTCGATCGAATTCTCAATCACAGCTTTTATTGGGTGGTTCATCCCAAAGACAACAAAAACAATTGAAGACATAGATGTATAGTAATGTAACATACGATTTACCTCGCATTAGTAGGACTGTGTTAGTCGCAACGAACACAACGAACACAACGAAGTTCAAGAAAGTTCGCGGTAGAGAAATTTTCATCGATATGTCTGAAGAAATAGAAGCTACAGTGCCAACTGTTCTACCATTAGAAATTATTGATAAAGCTATTGGATCTGAGATCCAAGTGTTATTGACCAATGATAAGGAATTCAAAGGGAAACTAGTTGGATTTGATGATTTCGTTAATATTGTTCTAGAAGATGTAACTGAAATTGATAGTGAAGGTGCAAAGGAAGGAAAGATAAAAAAGATGTTATTGAATGGTGGGCAAATATGTATGATTGTACCTGGTATTTGAGGAGAGTCTAGATATGGTCTATATTTTATGGTCTATATTTTATGGCCTGTAGTTTGAAGAGTAATAGAACTACCACAATAAGTTCATTACATCATTGTATAATAAATGAATATATCATGAAGTTTTAGGATACTCTGTGTTGTGGTTATCTTTTTGGGTATATTGGCAGCATTTGCTTAGAGGGCTCAGTGGTATGTATCTCTCGTGATGGAACATTTGTTGTACACGAGAAAACCTCAGTAGTTGGTATCTAGCTCAAAGCTATGGAGTTCATGCGAATGGGTTAAAGACTTGAAACTACAGAGGAATGAACCCAGGCTACGGACAGCGGTAAGGAAAGCTTAGTACTCTATGACCACTGACTTCTTTCAGGTCATACATTCTTAGTTCAATGAGGCAGCAAAGGACACTTAGTAACGTACGCTAGTGGGAAATTCTCACGATCAGCTCCGTCTGTGTATGAATCTCAGCACTAGTCTTCAATTCAATATTAACCTCTTGTTTTATTATTCGCTATATAATTTACCGTACGCAATTCGTCTACTCTTCTTTTAAAATCCTTTTTGTGTCCGTTTGTATATCCTGTGTGTGTATTCTGTGTACTGTGTACTCTGCACTCTGTGTGTGTCCTGCCCTGTGCTCACATCTCAATTTCAAATCTTACCGCATACTCACGACCTATCACACGATGATTAGAAGATCTAAAAGATCAAACAAAGGTCAACATACTCAAAGAGATGTTGACGAAGTCTATTATATAAGTGACGAGGAACAACCACAAGTCAAGAAACCTAAACCCGATGATGAGTATGAATCATTTGAAGAAATAGTTGAAGATGAGGGAGATCTCGAAGACATTGAAGATGATCAGAAGGATGATGTTGAAGTAGACGATGATGATGATTATGAGATCATAGAAACCCAAAAAGTATCAAGGGTTTCAAGAAATATTGGGTCCAACACTAAGACCGTAAAAGCGTCCACAAAAGCGTCCACAAGAGCATCAACCACAAAAAGAACCAATAATTCAACTTCTCTGAAAAAATCGGAAATTTCAGATGACACAGATAATGAATTCAGTGAATTAAAAGATCCTAAAAGAATTTCAGTAGCCAAATTTTTCTATAAAACTCTTGAAACTCAAATTCCAAAATCTTCCAATAAACCTCAAGATTCTGATACTGATAAAGAAGCACTTAAATGGGCATTAGAATTAGAGGGTTCAGTATGGAAGAACTTCAATCAACATTATTCTGATAAGGCTAGAGCTATCCCAGGGTTAATCAAGAAACCTGAAGTGTTGGAAAAGCTTTTATCTAAAGAATTTACTAGTGATCAAATTGTATCATTAACACCAGAACAAGCTATACGAGGATTAAATGACATAGCAGAGAAGGTCAGATTGGAATCCATCAAAAGATCAGTTTTGAAAGCCGAAGAAGGTCCAAGAGTTAGAAGAACTCATAAAGGTGAAGAACTTGTTGAAGATGTTAGTAGAGAGCATAAAGCTGAAGAAATTCAAGTGAGCATTGTTAGTAAATCAGTTGATCATAGGATTTTCGATAATGATGCTAAGAAGGATATTGAAGATTATAAACATGTAAAAGAAAGACCACAAACACAAAACATTAATTATAATCTTCAAAATGTTTATGAATCGGATCCAGAATTAGTTTTATCCGAGTCAGAAGATGATATAATTAATATTGATAATGATGACGATGACACTGATACGGTAACTACAAGTACTAGAGCTAATAGTGTTTATACTAAGAATGATAGTCCATTAGATGATGACGACGATTTAGATAAAATTCTTGGAACTAGTACCAACGCCGTTAATGCCCCCAAAAAATCATCTTTAAAGGTTACTAATTTACCTCATATAAAGTCGTCACAAGTTTGGAAAGGTACTTTAATATTCCCTGATTTTGTAACCTTTGATGCCACATTAACATTGACATCAGGACCAGGGTATAAACCGAATTTAGATAATTCTAATAACATTAATATTCATAACAATTTCATTGAAGTAAGTCATGATATCTTCACCAAAAAGGCGTATGAAATTCAAGGTAAATTAGATAGATCAAAAGCTGAACCTTACTTAAATCAAGTCCTTAGTAGTAGAGATTTATTTCTCTTCAAAGTATCCAGTGAAAGCTCTGATTCCACAAAGTTGTTTGATTACTTATCAAATAATCATAAAGTTGGGGTTTTGAGTAACAAACCAAGTTTTGCTAAGGATTCCTATTTAATAACTTTAGATGGCAATAATGTTCCATCATTCTTAAGGAATATGGATAATATTCAAGGTAAAAGAGGTTTATTTGCATTGTATGTCTTACAAAAGAATTATCAACCAGGAAAAGCCCATGTTGCAGTTCCTATTAGAAAACCAACTCCACCATCACATTTACCTGTTAAACCTCAAAGGTCGGAAAGATCATCACTGCAATTGAGTTCTATTTTGAGTAATTTGGGTTCTTAATTGGGTAACTAGTTATTGATGTATTATAGTGTATATTATGTATAGGATTGTACGACTGCATAGCTTGATGATGATTGTACGACTGAATAGCTTGATGTTTTTATTTGAGGTAGGTGAATTCTGTGTTCATTCAGACTAGGTAAAGCAATGTGTATGATAACATAAACCAAGGTGTATAGGTTTTTGTTATGTATGTGTTTGTAGATGTTTTTATATGTTTTTATATATGTTTAAAGTAAGCATTTGTGTTTGTGGTTCTTATTCTCACAATCGCATTTTGCAACCGCGCTATGGACTCTAACATTGAAGACGATAATATAGACAATAGTCTCGTGTTTGGTGATGATAGACCTCACATGGATGATGAAAAGTCATTAGACAGTATTCATAATATTGAAGCAAATGGTGGGGATCACTTGGAATTGACATTGGATGGAGATCACACTGATAATATCGAATCACCATTCGTGATACCCAAAAGGCACCAATATGTATTTACGAATCCTGATACTCAGGTCGATGAACTGCCAACTAAGCATATAGGAGAGTTGAGTGGGATAGGAAGGATTGGGGTGGGAATGGATGAGACTCAAAAGATCAACAGTGATAGTCAGACAGATGATACTCAGCGATTGGATGATACTCAAGATACACAAAGAATTGGAGGTGATACCCAGAGAATTGGGGAAGTAGGAGATACCCAGGGAATTGAAGAAGTAGGAGACACACAAAGAATCGGGGAAGATGATACACAAAGAATCAACCAGGATTTCAGTACACAAAAGGATAGTTCAGGTGTTAAAGATACTCAAGTGATAGATGATTCAGATATGGTTGACATGAATAAAAAGGTTAGTCAAGTGGGACAAAGTACACAAAAGAGTGAGATTAGTGAGAATGGAGCCAGTGGTACGAATAGTTCCAGTGGTGCCAATGGTAATGGCACTAATGGTAGTGACCCTAAATCAAATGACGCCTCTTCTGATATACTAGTTGAACTTGATGAACTAAACCAAACAAACATAGAAGAACAAGTACAAATCCCAGGAACCGTGGAGAAAGATTGGACATCGAAAACCCAAGTGGTTAACACCCAAGAAGAAACTACCGATACCAATAGAGGAGATTTCAAAGAAGAATTTGTTAATAGTGATGAAGAGAGTGAATTATTTTACGATGATAGTTTAATGACACATAAATTAAAAAGACATAGAGATGATGAGAGTCCATTAAAGGGAAGAGAAATGTTACCGGAAATAATAGAAGATGAAGATGATAAGGATGCTAGTGGACCGTCAAATCAAGATATACCTGAAAGCGAACCAATAGTAGGAACTTTAAATAGCGAACCAGTACAAGCAACGCCTAATGCCCCAACTAGTGTTCAAAGTGAAGAAATACCAGAAGAGGGTGATGCTTCGGAAGTACCCGAAGATTCAACGTTACCGGTGAGTGATGATATCATACCTAGCAAAAGAAAGAAAAGAAGAATAGTTGATTCTCAGTCTGAAGTTACTTCCATATTAAGAAACGAGCTGGCCCTTGTTATTGACTCATCGACTATTGTGTCTACCAAAAGTGTTTGGGCAAATCACCAGTTCAAGATGTATACTGGTAAGGTTGAAAACGTATATAAGAACAACCTGAAGGTTCTTTTCGAAGAAGGAGTTTCTGATGTTGATAATAGCAACTTATACCCTTTAGATATAAGGATAGGAGATGTTGTAAAGATCAAGGGTAACCCAACAAAGTATATAGTGGAAGGGTTGAGTAACCAAGATACACAAACTCAAATTGATTGCATACGAGGATATAATATGGTTCATCTAAGGAAGCATCAAAAGAATACAAAGAAGAACATTAAACAGAAGAACAATATAAAGAAGGAGGAGATAATTGTACCATTATCTACAATAGTAATGGAATTACCTGATTGGTATCAACACCAACAAGAATTCGAAGTTAAGCTTGAACCTGATGACTCACTTACATCTATTATAGCTGGTAATATGAGAACTCCCACCAGAAGTAGGCATACGCAAGATACTACGAGCCCATTAAAAGCTAAACCAAAATCCTCAAGTATCAAGAAGAAGTCATTGATCTTTGATAAGTGTTTGTTCTGTATAACAGCCACCGAATCTAAAGATAACTTAGTGACATTAATTGAACAAAACGGTGGTGAAGTTTTAGTAGGTGAAGGGTTTATGGATTTATTTGAATATAGGGAGCATAGAAGGAATCTAAAGTTGAGTCTTATTGATGATAAGTACAATCAAGTGAAGTTTGTGGGTCTTATATCCAATGGATACTATAGAAGTTCGAAATATTTACAAACAGTAGCATTAGGCTGGCCCATACTATCAGAAAGATTTATATATGACTTTTGTTCCAACAAAACTCACTTGACCAAGGACAATTGGTTACCTTACTTGTTGTCAGCAGGGTATTCTTCGATTTTAGGTACACAGAAGAGTCTAGATATTTTTAAGTTTAAACAGGGCTACGATAAGAATTATCATCTACCACAACAAACAAATTTGCACGGTGATTTATTGAAAGATTTTGTGGTTATAGGGATTGATGGAGGAGAAAGCAGAGAGGAGTTGGTTACTTGTGAATTTATATTCTATGCCTTTGGTGTCCTGAAGTTTGTTTTGGTTAAGGAACTTGAAGAATATAAGGGAAATGACGAGAAGGTGATAGTTTATGATGCTAGTGGGGAGAAGGGTGTTGATTGGGAATGGGTAGTGCAGTGTTGTATTAGTAGTTGTATTTGGCCTTAGTCACCCGTCCACTGTAGCCAGAATACACCACAGTAGTCCAACACCGCCTACAGGCAGTGTTGGTGGTAGATCTCAAGATTCGTGCTACTAATTCTATTTATATTACATTATACATGACATAGAGATTTCTCTCCACTGAATTAACCAAATCTAAATAACCTTTGGAATAAAACAGTCACAACTCCCCTAATCAAATTCATACCGGTATCACTCTTAACTGCATCACCATTTTCCTCTAACCTTCTCAATAAGTAAGCTTTAGTCTCAACTGGTGGCCCCCATGGTACGTACTTGATGACATTTTCAACTCCCTTATCTTTGATCAAGTTGTATGTGATGTTGTCAGCCATACCTAACAATTGTCCTAACACGATGTTATTCTTATTGTAGTTCTTACCAATAGTATTCAACTTATCAGTGACTGAATTCAAAGATTCAGAGTTATGGGATGCAACCACTAAATGACCTAAGAAGTGTTCGTTTTTTTGTTGGTTCAAGATATTGTCAACACAATAGCTAATACCTTGATTGTAATTCAAATCGGTATCTTCTTTGGTTTTGTGGATTATAGACAGTCTATTAGTTTCGGAATGAATATATGCACCTCTTACCAACTTTAACCCTAATCTATAATTATTTTGTTTAGCCAATTTTTCTTCCAAGGTTAAAAGTTCGGAGGATTGGCTTAAATACATTTGTAAGGTACCGACTACTGAAACAGGTTCATTCAACTTGTTGAATTGTTGGTATAATCTTCTTTGTAATTCATATACTCCAGGCTGTAAATCGTGTTTTTCAGCATCAATGACTCCAACCACAATTGGTGCAACTCTTTCGGGGTACTTTAATGATAATTCTTTATTGGCATCATAAATGGTTTGGATGATTTGGGAAACTCTTTGTACTAATTCATCAAATTTTGGGTTATTCTCATAATTCTTTAAGATCTCAGCCGCATTGGTTGCAAATCCAGTTGGTTTTAATGCAACATAACTTGGAGGAATGGTGTTGATATCAGTAGCATTTGTGATTTTATTAATAGTGTTAGGAATTAAAAAGTCCTTAATGGATCTGTTGGTTTCATCAATTATATATTGGACGTCAACTGGTGCTTCGTTACCTTCAGCAGCTTCAATTGTTAAACTTAACATCATATTATTGATTCCTTTCTTCTCTAAAACTTTACTAGTATGGAATAGATCCTTAATGGTTTCACCTCCACAATATATCTTGTATACTAAAGGTTTAATGATTGACATTGGTACATAAGGAAATGCCTTAATTGCTAAATTAAGCATTGGTTTATTGATGGTAACTAACCCTATACACAAGTACAGGAAAAGCTCTGATAACTTGTAATCTTTTAAGTATGCTAAATCATCGGTTTTAATAGGATCAGTGACTTGTGGTATAGTAGTAGATTTGGTAACTAAAGGAGATACCGGAGTTGAGGTCTTGTTATTCTTAGTAGTATGAAATTGTCTTTGTGGCAAAGTTCTTAATAAACATAAGGAACTTACCGGTAAGGTTTTAAAAGTAGATGTAGGTAAATTTAAAGATTTAATCATAATGTTTAGAGTTGGGATTGTCATGTTTTTTTATATGTCACGGTTATGGGAGAGGCATCTTAATATGAGGTATATTTGAAGCGAGCAATGAGATTCAGTTAATCTAAGCGACGGATTTTCCAGAGTAATTGAGAACGATTTTTTTTTAGTGCAAATAAAGCGAGGTGAATCTCTTGGTTAGTTTCCTTAGTTATTAGTTAATTGAGTATGGTTAATTAGTGGGTTAATTTTGTTAATTCCGTTCGAATGGAATTTCACGGAATTGGGGAATCTGGAGTATTAGATATGAGTGTTAGTATTGAATTTGGGATTACCATTTTAGGAATGGATTATCTGATAACATATAATTCCGTTGTGGGGCTGTTGGTATAAATAGGAAGGATTTTTACTGAGAGGTTTTATGTTTGAGATACTGACTTAAGGCCACTGGCTTACAGTACTGACTTGCGGTACTGGCTTAGGACCACTGGCTTAGGGCCCACTAACATTCTAGAGACTCGAAAACCAATATATAGTCTTATTATCTACTTAAAACCTACAGCTTTAATGATACACCCTAAGAGTGATCTCATGATCTCATGATCTCTTGGTTTGCATACCATCATTAAAATCAGGAATGTCCCATCCCATTACGTTATAAAACTTAGGCACACAACTATGTTTAACAAATGTTAAATCTTCTTGTGGATTACAGACACATCTCTTACTCTTTCTAACTTCAGGATCTCTTGGACAATTATGGAATGGACCATGGTAATATCCAATATCATCAAAGAAGTGAACATCTTTCTTATCCATGAATAATGAAACTGCAATTGAATGAATTGGTGCATCCCCCCATCTTTCATAGAAGAATCCTCCACTTTTATCTAAATGATCAAAATACTTAAGATAGGCGTCACTTCTGAAGAAATTCAAATCAGCAATTTCAAAATTACTCCAGAAATGACATTTGTTATATGTCTTACCCTTATCATCAGATATGAAGTCCATCATATTGTTTGGATGAACGTATTGAGGATTAGCCTTGACGAATTCCATTGAAGTGTCCCATAAAGTTGGACAGGTACTGATAAATTCAGGGAATGAAATAGTAAACGAATATTTCTTCTTATTATCCTTCATGAACTTGAAAATATCATAATCAATGTCACAATAAAGTTTGATATCAGGATCAATTCTCCAATAGTAGTCATATTCATCCATTAAAGGATGTCTAAAGAAGAACCCACTTTCGTATCTACACATATGACGGTAAGGTTCAGAACCTCCATAAATAACTTTATCAGCTTGCATCTTTTCTCTACATAATTTTGCCTTTTGTTGATCAATATGATCAGGATAAGACCATTGTTCCTTTGGAATCAACCCATACTTGGTATTACCACTGATAATACTCGAAGTGAAATCGATGAATTCTTGAGTAAAGGGTTCTTCATTAAGGAACACCCAATCATAATGATACTTATTATTAAATCTATCTTCCACTTGTCTAGCAGCTTTTAAGATTCCCTTCAAATCACCGTTTCTGGCTAATGATACAAGTGTAGCTTTGATCTTCTTACCTGGGATTGGACTTACTTTTTCTGGTCCAACGACTTCTTGATGATTTACTCTTGGTTTTGCATCTTTTGGTGTAGCATGAGAATGAGATCCTATATTCAAAAGATACCCACCAACAAGAAGAATTATTCCAAAGATAACAAATTTCTTTATCCTGGCCTGGGTTCTGGCTTTAATAGTATAAGGCTTCATAGTGTGCTATGTTCTGATAGGATTAACTGGAAATCAAATAAAGAACAGCACACAATATTTCGCTGTCAAATTTACGAAAATCAATCTGCGTCAACACTTGGGTTACGGTTACGTAAACATTACGCGCTAAAGAACTTTCAGTAGAGACGGTACCGCAGTTTGGTCCAGTCCCGCAGTCTGGACTAAAAAGTCAGTACGCAGAAAGCTCAGCTAGTCAGAAATCAGTGCGAAAGATCTCATCGCATATGTTTAAATGCTATAGAAGGTTTAGTACCTCTATCAAATTATTCAATAGAGGTCCGTTGATAGATCAGATTGTTCTAGACCAATTAAGAGGCACTACCACAGTAAAGACTCCCAAAGAGATTTTGATCTTGAACCCCAAACAGTTTCAGAATAATAAGAAATCAAATAATAATAGTCAGTCTATAACTTTAAAACCTCAAGAACTTCCCCCAAATCTTGATCAAATCTCAAACTTATTCGAGAATGATAATGCTGGAAACTCTTCATTTATCAAGTCCATAAATAACTTGAAGATCCTCCAAAACGATGTTACTGAACAAAAATTCAACTCAATCCACTCTCAGCTAAAACAAGGATTCACAACTACTCAGCTTCGAGAGTACATAAAGACCTACTACCAAGATCATGAGTTCAAGGGTACTCGTAAAGGTATAAGTAAAGCAAATAAGACTTCCCTTAGTAACATAATCATCAAAGACTTATGGAATATAAAGAAACTGGGACTTAAGACCAGTGTGGAAGATTACTTAAAAACCAGTGAAATCAAATTGGATAAGAAACAATTGTTCCTTCTCTTGTCCAAGGAAGGTTTATTGTTAAAGTACCTTGGTCGTATAGGGTGTAAGATAACGTTTGATTCGCTTAATGATACTATTAAGTTTGAAGGTACTGAGTCTCAGCTTATAAGTGCTAATGTTATATTGACTACGATGATTAAGAACAGTTATAATGAGGTTGTTGATTTGGGGTTGGTTAAGCAAGTTTATGAGAAGAAGTATGGGGAATTTAATTTGAATAAGTTAAGTCAATTAGTGCAAGTTCATTTTGAGCCTGTGGATGCTAGTGATGCTAGTACCGAAGCTAGTACCGACATTGGTAGCAGCAACAGCACCATGAACCTTTACAACTTGACAACTTTAACTAAAAACCAAAACAAAAGAGCTAAAAGATTGCTCTTATGGCTTTTAGACTCAAACCCTCATATAACCAATCATCTCCAAATTCCAAGATTCTATAAAGACTATGAAAAAGTTCCATTCTTGGATAATGAAAGTATACCGTGGAATGAAAGGCTCACCAATTGTTTCAGGATATCATCAAACAGCAACTCCTCAACCACAGACATGTATATAGAGAACCAATTCAAGGATTTTGAAGCTCATGATAATATCAACCTTGACGAACTAGATGAGTTGAAATCTTTATTGAATGCACCAGAGACCATCAAGACATTCGGTGGACTTCAGGTTGAATCATCACCAATACTTGAAGAAGATGAGATCGATGAAATCTACGAAAAAATCAGTCAAGTCAAAAGCAACTTTATAGAGCAAGATAAATTATCACCACCATTGTTCACAGTGACTTTGGGTAATATTTTATTTGACAGTAAACAAGATTTGACTACACCTACTTCCCAAATTGGTATACCCACATTTGAGACAACCTATCTTAACAACTACAAATTCAACTCAAACTGTCAACTAATTACTGATAAGATCTTCAACCTCCCATTATTTGATACACCACAGTTGGCTATGAAGGATATCCATCAGTACCGTTTGAATGATCCATACAAATATTGTGTGCAGCTCAAGTTCCTTCCAACCTTGTTCAACAACACAGACTCCAGAATTCTTGAATACCCTCCAATAGAAATCTGGATGGACTTGAACAACTTTGGTAAACCAGAGATGGATAGTTTATCGGTTTTGACGGTTGAAAATGAAAATAATTTCATGTTAGCTTTACCAGATAGGTCATGTGACATGAAGATTTCGAGTCAATTAGTTGGAGACGTGTTTATGAATGAAACTGATGAAGCTGTGGATGACACAGATATCAAACAATTGCTTGAGTCGTCAACTCAAAAATATGCCAGATACAGATCACAGCCTGGTATAGAAAGTTTCTTAGAGAACAGTAAGTTAGATTTCAGTGGTAAGCATAATTTACATATAGAGCCAACGTTGAAGTTGAACATTAATGGCACGGACGTGACATACCAGTATATATCCATTAACTATAGGAAGCAACTAGAGTTCTTGTATAGGGAGAAATTGGTGCAATTCAGTGTAATAGATGGAGGAGCACTAGGAGGAAAGAGACATGAAGTTACTATGATAGGGGACTTTGATAAGCAGAGTTTTAAGGACTTGTTAACTGATGGGTTAAGTTTGACTTAGACGAATTATGACTTGGAAAGTATTGACTTTATGGTCAATTGCATGTAAATAGATAATATATATAAAGTATACATAATATTTGCATCAATTGAGTATGTGATTCATCAGTTAGTGATTCATCAGTTTGTACATCAATTCAAACTTTCATCAACCTGTGTGTTTACATTCAATTTGTGTTTGTGTCATTACACAAAACCAAAATTTATTATTTCTTCTCCAACTCCTTAACATGCTTTTCTAAATTACTGATCGATGTTTGTAAAGCAATTACATCAGCAACAACAACATTGTTAGCGATTTTGTATTGATCTAACAAGTAATAGTATGAAGCAGCTCCGGTAACGGTAACTCCTAATAAAAACCCTAAAAATCCTCCTCTAACGGATCCAACTCTTGGTACAGTTGACATGATAATTGAGAAAAAAAATGTTGAGGAAAATATTGTTCTTCCGCGACCATGATCTATGGTATAAGATTTAGTAGATATGGAGCTAGAGTCTTGAATGGCGGTAGAGTTGGTGGCATAGTTGGTGGTGGCGTGGCTGTAAATGTCAGGCGTCTGTTAGGGATTGAGTTTAATAGATTTAATCATACTAATGATAAGAATCAGGATATTAAATCACTTATTAATGACGCTATTAAAACTCCGGGGTCTAAGGAGACACGACAATCACACCATCTAAATTCAAGTTTAAAGAGTTTAAGGGATTCCCATGAACCGGAAAATGTCTTGAATCAGATTTATGGAAATGGGGCTATGAAAGATGTTGGGAATGGTGGGGGTTCAACTAATTCTAATCTCAATCATCTGAATAATGCCAATAAACGGGGCCAGAACACTAAATCCAAGCCCAGGTTCCGTAAGACCTTGATAGTATTAGGTGTGGGGACAGGTATTTACTTATTTGATAATTATTATTCCTCGTCAACTATTACAAGAGCAATTAGAGCGTTGACTGTGTTGACCTATATAGGGTTAAGATATAAGTTCACGTCAGAGGAAAACTTAAAACTGTTCCATGAACCTGCAAGTGACATGCTCTATAACTTAATGGTAACAAACAAAGGATTGTTCATTAAGTTTGGTCAAGCTGTTGCAAATCAAGGATCGGTATTTCCACCAGAGTTTCAAAGGAAGTTCATTAAATTGTACGACGAAGCTCCCGCAGAAGGATGGAATGTCACAAACGCAACCTTGAAGAAAGAATTGGGTAAAAATTATGAAACTGATATTTTTGAATCTATTGATCATTCGCCAATGGCAAGTGCATCTATTGCCCAAGTTCATAAGGCTAAGTTAAAAAATGGTCAGAACGTGGCAGTTAAAGTTCAACATGCTTATATCGAAAAACAAGTCGATACTGATTTGTTTGTCTATAGAACCATGGTCAAGCTTCAAGAGTTTCTTTTCGATATGCCCATGTCGTTTTATGCCAAATACATTTCGGATCAAACACTTACGGAAACTAGATTCAAGCATGAATTAGAAAATACAGAAAAATTACGTAAGTTTATCCTGGAGGATTCAACTGCTACTAATTTAGGAATTTATATTCCGAAAACTTACCCGGAGTTCACTACTGATAAAGTGTTGGTTATGGAATGGGTAGATGGGGTTTCACTTGTTGATAAGCAAAGATTGATTGATGAGAATTATAATCTTTCTACTATAATGTATCAATTCATTACTATATTTGGTAAACAAATCTTTAAGTATGGGTTCATTCATAGTGATCCTCATCCTGGTAATATCTTAGCAAGAAAGTTGAATGGCCAACAGCAATTGGTTATTTTAGATCATGGACTTTATGTTGAATTATCGGAAAAGTTCCGTCAAGAGTATTGCCAATTATGGAAGTATTTGTTTGCGTTTGATTTGCCAGGAATCAAAGCCATTGGTGAGGAATGGGGTATTGGATCAATGGATATGTTTGCATCAGCCATTCAGTTGAAACCAATCAAAGTTGATGGAGTTGAGTTCAAACCCAAAAACCAAAAAGAAATGATGAGAGCTATGTTAAGTGATACCACCAAATTTCCTTTGGAATTGTTGTTCTTAGGTAGAACTATGAGAATCGTTCAAGTTTGTAATAAGACATTAGGTAGTCCAGTAAATAGGATCAATTGTTTAACTAATGAAGCTTTGAACAGTTTAATGCCAGATCTGGGATTAAGAGAATGGTTCAATTTGTTGAAATTGAAGAGTCTGTTGTTTATAAGTAGTGTCATTTTCTGGTGGTTTAGATTGAAGCAGATTTTACAAGGTGATAGGTATGGTGACAAACATAAAGGGTTGGAAGATAGTATCGAGGAGTATATAAAGGATACTGCTAAGGATATGGGGATGGAGTTAGAATAAATGTAAATAGAATTGTTACTTGTAGATAGATGTTATACTGATATAGATTAGATTCTCTGTGTATAGTCTCTGTGGGTGGTGTTGTGTTGTTTTGTGTTGAGTTTGTGGATGAAGAACATAGCCAAAGTGTAAAAATCACAGATCACTGAATGACAGATTATAAAATTTTGAAGTTTTGAGAATGTTTACGAATATCTACACAGTACCGTACTTACTGTGAGAACTTAATTGGTGGAAAAATTCTAATTGTCCCGAATAAGAATTTATCAATAGTCACAGCACTAACATAGCACTAACAGCACTAGCACAACATTAACGCAGCTAACACCGCACTAGCACAGACTAGGACAGACCGCACTAAGCTCGCGAAAATCTCATCTCATCAGAACTCATCTCACTAACTCATCGCAATGGAAACAGAATATATATCCATAGATATAGACCCATTCTATATCGGCAGTAATGCCAGTGCCATGAACAGCGATGGTACAATTCTAGTCACCGCCAACGAGGAGGATATCGTCATAAGTGATACCGTAAATCAAAAAATTCTTCACACTATAGAAGGTGATGGTGAGACTATAACAAATTTGAATATCACCCCAGACGGCAGTAAAATATCAGTAATATCACAAAGCCAGCAGTTAAGGATTATCGATACAAGCAGTGGATCCATAGTTAAAACTTTTAAAATGTCGTCGCCAGTATATGTATCAGCTAGTGAGAGCACTTCAAGTTTGTTTGCATTTGGTGGTACTGATGGTACTATCACAGTATGGGATATTCAAGGAAATTATGTGACTCATAGTTTGAAAGGTCATGGTACAACCATATCAGCCATAACTATCCATGGATCATTAAACCAAAAAGATTGGAAATTAGGATCTGGTGATACTCAGGGGGTTGTAAAAGTATGGGACTTAATAAAGCGTAAAGCCATACATACGTATAATGAGCATAACTCCGCAGTTAGAGGAGTTGATTTTCTTGGCCAATATTTCATTAGTGGTGGAAGAGATGAAGTTGTTATTGTGTACAAAGATTTTAAACCATTCAAAACTTTATTGGTTAATCAACAAGTTGAAGTCAGCAAGTTCTTAAAACCAGAGGTAGAGTCAGAACCAGGGTCATTACCCGAGTTAAATATTCTTTTCTACACTGCAGGGTCAGATAATTTATTCAAAGTATTTGATTTGAATGGGGATTTGGTGGTTAGTAGTAGTAATTATAAGACCGAAGAAGAATTGGTAATAATTGACGTATTCCCAATTTCCGATAATGAGTATTACCTTATTTGTAGTGACCAATCACTTGTGAGGGTTCAAGTTGATGTGTATGCTAAACAAGTCAAGGTAGTAGGCAGGATTGCTGGGAATCATGGAATTATAGCCGATATTAAATATGTTGGGCCGGAATTTGATTTGATAGCATTAGCCACAAATTCACCAGGGTTAAGAATTGTTGATGTTAAGACTCCAATGGAATTGATTCTTTGTGAGGGACACAAAGACATTTTGAATGTGGTTGATGTTAGTATTGATGGTAGATGGGTGGCCACTGGTAGTAAAGATAGTGAAATAAGATTATGGAGGTTTAATGACGAACTTAGAAACTTCCAGGCCTATGCAATTTTCAAAGGTCATATAGGATCAGTCACAGCTTTAGGATTACCAAGAACTCCTCAAGAATATCCAAAATTCCTTATATCATCGTCAACTGATTTGACTATCAAGAAATGGAAAATTCCAGCCCCAAAGACTTTCAACGGAGAACCATTTATTGTCAAATCAAGTGAATACACAAGAAGAGCACATGAAAAGGACATAAATTCCATAGACATATCGCCAAATGATGAATTCATAGCCACAGCATCTTATGATAAGACCGGGAAAGTTTGGGATTTACAAACTGGTGAAACCATAGGGATCTTAAAGGGCCATAGAAGAGGATTATGGGATATAAAGTTCAGTAAATATGACAAAAAGATCATCACCAGTAGTGGAGATAAGACCATTAAGTTATGGTCATTGAATGATTATCAAATTGAACAGAACTTTGAAGGTCACACGAACTCAGTTCAAAAGATCCAGTTCAGTAATCAGGGCCAACAGATCATTAGTGGAGGAGCTGATGGACTTATTAAAATTTGGAATTCCAAAAACGGTGAGTGTTTGAAGACCATCGACAACCATAGTAATAGAATCTGGTCAGTAGATATCAAATTAGACGGTAAAGAGTTTGTTAGTGCTGATGCCAATGGACAAATCAGTTTTTGGTACGATGATTCTGAATCGATGATCAAGCTCCAAGAAGAAGAGTCAAAGGCTAAGATTGAAAACGATCAAAAATTGTCAAATTTGATTTCACAACAAGATTACACAAATGCATTTTTATTAGCATTGGAATTGAACTATTCAATGAAATTATTTGGGATTTTGGATGAAATCTTCAAGTTAGGTAAGCACCAACAATTGGTGAGTATTTTGAACCTGTTGAACGATGATCAAATGGTCAAATTGTTTGAGAAATTGACCAATTGGAATATCAACTTTAAGAATTTCGAAGTCAGTCAAAATGTCGTAAACTTGATATTGAATAGTATGGACGTTAAGAGGTTAATGAAGCCAAAATTGGTGACTATGATAGATAAATTGATGCCATATAATGAGAGACATTTAAAGAGATTAGAGGGGTTAATTGAGGATAGTTATTTGTTGGATTACACCATTGAGCAGATGTGAGGGAGGGTAGTGTTTGAGGCTTAGTTGGTGATTAGGTTTGCTGGTGATTAGGTTTGCTGGTGCTTAGCTAGAAGGTTTAGCCGGTGCTTAAGGTTTAGGTTGTGCTAAAGGCTTAGCTCTTAGTAGGGCTCAGCTCTGGCTTAGCTGTGTATAGAAAATAAAGTTCACAATGCCGCACCAAATTTCGCAACCATCGTGTTTGTGTAACATGCCGTTAGTATGTATAAACAGCTCCCATTCTACGACATTACTAACAACAGAGTCCCCAAGAGTTTGGAATACGTAGAGTAAGTAGAAGGGTTATTGAGTTCAATCTTTTGGTGGTTGGAGAAAACGGAGTTGGCAAAAAATCATTCATAAATTCTATTTGTGAACAATCGATTTTTAAGGATTTAGAATTCGATTTAAGTAGTGGATTTGGCCCAAATTCTGATTTTTCCATTGAAAGCACTTCAGCAATTGTTCATAAGGATTTCCCTATTAAGCTCAATGTCCATTATACTAGAAATTATGGGTATAACTTGAACAATAAGGAGAATTCACAAGATATTATGGAATTCTTAGAATCAAGATTACAACACAAGTACGTTGAAGAATCCAAACCAACAAGAAAGAAAATTGAAGACTTGATTCATTTGGTGATGATTATCATTGAGCCAATAAACAAAGGATTGAAACCTCAGGATATCGATTTGATCAGAACCATTCAAAATAGGTGTAATGTGTTAGTTGTCATTAGTAAAGGAGACTTATTAACTAAAGAAGAATTGATGACACAAAAACAATTGATCCACAAATCCATTCATGACAATCATTTACATACCTATGATTTCGTCAACAATAGTTTAGAACTGGATCTCGATATCATATCATTATTATCAGAGTTCCAAAACCAACAACCTTTCTGTGTCATCAATGGTAACAGTGAAGATTTCAGGACCAGACAAGCTAAAAGTACTATTGATATTGAACTGGTTAGTGATATGAAATTAGTCAAAGATACATTATTCTGTATCAACTTATCAGAATTCAAAGAATTAACCAATAACTATTACTATGAAAATTACAGAACTGAAAAATTAACGGATAACCTTTACTAGTTGGTTGTCAAGAGCCACAAACCCAATAATAATCAATATTATTCATATTCTACATATATTATACAAGTAAATTTATAACTACAATATTTTCTACATTTGGATTCAATTGTTAAGTATGTAATATCAAATTATTATACTTTATTTGTACTTGTAACTGTCCCATTAAGGTGTTTTGTCTATCAATTGTCATTATCTTTCTTTTTTACAGTCTCATAACCTAAGCACACTTTTCTACTACGTTCACAGTTGAAACAGTGCGGCTTTCTTTCATCACATTTTATTCTCCTCTTTCTACATGTTAAACAACCAGTTCTGGTTCTACGTTTAATGATTCTTCGTTTATTGATTAATGCATGATTTTCTTCGTATTGTTTGTATATGGGGATGCCATAGTTTGGTCCCATCATTTGCATTGATGGTTGTAAATGTTGCATGGGTATAGGGTTTTGTCCTACCATCATACCCGGTAAGACTTGGCCCTTTATGCCAGGCATAGAGCCAGAAATCGGGCCAGGCATGGCTCCATGTAATGGTGCTGAAAGTGGACCAGGATGAATTTGCCCTTGGGGTATTGGTACAGGAACGTGATGAATTTTCAAATCAGGTGACGAATGTGGCCCAACCGAGGGACCTTGTGCCACTTGATGCGGTGGTGGTATTGCATGGTGAGGTGGATGTTGAAATTGTCCTGGTTGAGGTTGCATTGGTGGACTATGAGGCGATACTTGGGATGGTGATCTGTTGTAATTCATATAGTATGGATAATTACCGTATGGGTAGTATGGTGGGTATTGTGGATGATAATGGAAGTAATCTATAGGGTAATGAACCATTACATCGCCATTTGGTCCAGCTCCATTTGGTCCAGCTGAAGAATTAGGACCAGAATTGACACCAGAACTGGGCCCAGAATTGGCACCAGAACTAGGTCCAGAACTCGTACCTTGTCCATTAGACCCATTACCAGTACCAGAACCATTGGCACCAAATGTTGTTGATTGACCAGAACCAGCTGATAAAATCGTAGTTGCATTGGATTGACCTCCAGAACCGGCTGAAGGTTGACCCGGACTCGTGGTTAATGCTCCAGGAGTTGAATATCCACCATTAACTTCATGGGGAGTTATAACTTGACTTCCAGGGGTTGATACATGGAAATTTGACGTCGGTAAAGAATTGACCCTTGGCTTTGTCCTAATCGTGTCTATGTCATTGTTAGAGGATTTTCTAGCTAGATGTATGGAAGATGAGGTTGAAGCCCTTTGGTCAGTTGTGGAGTAATTAGAATCTTTCAACGGAGGTAAAATTATGGCATTGTTTCCCCCGGAGTTAACTGATGAAACTGCTAATGGATTATTTAAATTTATTTGGGAACTGGGATTGATTTTAGGAATATGAATGGCATCATCCGGCTGATCTTTATCTATTATTAATTCTGATACCGATGGTAGTTGTGTCATATTACGGGGTCGCAGTAAAATTGGCATAAATTTTAATAATTTTCGGTATTAAGTTTATGCGGTGTTAAAAACTCTATGATTTTTTGATGAAGTGTCCTTTAATTTTTTTATTAATACGAAATTTTATTTTTAATGTCTGTAACTATTACGTATGTGAATATATTTTTAATTGTATAATTTAATGAATTTCAATGGATGATAACTGCAATGTAATTGATTAATTTAATATGTGGATATTCTTTTTTTCTTTAAATATTTCTTTTCTGATATATACAAACACATAAACACAAACTTAGACTTGATGTTATTTTTCAATATAAACACATATAGTCCAAGGACCTTGGAAATGAAAAAAAAATTAAATCAACAAGTATATGTGTAAGAAAAATGGGTCTGAGAAGGAGGAAATCCTTAAATTATTATATATATGTATAATTAGAAAAAAAAAAAAAGAAACCAAATGTTAAGTAAAAAAAAACTACAGCTAATCCAAAATAAATCCTTTTAATGTGAATTGAAAAAAAATAAAAAAAGAAACAAAACCGAAAAGGACCTTCCCTACTAAATAGTTGGGAAATCATGCAAGAAAAATCTTTTCAACAAAGCGCAAATTACTGCATTCGGATTTACAAGGAAACTGGAAGAGACCCTATAAATTAAGTTTAAGCGACAGTAATCTAGGGAACTAAGTTGCCGAATTAGGTCAATTTTAGTCAGGGTAAAGTGGGTACAGATTGAATTAAATTTCTTGTTTCATTTTTAAACAATAAACTGGTTTCAAGTCTTTGATGCAAATAATTACAAATGAGATTTATTACCATTATGCACTTGTATGTTATTGCAGATTAAATCTGCATAACCATCGACAACTATCGTGTTGAGCCGAGTTTCGACTCTACGTCGACCAACCCTTACATCATGAATCTGAACTGCATCATATCAAAGTAGGTTCTTGACTTCAACAATTTCACATTAGATAAATTCACTCACATATTTATGTACCATTAGCTAACATGCATGGCTATAACAACCCTAAGATTATGCCGTACCTTACCTAATAAAATCTAACCTTGCTTGTGAAACTTTATTTGCATCTAATGTTTAGACTATAGAATCAAGTACGTTGACGCCTCAATATATAGGCGATCGTATCTGATATCCGGTCGGATTTATGGATTGCCCCCCTTGTGGTACCAACTATAGGAAAGAATAGAACAATAGCTTACTTAATAGTGTTTGTTGGAAAATAAAATATAAAGAGCATAAACGTAAAAAAAGAAAACAAAAAATAAAAAACTAGGCCAACATAGAGAACACTAAAATAAAAATAATAACAAAAAAAAATATTATAATTCACATTGCGTTCACTACAAGGAATTAATCTGTACCCCCAGAATAGGCGTTCGCCGATCACTTGTAACCGACTTAGAAATAATATTACGAGCTCACAAGAGACGTGAGTAAAAAAGAAAACAAAAAAAACTGATTGCTGGATACGGCAACTTATTAATTAGCCTAACAAAGGAATAACTGGATAAATTCTATTGTCATGTATTATAGTACAGCTCCATTAAATTTTATGTTGACCACTATAGTGAAGCATAGTCAATGTTGAATTATGGTTATTGGTGCATAATAAAAGATTCGATATTTCATTTAGCCAGGTTTTAAATTTCATCATGGAACTTTAATTTTTGACTAAAAAAATGTATTTTCATTATCTCCATAGATTTTAGTTAATGTAAAGACACGTTCCGGGTTCATAATTAAGGGTCGATATTTTCTAATTTATTGTAAGAGGAAGGAATGATGATGGATTGTTTAGAATTAAATCAGCAATACGGAGAGGGTTATTTTCCCTGGGCACTTGTTTATCAAGTTTAACCGAACTACAGGTTTTGAGGCAAAATATGGCACCCCTCGATAGAGGATGTCGGAGCTCTGGATACTCAAAAGTCCACATAGCTGCTGGTTTCTGTTTATCCTTGCTTATAGAGATAGTCCCCAGCTAATCTGATCAACATGATTTTCCAGTAACCTTTGTTAACTGGAAGTTATATTTCGTAGTCTTTAATTTCTTTTTGCAAACTTAAATTCTCTACATTCTATGGGTTGGAATCCTCCTAATTGAAGGTACTCCAAACTGGAAATTAATCCACTGTTATAGCTTCCTGTTTAGGCTACTAACACATCATGATGTTGAAGAATCTCATCTAAACATGAAATTTAGATCCGATCCAAGTCAAAGATCAGCGTTTTACGGGTTTAAAATTCAAGAGGCTGAACATTGAGCATTTTGGGTATTTACAAAAGTAGGATCGAAAATCTAGACCTTTTTGTTAGCTGGTTCTTACCTCAGCATCTCTTGTACCAATAGCAACTGTGCTTATGACATACTTTGTTAATTTGTAGCTGTACATAGGATAGTTGGGAGGTCCCTTATATGCGACAAACTTCGGAGAAGTCCCTCAACATTCGCGCTAACTTTAGGACTACGGAGGGTTTTTATTTGGCCGAAGTCTTTTTAATGTACTTAATGCTTTACTTTTGTCTAATCAGTTTGCCTCTTGTTATGACACTCATATAAGCATTTCAAAGAATAATTTGTGACTGAATAGTGGTATCATAAGTTCTCTCAAAGCAAGTAAGGAATCCCAGGCTAGTAATGTGCGACATCCTGTGTACAGAGGTCGACTATTGTTCTCAAAACAAGGAGCGAGTTTAGCTAACCTTCACCGTAGATCCTCGAATCCACGATGCATAGCATGCAGCAAAGATAAAATTAACTTGGGTTCGAAGTTAAATTCCGAAAAGAACATAATTAAGTTAAGGAAATTCAAAAGCCCAAAGCAACTCAATCTTAAAGGTTTGAACCCATGATTTAATTTGTTGGCATAATTATATTCTAGAATTTAATATAGCCTTTTTAAATAAGGGTTTGAAATTTATTTTTTCCGCAGTTTTGCGCTCATGTAATGTAAATGCACGATCCATGTATTCCCATTAAACTATCCGCAAACTCAAGAGTTTTTTGACTCGCTAATATTTACTTAAACTGTCTGTACATTCATGTCACGTTTTATGAGCTAGCCTAACTTTTGTTGTACAGAACTTACATACGGTGATCGCACACTCCATATCAAACCCGACAATGATTTATTTACATAGCTCGTGCCTGTTAATTTTGTTGTTATGGTTAAGAGTATCCAGTGTCAATTGAACAAACCTTAAGGTCTACCCCATTAATTGCTATTTATTCCTTGTCACCGATATTTTGATAACTACTCCCTCGTTGCATTTACGGTGCGAGCGTCTCTTTACGATATTATGAGCCTTAGGTTTACGGCGGCCAACAATTGTTCTTGCCAGCCACTTACAAACCGTATAGGTTACCCTTGGTTATAAAATAAGTTTGCAGTTAAATTCTGTCTCATCACACCAATAACAATAACTGTAAAGCTTATCGTATATTGCTTATTATTATTGGCTACGCTCTGGTAGTTTAAGCTTAAAGTTGCTGATCTCGCGTAAATTAGACTAGTGTTCTAAAATAGTATAAAACTTAGAAGTTAGAAGTTAGAATGGCAAAGTCAGTTCATTTAGATTGTACATAATGCAGAAACCTTTGTTTACTTGCTAGATGATGTATTAGGTTTCTGAAGTAGGGCAAGTAACTTATTGTTTATGTTGGGTGAATTAAATCACACCACGTCATATGATTAGGGTCATGTGATATAGTAACAAACCACCAATTTAGTAGAACTAGAACTAGAAGACTCTATAAGATGCTATAAGACATACGTTAATAGGACCCTCAGGCAACCTGAAACAGTCTTACTGTAATGTGATATCATATGTGAATCCTAAAAAGTGCCTGTTTGTGCTCACCCATCCAACTCAAACTCCGATCATCATCACCAACAACTCATCAACGCGCATTGTTTGTTTTTGTAAACATGAACAAAGATTACCTTGAGGATGATTTTGATATCAAATCCTTGAAAGTGAACCAATTACGTAACATTTTGAACGAACATGACATTGAGTATGCCTCGAATGCTAAGAAGCCTGAGCTCCTCAAACTTTTCAATGAGAGGGTTTATAGCAATAGACAACAATTATTAGACACCTATAACAAAGCAATAGCGAATCCTCATGGTAAAGGATTTGTTGATGGTCACACTAAGCATAAGAAGAGTAAGGACAAGAAGGCGAAGGTGAAGGAAAGTCAGGAGGAGGTGATTGAAGTTGAGGATGAGACAATTGAGGAGCTTAAGCCTAAGAAAGTTAGGAAGAGGAAATCAAAGACTCCTGAGCCAAGTAAGGAGGACACCAAGGAAGCTAAGATTGCTGAGGAAGAGGATCTTAAGATCACGGGGGTCGAAAAAGCACTGCCAAAGGTTCTGCCAAAGGTTGCAAAGCTGCCTAAGGTTGCAAAACTGCCAAACGTCACAAAACTGCCTAAAGTAACAAAACTGCCTATTCTGACTCTGCCAAAAGTTGATCCAGATACTTCCCACAAATCATCAAAACCATCTACTCCATTTAGTAAAGAAAACATCTTTCAAAGTCCAAAAGGATCTCCAACTACAGAATCTGCACGTAAGCGTAAGCGTGATGTAAGTGAAGGTGCTTCAAGTAAAAGAGAAAAGTTGTCAACTCCAAAAAGTTCTTCAAAATCTAATCCTAAGTCTAGAATTGCATCTGGGACATCTAAATCAAACATCGATGTAACTGGAACCGAATCTGAACCAGAAACTAAGGTTAAGGTTTTGGGTACTGTTAAACCTAAATCAATAGAGAATTTACCCCAATTGGAAGTTCCTGTAGCAACACCTGTGGAGCAGCACCAGAATCGTGTTAGTCTGCAAGTGAGTGAAATTTTGCCGGATAAGTTCAAACGTTCAGAAAGTTCAAGAACCTCGGTTGAGTCTTCTCCAAAATCTACTAAGATTACCGAGGCTACGTTAGAAGAAGAAACTAAAGATTTTGACAATCATTTAAAAAATAAAAAGGGTGGAGCTAAAAGCCCCAAGGTACCAAACTTAGATCCCAGTAGTTTAGGGATCAAATTTGGGGGCTTATCAAAAGAATCATTTGAGCCTCAAAAAAGTGCTTTACGTAAGACAACCAGACCTTTACCAAAAAGTCCAATATACACACCAGAAGAGAAGGATAAAGAGAGTGAAGAAACAGAGACTCAAGAGACTGATGAGACTGAAGAAGAGAACGAAGTAGAGGAAGACGATGATGATGAAGACGACGATGACGAAGAAAACCAAGAGAGCTCTACACCAAGACCTAAAAGCTTGTTACCAGTATTTTTGTACATGCTTCTCTGGTTAGTCATATCAGTACTTGGATTATTTGGTTATTGGTATCGTGAACAGACAATATTGGTCGGTTATTGTGGTCATGAGATTGATCAACCTACGTTTTCTAACCCTCATCCGGTTGTCACTCAAATCAATAAGTACCTAGACCTCATTAAACCTCAATGTGTTAAATGCCCAAGTCATGCAAGATGTTTTGAAAATTTAGAAATGGGGTGTTTTGAAGATTTCATTAGTTATCAACCATGGTATTTTGACTTGGTACCCTTTGTAAACCCTGAAAGTAAAGTGTGTATACCAGATACTAAGAAGGCAGAAAAATTAGAGTTAATGATTGATTTTTCATTGGATATTTTAAGATCAAAGAATGCTATGGTGAATTGTGGTAATGGTAATGATACTGAAAGTGGATTATCTATGGATGATTTATATGAAGTGTTATTAAGCATGAAGGCTCCATATATCACCTTAGAAGAATTTAATGAGTTATGGGAAAGAAGTGTGGTAGAATTAGAGAAAGAACCAGAAATAATTGTAAGGCAAGTGTGATTTTACTCAGGTGACCCACTCAATCTGAGTTTGGTTTAAGTTGATTTCTACTGGGCTTTGACCTAAAACAGAAATCAACCACCAATAAGAGTTTCTCGAAAGAGTTAAGAATTTTATACTAACATTTAGGTCACAACAATTGATTCAATATCAACCAACAGTGCAAGTAACAACCAAGGACAAAAGAAAACCTCCAAGAACCAAATTCTTCGATCAACGTCCTTATCGAACCTTGACTTAAAGTGTCAACTTCAAAACACCGTGATGTTTACCGTGTATCAATATAAAGTCTATGTGTTGGGGGCAATTCTTGTGTTTGTGATTATTAGTGTATTAAGGTATAAATATCAAACCTATAAGAAAGAACAACAGAAAGTCAACGATGTATATAATGAGATATTGGGAGTTTTACAAGCACAAACCCATCAACCAGTCAAGTATATAGGAGCCAATCAGTTAAGGGATTTGATGATAAAGGAAGTTAATTTGAGTTATAAGTTGAGGTTGTGGAAGATGATAAGTCATAAGGTGGAAGGGAATTTTAATGTTAATAACAGATTGATTGAAGAGCATGGTGAGATCATGAAGGTATGGGAGTGGGTTGGTATTTAAAATCCTTGATCTATAAGTAGGGATATGTACTATGACGCCTTAGGTACTTTACTCTGTATATAATAAATAATCTCTAGGTATATGTCACGTGAGGTGATCACGTGATCACGAAATAATGTCTATGTAAAAATTTCATATACAGGATATATTCTATCTTATGTCTGATGTCACCATAGTTAACTGCTAAATAACTGCTCCTAGATAACATCACCTACACCTTCAAGCCCTCTAAATCACCCTCCAAGTCAGTTCCCTCATTAGCAAGACCTCTTTCAAAAATCTCTCTACCAGACAACTTCCCTTGATGTTGAGCCTTATAGAACTCATCCAACCTATCGTCGATTTTCATCTCCTTCCTGAACTCCAATCTCCACTTTTCGAACAGTTCTTTGGTGACCTTTGTACCTATGAACTTCTTGGCCAGTTCCAATTCTTGTTTCTGAAGTTCTTGTTCACGGTGTTTTTCAAGAGTATCGACTTTACGTTGAAACAATGCTTCTGCTTCGTCTTTGAGTATGGAAGTTAATGCGAATATCATAGGTATACCGATTTGCAATTCAGCTTCTTCCTTCAATTTGTCCAAAAGGAAGTTGATGTCAGGTTTCTGGTAGTCTACTTGTTCAGGCAAATTGATATTACGTTTGGTTGTTCTTGCTTCTTCATCATCATCAGAATCATCATCGTCTTCAAGGTCATCACTGCCCACAGATATTGATAATTCTGGTAGTATATTAGGATATTCACTAGGATACTTCACATGGAGAACAAGGTGGTGACTCCTATTGGAAGGTGTGTCTAAATTTACGAGGATTTCGAAAGAAGTGGATGATATTTTAGTCAATTCATCAGGATAAATTGATTCTAGAACTTCAAGCTCTTGGGATTGTTCTTCAATGGGATCCATTTTACTATGAGTTTATTACGTGTTTGTGTAACTGATCTATTTATGACGTGTTTGTGTATTGTGCTGTATTCCTCCGTGTTTGTGTAATTAGTCTACTACGTGTCTGTGTAACTACTCTTCGTCTCTGCCTTATTCCTACACTTCTATTTATAAAGGAAAATTTTCGCAGGGGTTTAGTTCGCATTACGCTTACTTCAAGGAAACCTTACGACCATAGTCCAATAATCTCCCCAAATCATGGACATCCCCGACAATACAACAATTAAAGACTTTGCATACCCCGAGGATCATCCAATGAGGTATAAGTACCCCGTGGCTGAATCCGAAGAAGAGGTTAACTACGATTATATAGAGGATGTTGATGATATGGAAATCAATCAGCAGGCTATAGCTTTGTTTGATTTTGCCCCGGAAAACGATAATGAAGTAGCATTAACTGAAGGACAAATCATCTGGATATCCTATCGACATGGTCAAGGCTGGTTAGTTGCGGAAGATCCAATATCTGGTGAAAATGGTCTAGTGCCCGAAGAGTATGTTGAAATCATTGACAATCAAGACAAGTTTAAAGAAGTACCTGAAGCTGATGATGAATGGGTGGATACTGACGATGAGATAGAGGACGTAGAGGAAGGTATTAAGAACGTTGATGTTAGTACTGATTAGTACCAATGGTATAAACGATGCAAATGATCACAAAAGAATTCAAATAGACATGACTCACTAAGTGAGAGATAAGATGGTAACCATTACCCTGTATATTAAGTGTATGCATATTCATTAGAGTCTCTTCTCTCAAACTCTGGACGTGATCAGTGCCAGGGCTAGTCCTGATTAGGTGGTTCACTGGAGTTTTGATTCAGACCATAGTAAGGATCAATAATGTTCAATTCTCCACCTTGTGGCTTCTTACGGACTTCAAGCTCTGCGATATGGTTAGTGGACAAATGAACCTTGTAACTGTTGTCATTGCTTAATGGGAGAATGGTCCAATTTGGTGGAAGGATGGCAGTATTTGGTAGGGTGATATGTTGATACCCATCTGAGGTTTGAGATCTTAAAGCTTGGTTCAGTGATCCAGTTTGGGGTTCCATTTGTGTAGTTTGGGATATTCCAGCGGTTGGTTGAGATCCAATTCTGGCGGTGGGTTGACCGATTCCTGGGGTAGGCTGAGGTCCCTGTGTAGAATCTTGAGTTAAAGGAATCTCAGAACTAGGCTCATTTCCATTAGGTGCTTGGGTAACAGGACCTGCCTGCTCTCTATTTTGCCTAAATGCTCTATCGAAATCTTCAAACCGATTATTAGTGATGAATGGAGTTGGTGGGATGTTATGTACAGGACGGAATTCTGGTATTGGGTCAAGGTGTGGAATTGCTTGAGCTTGACCTTCACCTTGTGGGATATCAACATTTGCAGTAGCTTCGGTTTCTGATGATCTTTGATCGGGAAATACTTTCCTTCTACATAAAGGACAATTATCAGATCTTTCTAACCAATCTTTCAAACATCCCATATGTAAAATATGACTACACCCAAGTTTCTTAGGTTTCTTTCTTGACAGGAGTTTCTTACCATTAGCTTCATATTGTTCAGCAGAGCTCATGTCTTCTCTACAGACAATACACAAATTATCATGAGCCAATTCCTCAGTAGTAGCATCATCCAATTGAGAATCTAACTTCTTAGAACTCTCTAAGAATTGTCTTAAACCTTTGAATTCCAAGAAGGTTTGACGAAGTGATAAGTATGTTCCTTGTAACATCGATAAAGGAATCGATAACCCACCACTAAAACTAAGAAGGTAAATGAATGTCAAGAAAGCTATGACTTTAAGAAGTGATGAGATAATATCAATTGATTTGGTATAGATACCTTTTGATTCCCACACTCTTTCATCATCATCATCGTCTTCTTCCTCTTCAATCGTATCTAAATCATCAACATCTTTTGGATACGCTGCCAATTCATAAATATTCAATGTATGCTTTAAAAACACCGTTAAGCATTCTAAACCTTGTAAAGCGAATTGGAAACCAAATAATAAACATGTGACTGAGTTTATACCTTGAAATACATCATATACCAAAAACTTAGCAACAAAGAAGTCTATTACTAAGTATATCAAGTTGATGTATAAATAACGTGATTTACCAAAAGAAATCAATACTTCAGTCCTGCTATAACTTCCTTGATTATTAAGATCATTGGATATCTTGATTTGACTGAATTCTAGCCTATCTATCAAGATAGAATGCATGATCTTAGATAAGATCAGGATCCCTAATAAGAACACATTCAACACAAGGTTAGTATCCTTAGTTGTTAAGTTCAACAACAAGTTGATGATGAAGATAGGTAAACGTTCAATCACATGTTCAGCTTCAATGATCCTTAATTCTCCAAACATGATCATTTGAAACAATTTGCCTATAATGATGAATATAAAGCAAAGGGTATTAAGGAGAACTCCTAAGTTAAACCCATGGGTAAGTTCGAATAAGAACGTAAAGTAATTGTTTGCCTTGTACATGGCATCACCGATTGATATACTAAGTAAACCAACTGTCAACAATGTGTACCCTAGTAGATACTTAGACTCTTTAGTTAACATGGTGTCATTCGCGATTCCATGACATTCTTTGGAGTACGATTAGGAGAAGAACCGGTACACCAAAATTTTTGAATTGGTTAGATTTGGTTAATTATTAATACCGTCGTAGTATCATAGATATATGGTAGTCATTATAAAAGCTTTATCATTGGAATCCCATTCTTGGTAGATTTATTCTTTGTCACGTGATCGGAAACTGGACCGAAAAAACCAGTCGTGAATTTTTGGAACTTCAGAGAAAACTTAAACATTGGTTTAGTTTATCTGCCACGTGATAGATGGTTCAATCTAAAAGTTATTTATAATACATTACTATACATATTGGCCATAGAATACATTTGCTGTAGCAACTCGCTTAGTGTGTGTGTCAATTAAGGCTAGCAACGCGTCTATCGCTTCTGCCTCTTTTCAGGAATATTCTCCTTATCCAACGGACTCCTTGGACTTTTCAATGGACTCTTATCTCTTCTCTCATTTGGCATGATGACAACTTCCTTGAACTTACTTAAACTCTCATTAACCACTCCGTTTAATTCATCCGTAGTTTCATTTAATTTCGGTATTATCAAATTTACCTTCTCTATATCCTTATTAAACCCATCGTTCAATCCTACCAAATTATTATGAATCGACTCATTCAAGTTCTGCTTGAGCACATTTGAAGTCGAATTGATCTTTTCTTGATTATTAGATGAAAACTGTTTGACATTGGTCTCATAAGCTTCCAATCCTTGTTTGAGGTCTTGTAAACATGACGATGATAAATCATTCCAATTATTGGTTTTGGCAATAAGTGTGGATTTATTCTCTTGCATTATTTTACTACTAATAAACCTCATTTCGTTATCAAACGTGGTATTAACTTCTTTGAATTGTTGGTTTAAAAGATCATCAAATGATGAAGCAAATTGATCCTTCAACTCTTCGATTTTTGACCCAACTCTTTCATTTATGAACCTAGTGATAATGGAATTATAATCCAATGAATAGTTGATTAGGTAATCATTCAATTTACTATTAATTTGTTGAATTTTATCCAAATTACTAGTTTGATCTTTAGTGAAGTTGTGTAAGTTATCATCATGAGTGTTTAAATCATTTATAAGTTGTGTTAAATGATCAGGTAAATCAGATAATGACGAATTGATAACATCATTGATTTCATTGTAATTATTATTAAAGTTTACTTTAAGTAACGTCAAATTGGTCCTTAAGCTTTGGTTCAATTGAAGAAAGTTCTTATTCAATGAATTGTTCTTAAGGGTATTGTAAATCACACAAAGTGAGTTTATAGATTTGTTAATATCATCATTATACTGGGAAATTTGAAGTTGAAGTTGTTGATTTTCATCAGTTAAGTCATTGATCCTGGTATTAAGAGCCTTTTCATTATGGTCATAATCATTAATAATCCTTTCATATGAATTCAACTTCTTATCTAGATTGCCTAACTTCAATTTGAGTTCATCAATTTCATTCTTATTAGAGCTATTCTCATCTATCAACTTTCTATAGTTGATTTCATTCATATAAATCCCGTTCTTGCTCCTAGTAGCCACCAAATCATTATTCAACTTGATGATTTCATTACTTAAATCCTTGATCAACGTTTGTTTCATGAATATATTAAAATCTTGTCCCAACTGAGGTTTATTCTCGATATCTTTGACTTTTAAAGAATATTCTAAAGTTGATAACGTTTCTTCCACATTTATCTTGGCTGGTGATATAGTCGATATCAACAAAGTTTTGGTCTTTCCTCCGATGGAGTCTTGTAGAATCCTTGTTAATTTCGATTCTCTATATGGGATATGATTATTATTTAGGTTTTTGGGTGATTTACCTGATAATGAATTGATTACCCTACCTAAAGTCAATAAACTTTGATTAATTGAACCAGCTTCTTTAGCTCTAACATTGATACTACCAGATTTATTGATATTTTCCAGTCCTGCTAAATCCACCAAATTGATCTTGGAATATTTAAACAATTCACTTCCTGATTTCTTCTTATATAAATGGATGGTAAAGATCGTATGAGACCTTGAACTAAAGTTATTCAATTTCGTGGATGCTATTTTCCTCTCATTCAACCCTTTATTAAGTATATTAAACCCTTCATTAACATCATTTATTACCATTTCTCTTAAGTTCGAGATTTGAATAGAATTTGAGTTCTTCTTATTCTCATAGATCTTAAGTCCATTGTTTTCAATATCTAAAAGATCCTTTAAATTTTCATTATATAACTCTAAAAATGATACTTTGATCATGAAATCCTCCTTGGTTTCATTAAGCAATTCATTCAAAACTCGTGGTATTATCCCACTATCTTTATTTATACCTTGTTGATTTCCACACATAGTATACGTCTTACCCGTACCGGTCTGTCCATAAGCTAAAATGGTGACATTAAACCCCGACATGAACTGTTTGAAGATGGGTTTGACTGAATTATCAAAGATATTCTGCTGATCAGATACAGGTCCAAACACTTGATCGAACTTGTAAGTTTTCAGATCCACAGAGTTTATGATCTGTTGACTTAATTGTGACGATTTGTTGGTGATTGTGATGGTATCGGAACTATGGAAGTCCACTATGATTTGGGATTTGGCGGTGATTTCCCTTTCATTCCTTCCACGGCATCTGACAACGACTTGAATGTTATTTGACATGATTGTAAACAACGCGGTAGATTTGATGCGAATTTGGTGGGAGAAGATATTGAGATAGCTGAGAATGGGCCATCACAAATATTGTGAGTTTTGTGTTGCGTACGAATAGTTTAGTTTTGTGTTATGTACACCTGCAGAACTTTTGGTTTTGTGTTATGTACACCTGCAGAGCTTTTGTTTTTGTGTCATATACACCTGCAGAACTTCGTCATATACACTTACGGAGTTGGTTTTGTGTTTTATTAAGATAAGCCGTGTAGTTAGTTGCCTGTTCTCATTGTGTACTGTTTGAAGTTCTAAACCAAGACAATAAATCTTCACTATGCACGCAATCACTCACAAAAGCCCACACCTTTCTATCAACCCTAGAGTTTCCTTCTCTTGGAATTTGAATTATTCCTCCTAACATCAAATCTTATTAATGTCTTATTACTACACACCGTCCTATCTACACACCGTCCTTTCTTCGTCACTCACCCACCCCTTACTGATACCTAATCCTGCTCCTACACCCCTAATCAAAAAAATCGTCCTCATCGTCACTCAACTCTCTTCTGTTAAACACAACCTTCACCTCTTTCTTCTTTTCATCTCTAGCCACTCCATTCAAAATCTCTACAATATCATTCTCTCCTAATTTCTTACTAAGTCCCCCCATTTGTATCAACTTCACTATGTAATTCTCAACTGCTTCGGCCCTGTCAGGTCTAACTATTCTAACTCTTGAAAGTCTTTCCCTTGCTGACGTATCTAATGCTTGGTTCAATACTGAGATCTTACCATCTGAGTTGGAACTGTTTTGTTTTTGTAGCTCAGCAAGTCTAGCTTGTCTTATAGCATTAAGTTCACTATCGTCCATGTTTGTGTTGTGAATATGAGGCTCGTTTGTGTTTGTGGCTGTTATTCACTCCGGTTATTGATAATGTTCTATAGTATTCTATGAAAATTTTCAGTGCGTATGGGGTTAAGCGTTGGTATTCGTTTATAGAGATTGATTATGCCTTTAGATGTTATCTTCTCCACATTGAATACATAATCCATAAAACCCGTACACCTCATACAAGCACCGTACACACACACCCCATACACATCTCATAACAGAAAGTGGTACAGAGACAGGTCCTACAATTCTATGGTCCAATCACATATCGCCATAACATGATCAAAACCATCATCTATAACAAAACGTACATTACTACTAATCTTTGATGTTCTTGATTTCTTCACTTAACTTATCAATAGTTTCCTTTTGTTTAGCTAATTCTTCTCTTAACTTTTTCAATTGTTCAGCTTGGTGTTTTTTAACGTAAGCGTTTTCTTGAGCTCTTTCTCTGTTAGCAAAAGCATCGTTACCAGATGAAGTAGCACCTTCATTGTTGCTGGATAATACCATTGAGGTGGACATTGATCTCCATTGGGAGGCAATTGGTTTGACTGATCTAATAGAACGGGATAACATGTTTGGAAAATTTCCTCAACACTGAGAATTCAATTGGCTGATCGGATTAAGTAAGCCGGTTTGGAGTTAGGGTGTGGGTAGGATTTGTGGCAGGGTGTTTGGGTTTAGGTTGATAGGTGGGTAGGTGGGCAAGTTGTGAGTATATAGGGAAGGGTACGTAGGAAAGGGTACATAGGCAATGGCGGGTCGTAGTACAGGTTGCTTCTAATTGTGGAGCTATTTGGGGTAGTAGTAATTAGTGTAGGGATTGACACTACGGATCTATGGATTGAGCAGTCAGGGATAAGTACAATCGTATGACTGTCTAAAGATTTACTCAGCAGGGCCTCTTTTAAAAGACTCATACATGTCTCGTGATTCTCTACAATATATACATTATGTACAAGTTAAGATCTCTTATCTAAAAGCTAAAGATTCCTACAAGCTACACCTACCTAAAGATTCCTCGATGGTAAGAAACTACTATCTTTATGTACATGACTTAAAAGCCCACATGTTCTTGCTCTCTTAACAGCAATACTCAACTTCTTTTGATTCTTAGCATTACACCCCGTGATATCTCTTGATAAGATCTGTCCAGTGGATGATAAAAATCTCGATAAGATAAATGGCATAGTGTACAAATCTATTGGATTTATACCATACTTTTCGAAAGGATCTTTTGAGTTCTTATTTATTGGATATTTCCTTAACCTTTGGTCGATGTTCAACTTAGCATCACTTAAATCAAATGGATCATAATTATCAAACGCTTTGAATTTCTTAGTAAACTGATCGTCGATATCCAAAGGTGGTTCGTTATTCATTAAATTTGACATGTTCATAACTTTAGATGTCAAATTGGTGGATTTCCTAGAAATGTTCCAATTAGTTTTCATTTCTGGTGTTGAAGGAAGCGATTGGAAAAGCTTTGATGATTTATGAAGACTTCTTATTATTCTCATGGCGTATTTTTTTGTTTGGCTCTCGAGTATGTGTTTGTGTTTGTGTTTGTGGATTAAAAATCTTATGAAAAACTGTCACTGAAACTCGTGTTTGTGGTTTATAAATTCGGTTTGTACTCCCAGTGGTGTGCTATTGCTCTTCTCTAGTGGTGATACTCGATGTAGTTAGTGAGAAAATTTTTATTGCGAACAACAATGTCAGAACGAGGTCCTGACCAATGGTTGGAGCAAATAAAGAAATGTATTGCCTTAACCGAAAATGATATGAAGCAGTTATGTGAACTTGTTAAGGAGCTTCTAATGGAGGAATCAAATATTCAACCGGTCTATTCTCCTGTGACTGTTTGTGGAGATATCCATGGCCAATTCCATGATTTGCTTGAATTATTTAGAATCTCCGGTGGATTGCCCACCGATGACAATAACAACAAATACGTGTTCCTTGGTGATTATGTCGATAGAGGTTACTTCTCATTAGAGACGTTTACGTTGTTGATGGTGTTAAAAGTCAAATATCCTCATAGAATTACTATGGTTAGAGGTAATCATGAGTCTAGACAAATCACCCAAGTTTATGGGTTTTATGAAGAATGTCTTACCAAATATGGATCAACCACAGTATGGAAATATTGTTGTCAGGTATTTGATTTCCTTACCTTAGCAGCCATCATTGATGGTACCATATTATGTGTTCATGGGGGATTATCACCAGAAATTAGAATGATGGATCAAATTAGAGTTTTAAGTAGAGCTCAAGAAGTTCCTCATGAAGGTGGGTTCTGTGACTTGGTTTGGTCGGATCCCGAAAACGTCGATACGTGGGCTGTTAGTCCAAGAGGCGCAGGTTGGTTATTTGGATCTAAGGTTAGTAGAGAATTTAATCATATTAATAATTTGAGTCTTATCGCAAGAGCTCATCAATTAGTAATGGAAGGGTTTAGATATCATTTCAAAGATAAAGATGTAGTAACAGTATGGCTGGCTCCTAACTATTGTTATAGATGTGGTAATGTTGCAAGTGTTATGCAAGTTAATGAAAATTTAGAGCCTGATTTTAAGATCTTCAGTGCTGTTCAAGATGGTGATGTTGCTGTCAAGACTGGTGGAGCGAAACAGAATAGATCTGATTACTTCCTTTAACATAAATTGACTGTATAGTATAGATAATGTGGTACGTGAATGAATGTACATAATGAATGATCTGGTACGTATATTACCTTCACTAACTCTCCTTCCTATTCCTAGTAGCCTTAGCAGGTCTAGTCCTGGTCTAATAGTCCTGACCCTCGTATGAATTCAAATCATGAAACCATGGATGTTGTAACGCCTGTCTTGCAGTGATTCTAGATTCAGGTCTCATTTGTAATAAACTATTCAATAAATTCAATCCCATAGAATCCAAATTTGGAATTAAAAGTCTTAAATCTTGTGGCACAAATATTTGCCAGTTATTCTTATAATTTGGATATTGTGAAACTCCTGGCCATGTTCTTTCATTTGGAGTTCCCATTAATCTGAAAATCTTTAATAATTGATCTTCATTGGCACTACCAGGAAATAATGGCTTACCAGTACACATTTCTGCAAAAATACATCCTGCTGACCAAATATCGATTGATGTAGTGTAGGCTCTTGATCCTAATAAAACATCTGGTGCTCTATACCATAAGGTAACAACTTCATTGGAAAACGTATTAAATGGAATCCCATAAGCTCTTGCTAACCCAAAATCCCCTAATTTCAATTCCCCTTTTGTACCAATCAACAAATTTTGAGGTTTCAAGTCTCTATGTAATACTCTATTATCATGACAAAACATTATCCCTTTTAACAATTGAAACATAAACGATTTGACTGTTTTCAAGTCAAGAGCTCCTTGGTTACCATTGATCTCCATATACCTTTTCAAATCTTTATCCATGAATTGAAACACCAACGTCAACTTGTTTTCAGTATGAATTACGTCATATAATGGAACGATATTTTCACAATCCAATTCCTTCATTAACGAGATTTCTCGAATGGCAGTTGATGGTGTACCTTCTTCCGAATCCAAGTTGATCTCTTTAAGAGCCACTAATGCCCCAGTAGCACGGTTTCTGCCTTTATAGACTGTAGCATAAGTACCTTCACCAAGTTTTTCCAATTGTTGGAACCTATTGTTAGTATAATGATTATGGTGTGGATGGTAGCGTGAATATGGGGGTGGTGATTTAAATCATTGTTGATGGTTTTGGCCCGCAAAAAAAGGCACACGGACGTAAACCTCGGGCATGTTTAACCTAAGTGCGTTTTGTCGTTCACTAACACGTTAAATCTATACATACTGTGATGATGAACCAACCATGTTGAACAATACTAGGGTGAGAGATTTTCGCGGTACAGAATTTTCGGTACCCTTAGCCTGGTTGCAAATTCGTATTAACTATGTAGAGACGCACCATACGACGGTACCACATCCTAATGATCCCTGGGTGGCATTTTCATCAAATTTATACAATTCTCGACCCACGCATCAGCTCCACCTTCTCTATTCACAATCTCCAAAACCTTGTCGTCGAATTCGCTCCTGGTTCTATTCTTGGACTTCAGATGTTTATCAAACCCAATGATCGCCAGATTCCTCGTACTAGGAATTCTTAAAGATTCCTTCTCTATAATCCAACCCAATGATTTACCCAAATCTTCTACATGCTCTACTAAGGATGCGTATGTCAGTACTTGTGGTCCACTCGATTTCTTGGTATATCTTCTTTTGACTCCAGATAAGGCATGTGAACAACATGGTATTACCATGAACGGAAACCCTAACAAAGGAATCCAGCATGTTAGTTCATCTGAATGATTTCCTATAAGAAACGTGTCACGTGCTAAATCGTCTGTAGTAAGCACATAATCCAGTTCAATCAATCGCTTGGACAGGTGATATTTAATGAGGCTACTGTCGTTGGCATCAGGTATAGCGAAATACTTTTCTTTGGAATCATTGGACGAAAGAAGAACTGAAGGGATGAAGATCTTCTCTAGAAGCCTAGATGTGGTTTCTTGTGGATATAAATCCCATGATTTCCTCTTTCTGGCATCAATACCTTTACCTTTATACCCTTCCATATGAAGTATGTACACTAAAAGACCATTCCCACAACCAAGATCCAAAAATTCGAATTCATTGCCGTTGTACTTCAAGTTCCAGAACTCTATTAAAAACGCTGCTATAGCCAAATCTTCAAATACGTGTTTCTTAGGATCAGTTTTCTCAACCCATTGATTCACTAAACTGGACGAATACTTCTTTTTCAAACTTATATATCTATTCTGGAATAATTCCTTCGACACTATCAAATCATGGTACACTCTTTTGGCATATCCATCCTTTGTACCTTGAGAATGCTTACATGAAGTTTGAATCAATCTTTGAGCAATTCTTATCGACCTATCATTTACGTCCAATTCTCGTAACATCTGTCCCAGTTTAGGATTTTTGTACTCAAATGGCAAATAATGTATTGATAATTGACTTTCACTATAAACCATGGCAATTCCATAGACTGTAGGTAAATAGAACGGAATTTCATCTTCTTGCTTTATATGCGGGATATATACGACCAAAATGTTATTCTGTGTATCATCTGATAGTATAACCGAAGTCTGGTTGATTATATGGTCTTTAAAAGGGTTTCTAGGGATAATTCTTCTAACAATTTCACATTTAGGCTTGAAGCTGATCTTACTATTAGACAATGGTATATCCCTTAAATCTACATCATCATAGTACCTATATAGTACCAAATCCTCTTCAGTCTGATCTGGAAACGAAGGCAATTGTCCTACGTGTTTGCTTCTGAATTTAGTATCACCTTTGTTAGGATCAAAGATGTTTTCAATTAACACATCAGCTCTCATTATAACAGTTGAGTTGATATTTGGCTCTCTGATGATATTGGACATGGCACTTTCATAATGCTGGGGCGAGAATTCGACTGGGGTTGTGAAGATGGGGATCCAGGGGTCGCCTAAGATTGAAGGCTGGTGTATTATGAGGTTTGTTTGGATGTTAGATTTGTGCTTCATGAGATGAGGTGAGTGAGGGAGCTGAGGTCTGGCGGCCAAGTGAGTTCTGCGAGCCTGAGACAGAGAGCTCTTTATTTATCCATTACCTAACCTACCTATTTACCTGTGTGTACCCTGGGTATTTGTGTACCGAAGTTCTGTGTACCTACGTTCTGTGTACCTTCTGTGTACCTTCTGTGTACCTTCTGTGTACCTACCTACCTTCACCATCTACAAGTGTGCTCCTCACAAATCAATGAAATACGCCTCACTAACCTCACTAAACTTATGCTTCTTATAACAATAATGACACTTGAACACTTCACATCCTCCCCGACTCAATTGCCATATACTTTCCTTCAATGCAACATGTTGGCAATACTTTAATACCACCACAGGGTTATGATTTCTCTCTCTATACTTGTCTGTATGTCTTAGATCAAGAGTTCTAGTATCTAATCTTGGTCTCTTAGCTCTGTTATCACCTTCATCAATTGTCAATGGTATCAACTGCTCTTTTGAAACAGGACAAATGAATATCGGATGATAATTAAATAAGAACCTATTAGTATCTGATAATTGAAATGGTAAATCAAAACTATAAGGTGCTATTATACAAGACTTCTCATCATAATCCTTATGAATATCAGATTCTTCAACTATGGAAACTCTACTCAACTTATGTTGAATCCTATTATATTTATAGAAACTTGGTAAGTTGATAAACCCTGATAAGATCCCTTGGAATAACGATGAATCATTCGATAAGTTCAAATCCTTACAATAATATGAAATGAATTCGTTTGATAAGCTTTGAAATATTTGATTATTGTTATGAATATTTTCAAATCCTTGTAATAAATCATTAACGAATCGGGAAGTATTATTACCTAGTTGAGACTTATTGAATCCTAATTTCATTTTATCAATGAATTCCGATAATAAATTGATCATATGCTTTTTGGCAAAACTATCAGAATTAGACCCATCTGGATCATTCAGAGTTTTGAACAATAATAGTGTCATGAGTGGTGATAGTTCATTTAAGTAATTCTTAAAGAACCGTGGGAAATTGTCTTTGGAGTAACTGTAAGCTGCTAAAGCGTTATCTAAGTTGAACTCATTATCTTTATTGGTTAATAAGAGTGTGAATTGAAGGATATGAAATTTGAATTCAACTTGTTCAAGGTTCAAACCTGCTGGATTCTCAAACGTCATCTTGGATTTCTTTATACCTTCATTATACTTTTGTTTAAACCAATTCAAAGGTTTTGATAAGTCATGATCGATAACAATATCATGAACAATTTCTCTTAATAATTTGAACTCATTCATTAGCTTCCCATCGATCTTAATCTCGGGCTTATTAGTTCCGTTTTCATTCATTTGTCCAATCATATCATTAATAATATCACTTTGACCGATCTTCAACAAATGCAAAATAATGGCCTTGGTCAATTCCTGTTGATTTTCGGCTTTAATCTCATTTAAAGCTATTTGTTCATTGGTTAAATTATGATGTTTCATATACTCTAATGGTAAACTGTTGATATTCAATGGGTACGAATATGCATCACCTAGCTCAATGCAGTATGACGGGTTGCTAAGTATATTCTTTTGGAATTTGTTTATCCCAGTATTGTATGACTTCAAATGGCTAATTGAGCTTTTGTACCACCTATCACTTGATTTCGTAAGGGTAGATAAATCTGGATTATCATCAGCCTCTAAGGATTTTTCAATCTGCTTGAGCTCTTTTAGGAAACTGGAGGTTTCTGAATGGAGAAGGGTTAGATTGGTATCGCCTAATTGGGTTAGGTTTGTTACTTCTTTGGTTAAATTATTGAGTAAGGATGTCATTGAGGGTCCTTCTCCTTGTCAGGCGCGATAATGATCTGTAGTACTGAGGTGTAGAGGATGCGCTAGAGAATGCAGGCTGTAGAGAATGTACTAACCTGTAGGGGAATGTACTGGGATGTATACAGCGATATGGTATGAGTGCTATGCTATGATTAGTCCGATAGGAATCATTAGCATGTGCTTAGTCATGTGGCCTGATTAGTCACAAAGTAGAGTTCCTATTGTATATATCTATTTACCTACACCTGTCCACCCTGAGTCCACACACCACCCGTCCACATTTACGACTATCTCCGGTCCACATTTATGACTATCACCCGTCCACGTCTACTGCCTATATATCCAAATAATCAGCCTTGACCAACAACTCCAACGCTAAATGCGTAGGTATTTGAAACTCTGGGATATTCCCCGTCTCTGCCTGTTCCTTATACTTATAATGAAAATACAAATACTCAACCACACACTCTAAAATATCACCATCCATGTCCAAATTGATCTTTCCGGTCTTACTCTCTTCAAATCCTTGAGTGTTTTTCAATACCGACGATATAGAAGCCACTTCTTTTGATATGATGAATTTATGATTATCTGCCGATACAAGGGTAACGAATTCACTCATTCTGTGTATACAATTGTGTACAATTTGTTTGGTGTTTGTGTTTGTACTTTTGTTGGTTTGTGCTTGTGTTTGTGTCCCAATAGTACCAACCCAATGATGCTCAATAGTCCAGTGCAATACTCGCGCTATCCTCAACATGACATCAAACCCTAGTCTAAGTTGGCAGAAGATCCAAGACGTCTTCTATAGTCTAAAACCGTGCTACGACACCCTTAATTGGTCAATTGGTAACTTGTATGCCGACTATAAAGTCAAAGTCTCAACTTATACCACCCTTATAGCATTATCATCAAAATCACCATATCCAAGCTTAATAGAGATCTATACCGTAAGTGGTAACAAAGTATGGTCAATTATCTTTAATAGCACACCTACCGAACATATCATTGATTTTGATTGGTATAATGAAGATTTGATCGTGATATTGTCCAATCAGACGTATAGGCATTATAGAGATTTAAAAGGGAACTTCAACCAATACCAATTTACTCAAAATTTAATACCTTTGGATAATTTCGGTGAAGAATTCGAATTGATATCCACAAACACAGACTTTACTATTACTAATTTCGAAAATAATTCATTGGAATCTATTTATCACGTGACGAATGTTTATTTATGGGGACAATATTTAGTATTACAATTAACGAATAAGATAATAATAAGTGATTTAAAACAACATAAGAATTATGAAATCAATATAGACCCTAAGTTATCATCAAACATTCAATGTATAAACCTTGTAAAGCTAACACAAGTACAGTTTACAGTGGTCATATGTTATGATATAACCGTACTACTGATGAAAGTAGATATAGGAACCACCAGTTTTGAGATAATTGATCATAAATTAAGTGATGGGCCATTTGATAAGGTTTCAGTAAGTCCTAATGGACAATTGGTTGCATTATTAAATTCTAAAGTTCAAAAGATCTTCGTTATAAACCAACATTTCACTCAAGTATTACTTGAATATGATACATCAAATGATTCTAGTCTACCGTATCAAGTTGAATGGTGTGGTAATGATGGAATAGTGCTTTCCTTAAGAGATGAAATCAAACTATTAGGACCAAATCAAGCATCTATATCATTTTTCTATGATATCATTGATCAAGATTTAGATTTTGATGCAGTCTTAAAGACTAATGATGAATTATCTTTCACAATAGTTCATCTAAAATCAGAGCCCGATGGTATAAAGATCATAAGTTCCAATAAATTGCAATTCTTATCAAGAGTCCCTCAGAATTGTATAAACTTGTACCAAATTGGATCATCTTCACCTAGTAGTATTTTACTTGATGCAATTGACAAGTTATCATTACATGCTTCCAAAGCTGATTCAAATATATCTGTGTTGAAAGCTGACAATCATCTTCTACAAGCAATAGAGCAAAGTCTTGATGTTGCCTTATTTGAATTCAATCCTTATTGGCAGAAGAAGATCTTATCATCAGTATCATTTGGTAAAGCTTACTGTGAGTATTATAATAGTGAGAAGTATCTACAAGTTGTTAATACCTTAAAGGTTCTTAACCAATTAAGATCATCAGAAATTTCATTATTCTTCACATCAACAGAAATTGATATCATTGGATGGTCAACGATTATTGAAATGTTACTTAAAAGGAATCAATATTTATTGGCTATAAAGATCTTAGAACTTATGAATCTTGACTATTTGAAAGATAGGGTCTATATTCATTGGTGTTGTTATAAACTTCGTAAAGAAGTTGATATGGAGGATCTACAATTGTTTGAAATCATATCTAAGAAGTTAATCCTGGCAAGACAATCTGATACTCCTGATATAAATCATGATATAAATTATTTAAACGTATCGGAAATATCTGAAATTGCTTATGAGGAAGGTAGGATTGAATTGTGTAAACTTTTGATAAATTTAGAACCATCAATGATCAATAAAATTCAACAATATTTGAAATTTGATGAACTTGAATTAGCCCTTATAAAGTGCTTTCAATATGGTGAATATGATTTATGTAAATTGATCTTACTTTACTTATATGATACCTTATCAACATCCCAATTTTTCAAAATCCTTCACCAAAACGAACTGAAAGTCATTGATACTACATCGACTAGCAAAGGGTTATTCGTAAGTGGTGAATTGGTTGAACAATTTTGGATAAACTCCATAGGAAGTGACAATCCTGAGTTATTACAGAAGTATTATAAGCAAGAAGATATGAGGATTGATCTACTTGTTTATAAGTATAGGCTGACATCACTGGATCATAAACTCAATGGGTCTCTGGATCATGCCACACCGCCAGATCACGATGATCAGAAACTTAAACTTCAAGAATTATCTAATCATAATGGTGATCGTAAAAATTCAAAATTCTATCAATATGAAATGAATGTCCTTGAACTTAAGAATAAACTTTCCGATACTTATCAAATGGATTTCTCCGACCTTAAATCCTTATCCCAAATACTTATAAAGCTTATCAAAATTCATCAACTTAAACAGTGTCAAAAAATCATCAAGGACTTTAAGATTCCAATCCAAAAGCTTTGGTACTTGGTGTTACAAACGTATGCTTCTTCCAAGGAGTTTGAAAGATTACACCAGTTCATTCTATCATCATCTTCAGATAAACAACACCTTAAATCACCTATAAACTTCCAAGATATAGTTGAAACTTGTTTAGCATATAAAGCCCCTAATGAGTATGTTTCCTTATACATTGACAACTGTAAAGATATTCATTATTCTGAAAAGATTCAGATGTACATAGACAATGATGATTTAGTACTGGCTGCTAATGAGGCATTTAATTATAAGGATATTGATTTTTTGAGGTCTATTTTGGATAGGGCTAGTAAGTTAGCTAATGAGTCTACTGTTAATGTTATAAAAGGGTTAATTACCAAATTGGGATATTGACAGGATACTGACACAGTTAATGTATATCACGTTTAAAAATACCATCCTTAACTGTCCCACAACTTCTACCTTCTTCTCCCGTTAACCATGGTGGTATATTTTTAACATCCACAACCATATTTTCGTCCGTGTCTGTTTGCACTGAAAGTTCATGTAACCCTCCGAAAACATCAGGACCCAGGAACTTCAAGGTGATATTAGAATACTCACCATCTTCATACTTCTCCTTTAACAATACCTCTACATTTTGTACTGGAGCTAATGAACTGAACTCATCAATTCTCACTCTTTTTGTGGATTTATGACTCCCATCGCTATACCCTTTAAACCTTTGATTGGCTATTTTTCTAAGTTTATCATCATCGAAATTCTCCTTATCTTCAAGACTATTATGTTGATCCATGTTTCCTAACGGTGAGATATCAATAGAAGAATCAGCATATGGAATCCATGATCCGAGACTGTGCAGGTACCTTGTATTGTGCAAGTAGTTCATTGCTTCTAAAGACTTTACTGGCTTTTGTTTATGATCAGTTTCAATCCCTAGCAAATTCTGTGGGGTTTGTGGTAAGTTCCTTTCTACTACTTGCATAACAATATCTGATACCAAATCCTTGCCTGGACTATGAATTATGTAAGGAGACCCTATCGGTATGGCCACAAAGAAAGCTCTATTCGACACGATGTGAGGTTTAGTAGACTTTGTATGTGCAGTGTGTTGAAGATCAAACACTTGGATCCTTATGATAATCACTGGTAGTCTTGGATGTTTACAAACATAAATGTGAGTCATGAAGATAAAATTCAAATCTCTGGCCAACATGTCTAGAAACTTCTTTGGATCTAAATATATTGGGGTTTCATTATGTTTTGAGTCTTTAACTATTGACAGAATCCACGAATACGAGTTTGGTTTATCTACAATCAACTGACAATCTAGCTGGGATAACTGAAGGAGGTTCAATCCTTGATGCCAATATTCCACGATCTTTTCGATTATTACTCTTTTAGGACTTTTGTTGGTTCTTAATTCGCTTATTTCCCTCAATACTTGTTTATTCCATTGACGTTGACTTATATCTGAGTTTATAGCAGGAGGTTGAGTATTGATGATTCTAGGCCATTTATTGGCCAATTCAAATAAAACATCACGTGGAAGACGTGTTAAAATCGTTATCAATGTATTTGCACCTATGATTGGTTTATAAGTATTGGGCAAGATATTCTTTCGATGTTTATTCATGATAGTCTTAAACGTAAACACAAACCCGATCCCAATGTGCGGCGAAGTCGCGGTATCTAAGCAGACCTGGGCCAGGAACTCTTCTCAAAAAGATCCAAAATTTTTTGAGAAGAGCATCGCAAAAATCTTAACTATGGCAGAAACCATTAAACAAGAACAACCACTGGCCATAACTGGTGATGATGGCTTAGACAGGAAAACGTTATTTGTGCGTTCTATACCATCAGAAGCTACGTCAGATCAATTGTCGGAATATTTCTCTCAATTTGTTCCAGTTAAACATGCAGTTATAGTAACTGATGACACTCAAAAATCAAGAGGGTTTGGGTTTGTGTCGTTTACCATGGAAGATGATACATTAACAGCATTAGTTGAAGCTAAGAAAAACAAGTTCCAAGGAAGATTCTTAAGGGTAGACATGGCTAAAAGAAGAGATCGTAAACAAGGAGAATCTTCTAAGGTCAAAGTTGAACCAATCGAAAAGAGAAGATCGAGATTAATTGTACGTAATTTGCCATGGTCATGTAAGAAACCCGACCAATTGAGGAAGATATTTCTGAATTATGGTGCAGTATTTGATGCGTACATTCCTAAGAAGAAGAATGGACAAATGTTGGGGTTTGCGTTTGTGGTTATGAAGAAGAAGGCAGCAGCTGAGAGGGCAGTTAAAGAGAGTGTTGGATTAAAGATAGACGGGAGAGAAGTTGCAGTTGATTTGGCTGTGGAGAAGAGTAAGTGGGAAGAGAAGGGTGAGGAGGAGAACGATGAGGATGAGGATGAGGACGAAGATAAAGTTGAAGACGAAGAAGACGAAGAAGACGAAGAAGACGAAGAAGACGAAGAAGACGAAGAAGACGAAGAAGACGAAGAAGACGAAGAAGACGAAGAAGACGAAGAAGACGAAGAAGACGAAGAAGACGAAGAAGACGAAGAAGATGAAGAAGATGAGGATGAAGATGATGAGGAAGTCGATGAAGATATGGATGAAGACAAAGACGAAGAAAAAGACAACCAAGCAGATATCCAAGAAGAAAAACCTAAAGTAAAGAAAAACAAACAAGAAGCATTCTCTATCTTCATAAGAAACATACCGTATGACACAACGTCAGAATCATTAAAAGCTCATTTCCAACAGTTTGGTGCTGTTAAATACGCTTTACCAGTCATTGACCGTCAAACCGGTTTAGCTAAAGGTTCAGCATTCGTAGCATTCCTCAAAGAAGAACCATACACTAAATGTGTTACTAATGCTCCAAAAGTTGATAATACCACGTTATTGATCTCAGATGATGTTTCACCAGAATACGTGTTCGAAGGAAGAGTTCTTAACATTTCTAGTGCTGTGGATAGAAAGTCAGCTGATATTTTAACTGAGAAGAATAGTGAGAAACGTAAGGAAGCTATGGGTAAAACCATTGGTGATAAAGATAAAAGAAATTTGTTCTTACTTAATGAAGGAAGAATTACCGAAAAGTCCAAATTGGCAAGTTTTATTAGTAAGACCGATATGGAGTTAAGAGAGAAATCTTATAGGTTAAGACAGCAACAATTGAATAAGAATCCAGGATTACATTTATCATTGACCAGATTAGCCATTAGAAATTTACCTAGAGCTATGAATAGTAAAGCCTTGAAAGCATTAGGACGTAAGGCCGTTGTTCAATTCGCTACTGATGTTAAGAATGGTGATAGACAACCGTTATCAAAAGAAGAGATCAATAGATCAGTTGAGTTAAAGAAAGAGAATCAAGAAGTTGAAGAATTAAAAAGTAAGAAATCCAAAAAGGCCGGGGTTGTTAAACAAGCCAAAGTCATTCAAGAAGTCAAAGGATCAGGAGAAACCGGTAGAAGTAGAGGGTATGGGTTTGTTGAATTCAGAGATCATAAATCTGCATTAATGGGGTTAAGATGGTTAAATGCTCATGAAGTTAGTCCTGAGGAGATTTTAGAAGGGTTAACCGAAGAGGAGAAGAAATTAGCTGAATTGACAGGATTAAACAAGAGAAAGTTAATTGTTGAATTTGCCATTGAAAATGCTCAAGTTGTAAAGAGACGTAAGGATAAGGTTTTCCAGTCACGTAAGAGAACTGGAGATGAAGAACCAGAAGAAAGGAGTACCAAACGTCATAAGGGCAATAAGGGGAATATGAATAAGGGAAATAAGGGAAACTTGGCTAAAGGTGAAAAGAAAGAGTCAGAGAAGAAGGAACTGAAGACTGACGATAATATCAAGAGGATCATAGGGAAAAAGAGAAGACAAAGAAAGGGTAAGTAGATGTGGGCCTGTGTATACGATTTGGTTAGGATTAGTTGGTTAAGATTAGCATTTATTGTAGAATATAGTAATATAAGAGTTTAGCGTGTTAGTGTACTGGTGTACTGGTGTACTGGTGTACAGGCGTATACCAACTGAACCCGTACAGGAACTGAACGGTAACCGAACCGTAAGTAGTCGTGCGCCGCCAAATCGCAGCTTATGCGTCTTATTATACGTTGACTCCTAACTCATCCCGAACCATATCCACCTCGCAAGTGATTGATACTACCATCTAGTCAACTTATTAATTAATCATTCATAAATACATAAATCACGTGCACGTCATACCGCATCTTATCAATAACAACCCGACATAGCTCGACAGTATGGTGTTATATAAAAGAAAACAAGTCCAAGTGATAATCAATAAAAACATCCCTCAAGATACTTCGACCGAAGTTTGGTATATTCCCGCCACAAAAGAATGGTTTCTTAACTATGAAGAATACTTGAATCGTATGGATTACTACCACAGAAGAAAATTCGTATGTGAAATTACCGGAAATTCGTGTCTTACGTTCTTTGAAGCGTTAGACAGTGAAATCAAAGAGATCAAGGATGTTGAAAACAATTTCCCTGAAGCGTTAAAAGTTCATATTTTGAGGTTTTTACAGTTCAATCGGATCACCAGGTTAGATCAACTAGTTGATAGTGTTTATCTGAAATTCAAGAATAATTACTTTCCTGGCGAATACGTACTTTTAAAAGGGTTAGAACATGATAACAGCACTGGAGAAAATCACCATATTAAGCAAAGAGGGGTTATAAGAGAAAAGGTCGAAATGGCTGATAAACCAACGTCGTATTTGGTAGTTAGGTCTACTGATAACAAACAAGCCATAGTTAGCAATAACAATATTTCAAGAGATAGAAATCATTTCACTAAATATTTGGTAAAAACTTTTATCAAGTTAACTATGACCAGGTCTCATAAAATCGGTGCACCTTGGGTATTGAAAGATAGGTTTGCTAAGAAGTATAATATTTCTCAAGAGTATCCACGTGACTTAGAACAATATCAATCAACTACCAATACCTATGATGATTTAGATTCCAGCATTGGGTCAATACGTCACTTTGCTACTCCTGAGCCCGTTAGCAAATCCACATCAGTTCCTACGCCAATTGCTCCTAACACTAAGAAGCTTAAGACTCCAACTACGTTAACGTTAGTGAATAATACGGTTGTAATAAATTCTTCCAACTTGAACAATATTGTCGATTACCATGATAAGTTTACTCCTGAACCAAAGCATTACAAGAAGTTTCTTCCTCATTACTTACCGTTCCCCTTAAGAGCAAGAGCCAATTATCCTGAAGAGGCCGTTGATGCTGATAAGCCCAGTAGTTCCACGGTTTTATCAAGTGCAGGGATCTCATATGCCAGAAGGAATATGGATAGTGATTTGAAGATCAAGTTTGATATTCAAAATTCTAGACCAATTGGTAATAAGTTGGTAGTACCAGAGAATGCTAAGACTATGAACCAACAGCTCCTTGAACTCATAAATGAACTAAATCCCGTCAAAGAAGAACCTATTGAGAACATTAGTATCAATCTGGAATCCACTGATAGTGAAATCGAAGATTCTAGAATCCTTGCTAAGAAAGAACCTGAACCAGAACCTGAACCAGAAGATGATCCAGCCCAACATGAGAATTCTGATCTTTTGGCTCTTGATAAACTGGTTCTAGAACATACTCATGTTGTGAACATTCAGGAAGCTTTAGAATCATGGATCTTCATCAACATCTACCATAACGTTTTAAAAATTGATACTTTCACATTTGATGACTTTTTATATGCTATGGGATGGACCCAAAAGCAATATGATGATTATGGTAGAAGTGAATTGCTTGATGAAATTTGGTGTAGTGTTTTAGGAGCCATAGTGTCTAGTAAGATTCCTAAAAGTGACGAATTGAGAAATGCCAAAGCTAAAGGAGAAGTGTTTGGATTGAACATCGATATACCATCAAAAGTGTCATATTTGAATCCTAATACTAAACTTGATGATGATGATGAGATCATCAATGGATCCGAAAGTGATACGGAGAATGGTATAAAGACATTAGGAAGTGATGATGAAGACAGTGAAAGTGACAACGAAGTTAGTAAGAAATCACCTAAAGAAGACGTTAAAGTTGAAGAAAATGATCAAGGTCAAGATGCTGACAATGAAGAAGGTGATGAAGATGAGGACGATGATAATGAAGAAGATAATGAAGAAGATGGTGATATACAAGAAGACTCTAACAGAGAACATAATGCTTATCAAATTATGAATCATAGAGGTACACCATGGCATGAGAGATTACGTAAACGTAATTTTAAAGATGGGAACTGGCAAACCATAATTCTTGGAATCTTATCGTTAGTTGAACATGTTGATAAGTATAAACCAATCATTGATAAGGTGTATAACATTTTAGCTCCATTAAGTAAACCACCAACTGCAACCACTGCCCTTGAGCAATTTTATTCTGCAGTTGATATCAACTTAAGGTTTCAAATTTTGAATATTTTGTGTCTGTTATTATCAACTAGTGATATGATCAGAGATTATATTGAAACCGGATTATCTGAGTCCAGTAAGTTAAGGAAGGACAGATTAGATATCATGAAGGAAGAAAGAGTCGTTGAAGAGAAAGCCAGTAAAATTCATGATGATATCCTTACTATCATTGTTAAGAACCATAGTATTGGTCCTGATTTGGAAGAAAGCTTTAGAAGGAAGCTCAGATTGAATTACAATGTTCTTGAGATGTCAGAAGATGAACAGAAGATCAGTGAATCCAATCCTGAGTTTCTTGGTCTTTGTGCTGAAAGAAAAGAGGCACTTATTGAGTTCAACAAATTGAGAGAAAATAAGAAAAGTATTGAGAGGAAGTTGGCAGAATATGATTGTCAAAGACTTAGATGTCTTGGTAAAGACCGTTTGTATAATAGATATTGGTGGTTTGAAAATAATGGGTTACCTACATTACATGGAAATGCTGACGATGATGATGATAATGATGAAGCTGGCAATAGTAATGAGGATGATCAAGATTCTGACGATGAACCTTTAGATGAAACTTATCTTATGGGAAGGTTATGGGTTCAAGGACCATCCATTGAAGATATAAATCAAAACTTGAGTATCCAGGAGTTTGTGGATTATGATAACGATTCACCAAAGCCAAATATTTGGAAGAAACTGTGCTTAGATAATGTCAACATTCAAGAATTGACATTCCATGACTTGCCAACTGAATTTGTGAACTTAGCAGCACTGAAATTCAACATTATTTTCGATAACCAAGAAGTTAAGAAAGTTGATGATAAGTCTGGTCAACCTAAGGTTATTATCAACAAGCTAGGAGAGATCGTATCGGATTCTCTTATTGAAGAACTCAAGCCAAATCAACGTAAAATCATTGAGGAATGTCCGGATCCACTTATGAATGGTAATAATTGGAGATACTATGATAAGAAAGAAGATATCGAAGCCATGATCAGATGGTTAAATCCTTATGGGCATAGGGAATCTCAATTAAAGAAATCTCTTTTATCAGCTAAAGACGCTATAATTCATAGTATTGAAGCTAGAAATAAAGCATTTGCTAATAAGGATAGACTTGAAGAGCAACAGAAGTTGGTAGGTCAAATAGCCGAACTTGATCAAAGAATCACCAATTATCAAGAACCTGATGATATGATTTCTGAAGAAGAAGAAGATTTGGTGGAGATAAAGAATGGTAGGAAGAGGAACTTACGTACTAAACCAAAGACCGCCAAACGTCAAAAAAAGAATTTCGAAGATGTGCTTAAGTATGGTGATGTTGAAGAGCTTGAGGAAGCTAAACAAGAGTTGAAGACGAGACTCGATGAAGTATCCAGACCTTTTGAGTTTATTAGGGTGACTGAGTGGGTAAACAGTTTTGCCATTGAGGAGTATGGTAAGAGTTTATATGATGGTGGTGACAAGGTGAAGAGGAGATGAGACAGCACAGACCCAGACAGTTGTAAAACTATATATTAAATGTATCATTATTCGTACTTTCTTCGTATCATTCGTACTTTTTCCTTTTATGGTCATAACTATCATATCTCTGTTCATTATATCTCTTCTTATTGAGTTCAGTCAATTCCTTCAACTTCTTATCCTTCTCCTTCTCTTGCTCTTCCATCAACTTCTTCCTTTGTTCATTACGTACTTTTATATCATGTCTTGCTTGTTGATCAGCTTGGTCTAAAGCCAGACTTAAATCAGCTAACTTCTTAACATTCAACTGTGCGGTGTCTTCAACAGTTCCTGCTACTCTTTTGTCTAGATCAATGGTAAACCCTTGGTTATTCTTCCACTTGGATACCAAACTAGGAATATTCCAGAACTTCTGATCTTCTTTGCTAGGCTTAGGAGCGTCTGATTTCTTCAAGATTGGTGGTGGTGGTGATGGTTCTTGGTGACGATTTTTACGCAATTTATGTTTAGGTGGTAGCATTGGATCTTCTACATAATTTTGGACTAGAACTGTTCTTTCTCTACCTCTACCATCCACGTCTTGTGTGCTGTACTGAACGTATTGTGATGATTCTGGTTTTGTGGCTCCTAGTTTCTCTTTTAGGATATTATTGATGATATCTTTAGTTTCTTGTACACAGATTTCAATGGATTCATCAGGACAAGTCTCTAAGTTGAATTTTGGGAAATTGTGTTTTAAGTTTGGGAACCTTTGCTTTAAGGGTATGGTGTCTTGATAGGATCCATGGAATCTTCTTGGTTGATTAGTTGATGCTATAGTAAGACTATAATTTAAAGAACCATCATCATTTATATAGTATTTGATTCCATTTTCTTGTTTGGTTATTTGAGTTGCGTTTGTGGTTGGCACAATGAGGGTTTTTGTGTTTGTGGTTTGTGGGTTATCAATTTGGATGGTCTTAGTGTAATTTGAATGTTTTGGTTTAGATAGTAGTGAACTGAACATGAGATGAGACGATTACAGAGTTACTGCGATTTGCGACAGACTACTGCGACAGATGCTGTACATTTACTGCCTGTTAGATACTCTATGGTAGCCTATACCCTACTTACAAAGTCCTTCCTCTATAAAAGTCCCACAGCTTGACACAATTGAAATACCTTAGCAGCAATTATATTAGGCTTCCTGATCTCAAAATGATCAGAATCAATAATCGACTTATAATTTGGTAATGGAAACTTAATTAATCTTGCAAGTAAGAAATAAACCACATATCCAAATCTTTGACTCCATGCTAAGGTAACCTTCTTATCGACTACTTCGGTGGTGGATTGTTTATGTTCATACATCGCATCAGGGTAATCACTTATTATACCATAATGGCTAATACCTGATGATTTACAAACGTTAGTAAAATAATCATATTGTAAACGATTATTGATAGTCCAAGAAAACATGTTCAAATTTTCAAGTTTAGCAAATGGCATGAAATCTTCAATAAACCCATATGACCATGATGCAAGGTACACAATAGATACCCCAGTATATTTGAATAAGTGTCTTTCTTTACCATAAACTTCATCAAGGTAATGGTTATAATTTACTTTAGCAATGGAGACTTTATAATTAACGGAAATATCATAAATTTCAAACCTTTCAGTGACATCATAGTTCTTGTATAAGTCCTGGAAGTAGTCCTCTTGGTTCATGTACTTAACGAAATCGAATTGCCATACACCAAAATAAATTCTCGTCAACCAATAATTCAAGTCATCTTTGGTTTCTAATAACTCTTGTATAATATATTGCATGATAATTGGTCTATTAGAATTCTTAATATCTAACATAAGGGAAAGATTATCATCAGTCTTCTCACCAGCCTTGACAAACCATTCTAATACTTGTTTGAAATCAAGAAATTTAGTACCGGTTTCTTTGTTAACTAAATCCTTTAAATCCTTAAACTCAGTCTTTGGTATTACATAATCGGATTCTTCACCATTTGGTAAATTATAAATTCTCTTTGTGTTAACATCATGAGATATCACACAAACATTATCAGCAGTTAAATGTAAATCGGTCTCAATATTGGTGGCGCCAGTTGAGAAGCACTTTTGAAATCCATTTAGGGTGTTCTCAGCATATTTACCTTTAAAACCTCTATGGCCCGATATTATTGGGTTACTCATGTTTTTAAAAGCTGTGGTGATTGTTGGGGATTCACCCTATATAAATAATACGGAAACGGATTTTTTGAACTTCCGATTCTGTTTGAGCTTGAGGCTTGGTCCTCGTGCTCTTACTATGCGGGTAAGGTTTTCTGACCGATTTATTATGAACTATACGAGGTTTGATGGGATGACCGTTATTTGGGGTGACTGTTGTTTGGGTTGTTGACCTTAAAGTTGTTACCGATTGTATTAATGGAGATTTGTTTTTTTTTAGTATTACCCCATATTTGGTGTACTGAGGTCTAGTCGGTGTACTGGAGCTTAGTCGGTTTGATGCCGATAACCCCGATTTCACTTGGTGTGTATTGATAGTCTTATATAAATCTAATCGCTGTATCTACCCTTACTATACTCTCCCCGTTATATCCCCCAAATACCCCTGTCATATATATCCTAATACCTCTAAGTCCATCACAACTTACTCTTGTCAGCTTGGTCAACTATCAACTTAATCAATTGATGAGCAATGGATTGACCCATTGGAATCAAAATCCCCTCTTCGTTACTTTCAGTATCGTCCTCACCATAAACCAATTTCTTGACAAATGACATATCAAACCATCTAGCATCTTCTAATTCATTATCATGACCTAAATGAATAACCTCATTCAGACCATTGAAATCAACTTCGGCAATACACCCAATCATTAAGTTACCAGGGAATGGCCATGGTTGGGTCATTACAATATTGATCTTAGAACAAACCACACCGGTTTCTTCCCAGATTTCTCTTTTGATCGCAACTTCAACCGTTTCACTTGGCTCCATGAATCCTGAAGTACATGAATACATCTTACTCCATTTGTACTTCTTGTTCAAAGACAATAACATCTTGGTCTTATCGGAATTGGCTATGGCAGTTATAACAACCGCATCAGTTCTTGGAAATGAGACATTGGATACTGAAGTGTTTTTCACTGGACACTCATATAAATCCCTCTCTTTTCTCTTCCCGATGACTTTATTGTTAGTACACAAAAGTTTACCACCACCATGGATTGGTATAACTGATGATCCACAACCAGGACAGAATCTATTTCTATCTAGCCAATCAAGATACATCTTACCATGGGAATATATTCCGGCTTCAAATTGATTGAACAGTAAATAATGTTTCCTGGAGTTAGAAAAGAAGATACTGTCATCTACTTCAGCATTCAATTCTTTACTAATGACCTGTAACAATTCATTTGTAAACTCAGGACTTGAGGTCAAATCAATTGCAAAGTATGGGATTCCTTTATACTTATTCTGGAAATTCAAATGATCAACTCCTGATAAACTCATGCCAACACTTTCATCTTGTAACCCTAAGAATAAGACTGTTGGTTGCTGATTATGTCTTAATTGCGGATCATGAGCTTCATTATGCTTGCTCCATGTTTCAATGATCTTAGACCATGATGGTAAGCTCTTTAAACCAGTTTGAAGTTTACCTGGCAAGACTTTATCACCATTGGTTGCTACTAATAACTTGTCCTTCCATACTTTATATACTAATGGATTAGCATCTTTAAAGAATATGAATCTTGTAGAATCATGACCAATAGCTTGATTCATGAAATCGCTGTTTTCCCTTAAGAATGATACTCTGTTGACAACTTCCTTACCGAAGTACATATCATTTTGCATTTGTGTAACTGCTTCTTTTGACATTTTGAAATAGTTGGTATATGATTTGTAACGTTTTATCATCCGCACTATTTTAGAGCGTCGGTACTAGTTTGGTCGGAGATAAGCCCGTGAAATGTTGCTTAGAGGTCTTATGATAATTACGACTGATCTTATGTATTTATTTACTTATTACTCCATCGACTTCCTAATTGGTCTTCTTCTTCTTTTTACCCTTAGCTTGTGGTGTGGACTCCCTCTCAATGGCCCCTTGGTGCCCTTTCTTACCCTTCTTCGGTTTATAGTAAGATCTCAATCTCATAGGTAACCATCTTTCACTATCTAATTCAGGGACTTCAGGCTTAACCACTTTATTACTACTGAACTTTGGTTTTCTTGTTTTCTTGCTTATAACCTTCTTTGGTGCTTTTACGACCACGGTTGACGAAGGAATCAAGTCCTCGATGTTTGTCGATAAAATATCATCACTTATACCTTCAACTAAAGTATCAATCTCAATTAAATCTTCATTGGTGTTATTGACGATGTTGTTTATCAACACGTCTGATTTCAATGATAAAAGTTTATTAAAGATCTTAGTACTGGAATCATCACCTAATACAAATAACTTTATACCAATGACCTTAAAGAAATCATAAGTGGATAAAGTAATTGAATCCACATGATTGGCTAATGACTTTAAAATACTAAGAGCTTTATCATTCAAATTCAAATGATCATAAACTTCGATTAAACTGCCAATAAGTCCAGGGATCAAACTATTGGTAGATAAATTGTACTCAACCAATTTTGACAAGACTATCAAACTTTGATTAAATTTTTGTTGATGTTTGTTGATGGCTAAAATCAATAAACCACCTGTTACCAACTCTGGAAACGTTTCTGATGTTATAGAACTATTATTGACATATTTAAACAATTTTTTACTGGTGATTTTTGGGTTATTGACTAAATCATCATTGGTTATATTCAATTTGGTTAAGAGTTTAAACCCTATTAATGAATAATCACCATGAACTAAACTCTTACTGATCTTATCGTTACTCAAATAACTTGAATGTGATGATAAAGTATTGGATAAGTATAATAATAACAAGTGGTTCTTTATGAATGAATGATATTGAATGTATGTCAACTTATTCAAAAGCTTATCGATATTTTGTTGATAGTTCAAATGTCTATGAATCAAATTCACATTATCATCCTTCAAGTTCGATGTTAAACAATATGAATTGTTCTGTAAGATCAAACTATTCAATAAATCATCAACTTTATCGATTTTCAAATCATCTAAAATTTGTTTACTCTGTTGAACATCACCTAATTGGATTAAAATGAATGATTTTACTAACAAAAATGGAATTTTCTCCAATTTCAAATCATCGATTTCCATATCTGGTAACTTCTCTATAGCATCATCTAAGATTTGTAAACTTTTGTGTAAATTTCCTTTGTTCAATTCGATTAATGATTTGTTGAATAGTAAATCATGGTTATCATCTTCAGTACTAACTGATGAACTTGACGAGTTTGAAGTTAATTGACTTAACACGGCTAATTCATTAGTGATTAAGTCAGAGCTATTATCAATTTCATTTCCTTGAATAAGCTCATGATAAATTTCTAACGCTTTATGATATTGACCATTTCTATAGTAATCTTGTGCGATTATATGATTCAAGCCTCTTACTAAAATAGGAGATGAATTTTGATCAATATTGTCATAGACGGTTTGTAACTTCTTGGAGTTATTGGTCTTGTAGTAAACATATGCAATTTCTATGAAATATTGTGATTTAATGTCATCATCAACTTTGGTTATAATATCAAGAGCTTTGTCGTATTTCTCTAAATTTATAAGGGCCACTATACAGTTATTGAAGGACTTTATATCGTTGAACTTTTTGATTTTCGATAAGTATTGGTAGGACACTTCGTAGATGGATTCATGGTTTGCTGATGAAACATCAAGTGATTTGAATGCTTGAAGTATTGAGTTGGACATGGTGAAAATTTTCGCATTCGATCTGGGCGAGTTCTGACTAGATCGTTGGTGAGGGTGGTATTGAGGGTGGTATTGAGAGTGGTATTGAGAGTGGTGCTAAGAGATGGAACCAGTGCCAGAGGGTCATACTGTCATCACATAGATAGGCGTGCAGTCTGTGGCACTATAATACTTAGTGCACTGTAATACTTAGTGCACTGCTGTACCCCCAGTACTACCAGAGTGTCGCTCCCAGATATCTATCATTATACATTATCCTAAATAGGCACGTCGAAATATACTGGCTACTCTCTGACTTGATCCACAAATCAATTAGACAAAATCGTAAATCCATTCTTTTTAATTAAACTCAATTTTAAATCATTCTTCCCTAAACTCATCGATCTCTTACGTTTGATCATCACCGATTTCTTAAATAAATCTTGCTCTAAAGCATCATCTTCATTAAACTCATTACTTTCAACTGATTTAAATAAAAACTTGTTATTAGATTTCATTGGCGAAATATATGATGGGTAACTGTTGAAAAATTTATGCACCGAGTTTGACTCGTTTTTATATGTTTTTGGTATAAATGGTTCTTTCAATTGAACCTTTTGTTGATCATACTCAATGAACCCTGAGAATTCTTGAATTGACAAGTTCCCTAATGGTCTCCTGAATCCTTGTTGTTGTAAAACCTTCAACTTTGGTTGTAAGATGTTTTCTTGTTGATTCTTGGTTGGAGAAGAAGTTGAGAATTTGGTTGGGGAATTCTCTTGACCTTGAACTTCAATGTCATTAATATCATCAACTTGTAAATGATGGAACTTATCAATGACAGGATCTTCGAATATTTTAAACCCTTTGACCGGACTATTAGATGCTGAGGTTGATGCTGAGTTTAATGCTGATGTTGATGCGGACTTAACATGTCTAGATTTAATTGGAGTTGCATACTTTGGCTTCTTAGTTGGGGATGGGTTCTTAATAGGTGATGTGGAATTTGACTTGGTTTTTGATGGGGTTAATATATTTGAATCTTTGGTCGATAATATCCTTGACATCCTATTGAACCTTAACTATCAGTTTACAACTAATTTTTAAAATTTTGGGCCTTTGACCGTATTTATTTTGTTTGGTATTTTTTATTGTATGGTAGTGTGAGTCTAGATATTTGCGTGTCAAGGAGGTGAGGTTAAAGTTTACGTGATCGGGTCTCAGTCTCGTCATAATTAAGGGACGTCTGACACGAAACCTGAGGATTTATTTGGTGATGGGGATGTTATGAATAGTTGATGGATATGATGCAACACTTGTTCAAAGTGTTGAAGGTTATAGTGGTGGTCAGCCAACGTTTCATTTGTACCATATACTATAGTTAAAACTGCCAGTACAGTAGTTCTCCTGCTACGATATCGTAAATTCGTGTTGCAACCTCATATACAGGACTGATACTAAGTTTTGTCGCATGATGGTCAAACTAAATGGTGTCGCCAAGTCAACTGAAATCGATGCCCTAGTGGGTTGTTATATACATTACTTTATTGTAACCATTTCAGTATACAATAGGGAATTATATATTCCTTTATAATAACCCCGTTAACAATATAATTGGGGTTTGGCACTAACATTCACTCTATACTTGTTAACTCTAAAGTATATACTAACACCATCTGATGTGAAGGTTAAGTTTAATTAAACTACACAGAATCAGTTTATCCACACCCAAAACTAAAAGAAAGTTTGAACTAATTTAACCGTTTTAAGAATAGTTAAAAGTCGCAATGGAACCTGATCCATATGAGAATGTTTCTAAGGCAGGAAGATTGCTTAGCGCTTGTTTAGCCCCTAAACATCACTAAACATTCGTAATTAACCATTGGATAATTGTCTATTGTTACAAGGGGTTTCATGTATAATTACATTATTTTTTAGGGTAGGGGGATTAAGGTTTGGTCTCAATCAGGTATGTAGATGGTAGTAAATTGGTATTGTCTATTGTTTTGGATGAATCGTCTTAGCAGGGTTGTGCAGGGTTGTTTAACGTTCTTTACAGTTCAATACTTATTACTTGATTAGGATAAACTAATTTGTTCTAGATTGGGATTTATAATAAATGCGTTATGTACTGAGTACGTTATGTACTGAGTACGGCTAAACACGGATATATCACACATACTACCACCAACAGTTTTCAACTCATTACACAAACACGTCAACTACTCATATAAACCCACTCATTACACAAACCCGTAAAAAATCAATTTCATTAAAATTCAACTAAAAAATTTCCATTTTTTCTACTCTTCAAATCTCACACATCCCCTCTCCTCTATGGCTGCAAAAAAATTGGTTGCATTTCCATCACTCGCGAAATTCACATCATCAACGTTTTTAAGTGTATGAATGTTAGAAAGTTAAATAAGCTCTTTATATTTCCCAACCTCAAAAAAACACCTACAAACCAATACAAACGATCAACACCACCCATATCAGTACCCCTTAACAAGCTTTTTTCCAACAACTTCCCGTTAAGTCTAAAACAAAGTATTGATGATTATAGACAACGTCATAATATAAATCAGTTTCAGGATGATTTACTATCAATATTGCCATTTTACCCCAACCCTGATGGTTTAGGAAGGTCGTCTGAAGTCATAAAAACAGAAATAGACTCTAAAGGTAACTATATAAATGAGTTTGTCATATATTCTGATGATGTTACTAGAAAGAACTATACGACTGCTAATCATCTTATAATGATTCATGGGTATGGGTCAGGTTTAGGACTTTTCATTAAGAATTTTGCAGAGTTAACTAAACCAAATTGGGTCATTCATGCCATAGATTTATTAGGTTATGGATGTTCATCAAGACCTCCATTCACTCCAAGCAACCTTAAAGAAGTGGAAGAATGGTTTCATAATTCATACTCATCATGGTGCTATAAACGTCAGATTCCCAAACAGAATACTTTAGTGATGGCCCATTCAATGGGTGCATATCTTATGGCAAGTTATGGGATCAACAAGGATCCAGACTTTTGTAAGAAATTATTAATGGTATCACCAGGAGGTATAATCGACCATAAATCCAAAATCGCAATTCCTAAGTATTTCGAAAGGTTATGGGAACAGAACATATCGCCATTTTCATTAGTGAGGAATTCACACTTATATGGTTCAAAGCTTGTTAGTGGTTGGAGTTACAGAAGATTTGCAAATTTACCAAAGAAGGAAATTGAATTATTACACAAATACGTTTATGGGATTTTCCAAGCTCCCGGATCAGGTGAGTACATGTTGAATTACTTATTGAGACCTGGAGCTTCACCAAGACATCCTATGATCAATAGACCCATAGAACTATTGAATTGTGATGTAGATTGGTGGTATGGTAAAGAAGATTGGATGAATGTTAAAGGGGGACAGATTTGTAGTGATAAGTTGAGAGCAGTTGGGAAGGTATCGAATATCGTCGAAGTAGAGAATTCTGGTCACCATATATATTTAGATAACACAAGGAAGTTTAATGATATGATGATTAGGGAGATGAATAACTTTGATGAACCAGAAGAAGTTTAAAACTTAAATAAAAAGTTTGATTGATTTATATAGGATGAAAAAGTATATACGAATCCAGTCCGTATTCTCTTGTGCTCTATGTATGGCCCGATCACGTGAGGATCAAATTAATATTATCAGGTTCCTCCTCTGGTCCTTCAAAACTAACATGCACTCTTAAACTTATAGGTAAATTTGGATCTGTTATAACAACCTCATCATCCTTATTAATCAACTGGTTCAATTTAATTCCCAAGTTCCCTTTAGTTAAGTCCCTTAAATGCTCAGGTTTATTGAAATAAAGCTTCTTATACTTTGTGGCCAACGATGGGTGGTCCATTTGTATCTCCTGCTTAACTTTTAATTCTTTTATAAACCTTTCTAAAGTCCACCAATTCTTAGCCGTCAAATTCTTGAGTTGATTGCCACAAACAGAACAATTCAATTTCTTAGAATGGGCGTATGTGTAAGTGAAAATTGAGTCATCGCCAGAATACATCATATAATTACTTAGTAAAGGATTGGTGTTGGTGATCAATTTGAATGCTTCGTTACAACATGATGAGGCTATAATTGCATTTGTGGATGCAATTGCTGGTATAATGTTCTTAACCACACCTAAGGTCAACAGTTTAGTTACACCTTGAATGTTGAATTGCTTAGCTCTTGATAATGCAGTTTGATACATCCATTCAACATGTTGAGGATCATCAGAATCAAACTTCTTAGTGAAATGATTGGGCCATTCGATTTCATTAGCCCATTCAATACAATGTTCAGGTAACCTTGGAGTATTAGCAATGGTACAAACCGGATATGTGGTTTTAGGTGTCACCATGTCTAAGGTACATTCATAACATGAGGTTATGGTTGGAATTATGACTCTTGATTGTCCTCTAAACCCTTCAGTACCTCCGTCAATTAATGGGATAAGATTGTTTAAATTTTCATCCACCATACTCACCAACGTAGCATTGATCCATCTTCTTGCTTCTACACTATCCAATCCACATATAATACATTCAAATTGTTGGTAATACTCAATTGATTTATCCTGGATCTTACAAAAATGGGGAGTTATAATTAGCTCTTCGTCATATATACGTTCCTTAATAAACTTAGCCGCTACTTGAGCTTTTGATGACCCGACATCTTTAAATCTGAATAAGAATTGTCGATTCAAATTACTTATATCAATAGTATCCATATCAATTACGTCTATGTGTTTAAACCCAGTAAGGGCAAGATTCTTCAAAATCTCACATCCTAAACCTCCGGCTCCTATAACTAGAATTTTCTTGGTTTGTAATGCTAATTGACTCTGTTTTGGATCATACTCTTCTGGTACTTCATTATATGGACCAATATTCTGGAGTAATGGTATCATCGATGTAAAATGTGGTAAGGCTGCGCACTAACTAATCCGAACCTAAGCTGAGAGATGAGATCGGTTCTGTCTAACTTACTACGATCTCGTGCTACGCACTATGCTTATAAATTATCCTATATACTCAATCTTATGCTTCAGGAGTTCCATTCTCTCTAACCTTCTTTAAAGGAGGTCTATAATTTGGTGGCATTCCTATCATACGTTTACTAGGTTTACTAGGGGTTTGTGAATTAGTTATCTCTGTTCTTTTAACGGGTACTGATTTGGTAGGATCTAATGTACGACGAATATTGGGCGATATGAATTTTGGATCGAACTGTGAAATTTCATTTGATGTTGGTGTATTCTTTAATAAATCTGCACTTTTGGCACTAACAAATAATGCAGGTCCTGAAACTGGGGTTTCAATTGGTGGTTGGTTCTCTTTTGACTCTTGTGGTTGGTTTCCTATTATCATATCCATTTCATAATCGTCGATTTTATCGATTTCAACATCATCACTGAATAAAAATGCATCTTCATCATAGGCATGTTCAGAATTGGCATCTATTGGTTTTGTCATTACTTGTAATGGTTTTGCTGGTGTGGTTGTTGTTGCGGACTTTGGCGGTATGGTTTGTGGTGGTCTTGGCATAGGTGGTCCAGCTCTTGTAGACTGTATTGGTTCTTTAGGCTTTTGTATAGGTCCAGACTTGTTATCTTGATAATTATCATAATTTTGTCTAAATTTTTCATCACTCACTGAACTTACCCCAACTCTACTGACTCTTTCCTTGGCCAATTTTAATAATTCACTATCTTTGAAAATATCATCATCATTTATAGCACTATTCTCTTTATTAGCATTACGTAATTTAGCTCCTAGATTCTTATCGTAAAGACAATTACCCAAAACGTTACCGAAACATCTTAAACATCGTTTGACACCATCTGTGAATGCTTCTTTCTTACATTTCTCAAATGCTGCTGCTTTACTTTTAGCATTATCAATGAATCCGTACCCTATATCTTCATGAAACGCCCCATCTTTTAAAGTTACTCTGACCACACTCGACAATCCCATTGAAAACCGGCCCTGGTTTTCATCTAAGTAATCAACGGTAGTGGTCTTCAATTCTGATGACCATCCATTAAATCCAAACACTTCATTTGCTAAATTAAGAGCTTTCCATCCTTCTAAATATGACACTCTTGATCCTCCAGCTCCTGGTCTTGTACTTATATATTCGGGTCCTAAAACTTTGTTTAATGTGATCTGTATCCTATCTAGTTCCTCCTGACTATATATGGGTTTGTTACCAACCTGATTCATAAGGGTTAGTTGGGATGTACCAGGTAACTTATTTGTGTTTGAAGTATTCATACCGCGTACCGCGATCTATCACAAACAGAGGTATAAGTGCGACTGGGGAACAACGAACACTCCGGTTGTGGGTTGTTATAGAGCTAGGTGGACGGGATAATTCATTGGGTAATAGGAAGCTTCTTCAGTCCACTTTATGATAATGCTACACTGTATAGGATGAACTAGTGATAATCAGCTAAATTGATTGAAAGCTGATACCCACAGTATATAGTTGATACAGGCACTTGTCCGATTTCCTGATCTTAGTGACTCAGATCATGTGTATAAGATCATGTGTATGAGAACAGTGTAACAACAGAGTAACAACAGCTTATATAAAAGTGCATAGAACAATAATAGAGCCTCTATAAGCTAATGCGAGGCACCGCGTTATAGTATGCAGCGACAAGTGCACATAGATGAACCTAAAGATGACAATGATCCACAAAACCAAACTAAAGTAGAACCCAAAACTGAACCTACTGAATCAAAAGACACTCAAGTCGCTGAATCCACAAAGCCAAAATTGCCTCCATCAACCCTATCCCCAACCAAGAAACCTTTACTGCTTAGTGATAAAGAAGACGATTTTGAAGATATACGACGGTATATAAAGACACCAGCTAGAAAAGAAAGAAATTCATACGAAAGACAACGACAAATCAATGAGTATAAAGCTATAGTGAACAAGGAAGAAAGACATGAAAGAACTCTTCGAAGGAACAATGAACTAGAAGAAAGTCCAAGAAAGAAGAAAAGAGTCAGTTTTGAATTTTAATGTATATATTCGTTATTCCAATCTCTTGATACTCATGTTATTTATGATATTAATAACTTATGATATTAATTATTCATGTTGTTGGTGTCTATAGTAATACTGATAATAATACACGAGTACAAGTACTTCTATCCTCTACATCATTTACACATACACAGCTCCAATCTCAAATGACTTCAAAGCCCATCTACTGAGTATTTGATATTAATGTTACATTATCACCTTTCAACAATATTGAACCTAAGTGTTCTTTCCTTCCATCTGCTAAAGTAATCTCAACAGCATCTTCAATAACAAGATTCAAGTATTCATCAAATCCCTTTATTATCCCCTGAATTCTGATTTCCGTTTGTTCGAATAACCATATTGTGACAGGTGCTTCTTCACTCATACATTTGTACACCATGTTCATAGGATTCACTCTCTTGTTGGTTTCAGTGTCTGCCATAGTTAATGTGTTAGTATATTCTCAAATTTGATGTTCGCATTGTCTGCGGCTTGATACACGTAAGATTTGATAGATCATTAGTGTAAATTCAAACACAATTGAGGTACAAACGTGACGTGACACAAAAGGAATTCACCAGAGCAAATAAGAGGGTCAGAAAAATGCAATCGAAATCTTTAGGAAATGATTTAACTCCTTTAATCATGAGTTTTGTCGAATCTCTTAAGGATGAGTTTGATATCAAAATGAAGAATAGAGAAAATGGTAAAGGCAGAATTCAACAAAACTTCACTAACCCTTACAAAGGAGCTTTATGGGAACTCGAGAGTTTTTCACAACCAATAAATGATCCAAAAACTTTGAAGAAAGTTCCTAAAGTCGGTGATAAAACTGTTCAAAAAGTTATAGACAAATTAAGAGTATACTGTAAAGAGAACGGCTTTGAATTCCCTGAACAGTTTGAAGTGGCCAAACGTAAGAATAATGAACCTGTACCTGAGAATGATAAGAAGAAACGTAAGACCACTAGAACTTATATACCCAAAAGTAGATCAGGAGGGTATGCCATACTATTAGCCTTATACCTGAAGGATAAACAACAAAATGGGCTAAAGAAGCAAGAGATTATTCAATATGGTTCGAAATATTGTGATTCGTCATTTGAATCAAATCCTGCTAATGGACAATTTTATTCAGCTTGGGATTCTATCAAAATGTTAGAAAAGCATAATTTGGTAGGTTTAAGTAATAGGTTGTATTATATAACAGACGAAGGTAAGGAGATGGCTAAAAGGTTGAAAGTGGCTGAAGGAATTCACTCATCGCCAACTTTGAATAGAGTTGTAGAGGAATCGTTCGATAATGGTTTATTTGTGAGTGATAGATCTAATATTATAAGTGATGATATTGTGTTGATAGATGATCCAAGAGAATTATTGAATTCTTCACCTATTCCTAAGAGTACGGATACAAAATCGTTTGAGTCAGAATTATCAAATATCCAGGAAGTATCACCTATAAAGCCACAAGACCGTTCCATAACGGCTCAACCAAAACCGATAATACATGATAGAAAACAGAGAACTGTAAATGATATCAAATACTCTATATGGCCCATGAAAGAAGTGGATATAATCCTCCTAATAGATTCAAGAGAAGTTAGATCGAGATCAGATCCAGACTACTTCCAGAGAAGATTGACATCTATAGGTGTGAATTGTGAGACTAGACAATTGGCAGTGGGTGATTCTTGTTGGGTAGCACGTCATAAAGTCAGTAAAAAAGAAATCGTATTAAACAGTATATGTGAACGTAAGAAAATGTCAGATTTCTTATCATCAATTTATGATGGAAGATACATTGAGCAAAAAGCCAGATTAGCCAAAACTGGAATGACAAGGTTCTATTATCTATTAGAAACTGAAGATAAAACATCATTTGATGAAAGAGCTACTATTTCAATGCAAACAGCTAAAGCCCAAATAATGGTAGGATCAAAATTCATACTTCGACAATTTGATAGAATCGAAGACACCATTAAATTCTTAAGTCAATTAACCAAAATAATCGAACAAGATCTCACCAATAACAATGTTAAACTTGTACCTATAAATGCTAGAACCATAGATAATCAGCAACAGTATGGAGAGATGTTGGAAATGTTCCGTGAAGAGTTCAGTAAAAGCAGAAGTAGGTATGAGTGTTGTCATTTATTCACATCATTCGATGATATAATGGGTAAAACTCAGATGTTAACTGTTAAGGAAATGTTTATACAATTGTTAATGTCAGTTAAAGGTATAACCTTAGATAAAGCTATACAGATCCAACGGTTTTTCCCCACCCCTACGAGCTTATTTGAGTACTACAGTGACAATACTAAGTCCGAAAATACCAAAGCAAACCATTTACTCGACCTAACAAAACATTCAGTTAGAACCAAAAAGATAACAAAGAGTTTACTGCAAAAGATATACGAGTCTTGGGGTCGCACGACTCCATAGAAAGGTCGCACTGAAAAATTTTCAAGACACTAAGTAAAATCTCACTATATACAATATGGGTAAAAGAACACTAAAGTACGGAGGTAAATCGGGTATCTTACCAAGGTTACGTCCAATCTTTAAACATCCCATAAGACCCCAAACTGAGTATGAAAGATCCAAAGATGCGAAAGTTGATCAAGGGTATGCCGAAGATATTCCATTACCAGTGAGAAAAGGATTCAAATTCTATCGTCAAATGGAACCAAAACCAGTTATTACAGTTGAAGAAAGAATAAGGAAAACTATCGAGGAAAGAACTCCCGATGTTAATGTTAATGAATTGAATGACGAAGAAAAATGGCAACATCAAGTCGGAGAAATTCGTAGAAATCATTTAAAAGAAGCATACTTAAAAGAATACGAAAGATTGAAAAAGATCGATGAATTACAAGTTAAAAAGATTGAAAAGGAAAGAGTTCAAATCGAGGAAAGACAACAACTTCATGAAGAATCAGAATCAACTAAATTGACGTTACCAACCATCGAATCATATTTGCATGAACCATTAGTTAGACCAAGGACTTTTGAAGAACAAAGCATATTGGAAGCCAAAAGAACTTTCAATAGGAAAAGTCAAGAATTAGTCCAACAAGAACGTAAGGCAACTGAGTTGTTAGAATTATATCATGCCGCATCAAATTTCATAACAACTACTGAGCAATTAGATAAAGCTATAGTTGAAGCGTTTGAGATCAAATTGAACAAATTCGATTTAGCTCATCAACAAGTCAGAGAGAAGTTATCAGGAGTCAGAGATAGTGTAATGTTAGTTAGTGAGAATGATAATTTGATATTAGATGCAGCACATGGAGAAATTGGTGGTAAGCCAGGATTAGCAGTGGTTAGAGATACCATTGATGGACAGATTGATAAGTTAAAGCATGAAGCTGAGTTAGCAGTTCAACGTGGTTAGATCTTGTAGTTATTCAAGCGTAAGTTTGTCATGTATATATAAACTATTAGGGTTGATATCTCTGGTTGTGGTTCTTGTGTTCTCTGGTTCTCTGGTCTGGTGCTCTCTAGCCTGATGCTCTTCACATCGCGACTCTAGTCCCTGTAACTCACCAGAAACAACGCGAAGAATTTTCAATGGACAAACCAAGAATATCAACATACTCCCAATTATTTACTAAGGTCTTCGACAAAAGACTCAAGTACACCAATAATATCACTATTATCATATCCGTCCTTGTGTCTGTGGTTCTTAATTTTTTCTATGGCCACTTCTGGTTAAATTTACTTCTCACTTTGATAAGAGGTCCATTAATCTTCACCACGTTATTTGGAATAAAGTACCTAAGAACTCAATTTTTGACAGTTGAATACCTGACATACAAAACATTAGGGTCACAAATATACCATAGTGTGATCAGTAAGAAATATTTGTTCACAAACGGAGCATATTTACTATCATCATTAATATTTGGAATATTATTTATTACCCAATTATCATTACTTAGTGATTATTATAAGATATCAAAAGAGTATGAGCAAAGACCAAAAGTCAATGATGCTTTTGTGTTCTATTGGTTTCATGTGATTTTCATTTCTGTGGTTTATAGTCTCCAACAACTCATATTTCAAAGAGATCGTTTGATATTTACATATGGAGTATCCAAAGTCGAACCAAAAGCAGCATTGAAATCCAACTTGGGTGGGGTCTTACGTAATTCAATTGTATTGACGATTTTGGTTCTGCTTATAAGTCCAATTGTCTATTTCTTTGTGAGGTCATTTATCTATAAACTCAATTGGTTGGTCCTCGCCATCATTGGATTAGACACTAAACTTCCTAGTTATAGTATAGGATTTCAAAACTGGATAGACTTGGGCTACTTGACATTTTGGGTATTTGTTAGTTGGGAATTGTTAAATCACATTTTCAACGTTTATGCCACTATCGGGTGTTTAGATGGATCTAAACCAATTAGTACATATAGCTCAGACCCAATTAATACGTTGTTGTCTGGATTAAGAACTAATGATAACCAATTAAGTAAATTATGTGCATATCAAGAATTAGCTTATATCTCAACCTTAGCAGGACCTGATGGTATTAAGTATAGACTGGCTATTTATAATGCTCATTCTAAAGGCGGGTTTATATGGACTTCAATTTTAGAAGAATGCTCTTTGCTTATAAAAGAGACAACGTTAAGAATATCCTATAGATCATTAACTGACATTAATGTGTTGAAATCTCAAACTTTACAAGTTAAGGAAGATTTCAATAAACTGTCAAATGATATATTCGGTAATTCTTATGTAGCCAATGCTAAAAAACATCAAACTACCATCAAATCATATGATGAACTTTTACAGAAAACTCCACAACCATCCACAAAACCACCATCAAATAATCTTCAACAAAATTTACAAAAGCTTTTGAATCCAATAATTTCATTTTTTCAAACTTTAAATACCACCAAGTCTAATAACGTCGTGGTTATAAACCTTCAAACCATCATCAACACCGTAATCGGCATGTATAATACTTATAAGACATATTTCTTATCCACAAGCATTGGAATATTCTTCAGGATAACTTTAAAACGTGATACAGAAACCAGGGTTTTGAATCCTGTGAATTATGGTAATGCAGTCATAGCTATAAGTAACCTCTTGGTTAAAGCTATAGCTGAGGATAAGAATTGGATCATCACCAATAATCATATTTCTGAAACTTTAAACCTTTTAGAAACTCCTATCACCAGTTGTAGTAATTATATTGAGTCATTACCACCAAGTGTTTACTTGACAGTTACACAAAGACAAAATGGGATTGTTAACAAGAACCATTTGATCAAGTTGTTAAGAGATTTGACCTTGAATGAGTTCAAGAGAATTTGTGTTGATTATAATCATAAATTGAATGATTTACTATTGAGTTCAAGAGCTTTTAAGTTGGCTAAGAGAGTTATTGATGAAGAGATTGCTAGGATATCGTCCAAGTCGTAGCACCTTGGTGTCAGGTTCTCTACTATGTATAGAATAAACATTAGTGTACCATATCATACTTTTACTCTACAACCCATACCTATTGATTCTCATCCTTCTTCACACTATCCAATAAAACTGGCTTTAATACCTCTTCATCAAATCTAGTAAACCATTTAGCATGTTCTTCGGCACTTAAGAATGCTCCTAAAATTCCAGTATTTTCGGTTGTGGATTGTAATTCATTACCAGGAATCAAATCATCAACTTCACTTTCAACCCCATCATCTTCTTCTTCATTAAAGTTACTGAAGTTGGTATTAAACGCATTAGCAGTATCATTCAAACTTGAATTACTGTCATTTCTTGATCTAATCAGATCAGATCTTGAAGGATCATCTTTATACAAATTAGTTGACAGTCTACCGTACCTTCTACTACCTAATACATTATTAGAAGCAAATGGAGCATCAACATTCAGAATTGGTAATCTTGGAGCTTCAATATCAAATTCATCATCAGAATCTAAATGTTGTTCAACTCCAGTCTTGATACCTAAAATCTCTAACATTGAAGCCGTAGAACCTCCGAATAATATAACCGTCAATACAACTACAACTAATACAGTTGCTAATAATGCCCATTTAGCTTCACCTTGAAATCCCATAGCTAATGCAACTCCAACAGCTCCTCTTAATCCAGCCCAGAATATCATCATTTGATAACTATGACTGATTTCATCAGGTACCGATTGACTGGAGATTCCATTATTCATATAATTTCTATTAGTGAATTCTCTAAATTTAGCCTTATATAAGAAATTCAAAAACCTTGACAATGGGAACACCGCAGACCATCTGGCAACACAAATTGATAAGAAAGTTATAATGATCAAAAGAGGTTTGAAGATAAGTTCAACCTCAGTAAACAATGAAAGTCCCAAGTAAATGAAGATGAAATTTTCCAGTAATTGAGCTAATAATTGTAAAACATATTTTGTAGCAATTTGAGTTCTTCTTGACATATTATAATAAGCATAATGTTTCAAGGTTATACCACAAAACAAAAGGGATACAATCCCTGACATATGAGCCCCATTACTAAAGAAATATGATTCATAAGCAAATAATAAAACAAGACACGTTTCAATTTGGGGATACCTTCTTATATGACTATGTTTTAAGATCAAAGCCACTAAAATCCCAATGAAAATCCCAATTATCGTAGATATGGTGAATGACATTAAGAACAATCCCATACCTTCGAACAAACTTGAAAATTTAACATCATGACCATGGAATTTTTGACAAGTTTCAAACATAACAATGGATATAGCATCATTCAATAAACTTTCACCAAAAATGATTGTATATAGTTTTGGATCAACTTTATAAGCATTGAAAATTGATAAGATAGTAACTGGATCAGTGGCTGATAATGTAGCCCCCATTGCTAAAGCATCAACGAATTCCAAACTAACTCCATCGAATCCAATTGCAGTCCAAATATATAAGATAATTCCATTTACCAAAGCACTTATGAATGTTCCTGGGATGGCAAACATTAAGATAGATCCAATGTTCAGAAAGAAATTGGCCTGATGTAATTCGTAACCTGAATTTAAGATAATAGGTGGTAAAAGGATATTGAAGAAGTATGAAGAATTGAACTTGACAGCATCTTGAATATAATGACCCGGACTTATTCTAATGATTAAACCGATAATCATACCATAGAAAATCGATAACACGGTTTCATGAATTGCTTTAATTCTTCTTTGTTGTAAGAAATATGATGACCATAAAGCAGCACATAATAATGATAATAAGATGAAAAGGGCCCAACTTGAGAAGATTTCATCAGTCACGGGGTTTTCTTCTTCTTCATCACCAGGAGTCGTTAAATCTGGAGTATCGTCTTCTAAATCATCGTCTGATCCAATTGCTCTTTTTATGATAGTTTTAGTTAGATAAAGCGTTAGACTTGTCATGATGATTCGCACTGGTCTCAGTTGATGAGAGATGTACGCACTGTCCTTTTGTGAGGTAGAGGTGTTGTGGGGGTAGGGCTATGGCTCGGTTGAGATACTTAGGTGAGATATGCTTAGGTGGATGATGGGTCGGTTAGATTTTGCATAAGGTGATTGATTTAGAAAACGTGATTGACTTATGCAGTTAAGGTTCTAGATATTTGTATAACACCGGTATGTCCTGTATATGGCACCCTACAGTATCAAACACATCTAAACACTAAAATAAGATTACATACGCTGCATCATACTTCAATCATATGACTCCAATCATATGACTCCAATCATATGACTGCAATCATATGATTTCAATCAACTTATCAGCACATTAATCAAAACACCACAATATCCATCACATCTCTCCACTCTCCACCGAACCCTTCCCTCGCCTAACCTCCCCTAAATTCCCTTCAACACCGCGCCCACGATTTAGCCTATTTTAGCAATACACGAATTTCAAAAGAAAGTTGTTTTGAAATATTTATCTCATCGGACATCAGTCCTTACTACAACACTTAATTTATTCTAACTTACATTCTATCGCTTAATACCCCCCATAAGTTGTTGTATAATAGTGACCACAGTCACCTGATATCGTTACATTTGAGTTTTTCGTTTTAAAGTCCCCAAATATTATGCCAAATATGTCAAATAATTCATCATATGAAAACCTTAACTTTTATACATCACAAATAAATCCAAACTTATCAACCACCAACCTTCAAAATTTACATAAATTTGAACTGCCATTACCCAAGAAGTTTAATAGTCCATTACACTCGTTAAATTCTTCCACAGTATCATTGAATAGCACATTAAGACCATATTCACCATTTAATTCATTTCCAACTCCACCAGTTTCAAACTCAGTAACTCCTATCAAACATGATACCATTAGTAATTATAAGATTATGGTTTTGTGTACAAACTGGTACATTTTCTCGATCATATCAAACTATTCAACAAAATTAATTTTACAAGATTTCAAATATCCAATAACATTAACTCAGTTTCAATTCATTTTAAATTCACTTTTTTCAATAGGGTTACTTTCAATTTTGATCCATAGTAAATGGCTGCAAAAATTAACTACAAATTTCCCATTACACACATTTCCTGATGTAAATCAGTTAACCATCCAACAATTTATCATACCGACAAAATTCATCTTACAAACCACAGTACCAATGGGATGTTTCCAGTTCATTGGTCATTTAACAAGTCATAATGCTACCTCCATTATACCGGTATCATTAAACCATACCATCAAGGCATTAAGTCCGTTAATGACGGTATTAATCTACAGATTCCTTTTCAATGCTAAATATTCTAGAAAGACTTATTTGACTTTAGTACCATTGATTTTAGGAATTATGTTATCATGTTACAAGAACAAAAATAATAGTAAATTAGTTGATAATTACTTTCAAGGATTATTCTATTCATTCATCTCCATGTTAATCTTTGTAAGTCAAAACATCTTTGCTAAAAATAGATTAACAGTTAAAGAGATTTTACCGAGCCACAAACTGGATAAGAAATTAGATAAGTTAACCATTCTTTTCTATTGTTCAATAATAGGATTTGTGTTCACATTCCCCATTTATATCATCTCAGAGTTCCAAAAACCATACTTGACTCTTTGGGACTTAAATGGGTACAATAGTGTGCTCATTTTGATTAATGGTATAAGTCATTTCTTACAAAGTTTATTGGCATTTCAAATCTTGGGATTGATTTCTCCTATAAATTATTCAATTGCCAATATCTTAAAGAGGATCATAATCATCATAGTAGCGTTTGTTATAGAGGGAAAGCAGTTGACTATGAATCAAGGAGTTGGAATTGTATTGACTTGTATAGGGTTATTTGTGTATGATAGGTTTGGGAAGGTTGCCAATGCGGAGGATTAGAGTTGGACTATAGGCCATATGTAAGATTAGTACCACATATTAGTACCATATATGTAAATTTAGTACCACATGTAAAATTATTACACCTATAATTAATACCACATTTTAGCTTATTTCAGCCTCGCTTATAGCTCTACATTTCTATAATATATTTTATGGAATAAATACACCTAATGACCACCATTACCTTTAACGTTTAAAAGATTCTTGAAAATATCACCAAAGGCTACCATGAACACGGTTTGCCAGACTCCTAACCCAATTCTTGGGGTAACACCTCTATATAACCCTTTTATACCATTTTGACCATAAATATATTTGAAAGCTCCAACAACACTCAAATTCTTTGGACGATTTGGATCATTGGTCTTTGATTGCATTTCAACTCTAATGACTTCAATTGGTTGATTCCATGCACTTAAACCACCACCAATAACTGATCCTAAAACTTTTTCAAATGCATTCAATGGTTGAGATTCTGATTTACCATTAACGTTACGAATAACTTCTTCAGCTAATCTTGAAAATCCAAATCTAGAACCCCAATTGGTCATTTGTCTAATAGCAACGGCATTTACACCTTTATTAATCCCTCTGATCCCTTCCTTTTGGAAAATCTCTTTAAACACTTGAAATGATGTTTGTTGAGGTGCTCCAGTGTTAGCTTGCTTGGCTCTTGTGATTTCAACGGTTTTTAAACAAGTTGTGAACCCCATAGTTAAATAACTTTGAGCTAACCCACCAGTGATACCTCCTCCCATACCAGCTAAGAAATTGTTTGCACCTAAAACTTTATATCTATATTCAGCTTCAGCACTAACAAATAATAAAACGGCACCTTTGGTGGAAGCTTCAATCCATGCCCAAGGAATTAACCCTTGATAAAATCCTAATATACCACCACGACTCCAAACATGCTTAGCGGCTTGTACAAGTGTAAAACTACGATTGGCAGCTATAGTAGTTTTAATAACCTCTAATGGTTGTCCTAAGGTGGTAACTTCTGCCATGTTAAGACCAGCTCCAAGCAAAATGTTTGAAAAACTGACAGGTTTCTTTTCGATCTTTTTTTCAACAGTTTTTTCAACTTTTTCAATTGCACTCATAGTTAATGTTTGGTAAGATAGTCGCTTGGTTAAATATGAAAATTTTCACCGGTCAATTTAGGATCAAAATTTTTACTGAATTTGGCGCGATTCCCCACCGTTAGCACTGTAGTGTTAGGCCGGGGCCGGGGCCGGAGCCGGTGTTGGAATTAGATTTAAGTATGGGATGTCCACAATGTAAGGTATTAGAGCATGGTAAGTTTAGAGGCGATGGGTCTAGAGGTGATGGATCTAAAGATTATGTGTCCAGAGGTGGTGGATCTAAAGATTATGTGTCCAGAGGTGATGTGAAAATTATTGAGATGATGACTATTGGGATATCACTGTTTCTAAGTCAATTTTGCAGTTGTAGTGATCTCTGGTGTAAGACCTTCACTACTGAATGATTTATGGTTAATTCTGTTTTAGTCTTCCTTACGTGTCTCACGCTAAATTTCTTACATCGACTGTCTTTGGAGAAAAATCATAATACTTAGCCATGTGACTTGTATCTAAAACTTATCAAGAATAGCTGCTGTCAAAATATTACATAAGCAAGTAAAATGACATTATCAAATAAAGATTATATAAGCAAAGAAAGGCTACACCGTTGATTTACACACGCCAAATAGGTGCTCGCCTTATCAAGCTTCAAGGGACATCATGTCGCATATGGAGATTATTTACCATCGACATCAGCCCGGTATTTAGGGAGGTTTATTACGTAATCACTTCTCCTATTTTTGAGTGATTTTCTTTTTGAATACTCTTTTTGGAAATAAATCTAGTTTTACTGGACCATTTTTCAGGATCAATTGACACCTTTGATACTAGGATATACATTTTACTTCTTCTGCAAAATAAGTAACAATTGAAGAGTAAGTTATATTCATATATTTCTGGATAGATGAGTTCAACTATATACAGCAGAAGTTGAACTTGAGAATTAGTTACCCAAGAGACAGAAACTCCACGTCAATTGATCATTTGTGATATAACTGACGCTAGGTAAATCAATAGTGAGGAGCCGCAAGGGCTGTAAGTACATGTTGTTTGAAGCCGGTAAAAGGACAATATAACCTGAGGATTCCTTCTCAGAAATATAGCATCAAGCATACCTTTTAGATCACTCAAGTATGGGACTTTTCTCCAAAAAGGGTGATAGGAATCAATATAATCCTGAAGAAACCCATCGTAGCGTTAAAGTGTTTTTGCATGATATAATGGGAAGTATCACAGGGCGTTCCAATTCAAAACGTAATCCGACTACTAAAGATAATCAGAATCTTAAAAAATGTCGACTGTTGACTGACATTTTAGCTTTAAGCAAGGATGAAGAGGTGTTATTGAGCACATACAAAGATCTTATAACAGGAGAGTATACTCCAAATCAGGCATACAAAAGGTTAGTGAATGAGGGCCATAATGAAGTCCAAGTGAGAATAGTCATGTTGGAAGCTAAAGAAGACGAAGAAAGACGAAAGACAAGAGAACTGGAAGCCCAAGAAGATGAAGAAAGACGAAAGGCAAGAGAAATAAGACGAAAGACAAGAGAAATAAGACGACAGACAAGAGAATTAGAAGCAGAAGCAGAAGCAGAAGCAGAAGCAGAAAGACGACAGACAAGAGAATTGAAAGCCCAAACTGATGAATTAAGACGACAGAGAAGAGAATTGGAAGCCAGGATTCCTCCACCCTTGTCTGAAATGGGCATTAGTGTTTTAGAGGACACGTTAGGTCCAGATTTATTTGTCAGTAATGAATCCTTCACCAAGTTATTAGATGCTGATGAGGCGTATAGTGAGGCAAGAGAGGAGTTCTTTAGTGAAATTATTGTCCATTTTCGAACTGGAGTGTTTAAAAAATATTTACCTAAAATCTACAAAAATTACTTATCGTGGCCCACTAAACTGGAAGAGGTAACATTCAGACAAGATAACCCCATTGGATCTCAG